>VDFB02000015.1:39147586-39229851 GCA_007258455.2 Sequoia sempervirens
AATTGTTCTGCTCCTGGGATGCGATGGAATCATAAGAGAGTATGGATTCATTGAATGGGGTGGACAAAGAACTTGGAAGAACATTTTGGTCTTGAGATGGAAGAGGATTTTCATGGGTGAATAATGAAAGGAGGGGATCATCATATGGTTCTTGAGAGATGGGATCTTGATCAAAGATAGGAAGGGTTTGTAGAATTTTTTGATCGAGATGTGTAGATTGAAATGAATCATTGGATGTAGAGGATATGATAAAAGAAAGTTATTGAATGGAATCATTATCTTGGGTGAAAGAATCGTGAGGTTCATTTTGAATTATGGGGGATAAATATAAATGCATGACATGACAAGATTGCTCAATTTTATTTGATGGATTAGATTTAGGCTTCTCATTTAACCTTTGCAAAAATTCAAAAACATTGAATTTGGATGATGTTGTTTTTGGAGGAGAAGAGGTTACATTCATATTTCCGTCAAAGGAATTCTTATTTTTTCCCCCTTGTATTTCCTTAATTTTCCTTTGGAGTGCTCTTATTTGATGGGTAAGAGTACAAAGATCATTTAAGGGAGTTTCAATCTTTTCAGGATCTTCCTTAATTTTCTCCATATCATAGTCAGAGGGGAATTTGGAACCTTGGTTTTCCAATAAAAGAAAGTATCCTTCTTTATTTCACTCTAAGATCTTGTCCAAAATTATATGAAACTATGGATCTATGATAGGTCAAATATATGCATTAGAAAATGAGCAGCAAACTAAAGAGTGCAAATAAACACCAAAACAACCTACACCTCAAGATTAGCCTAAGTTGGAATCAACACAAGATAAAAAAAATAAAATGGAACTTTATACCTTATGTCGAATTGATCCTTTGGTTGGCCCTTCGATCTTTGATGTGTATGCTCCTTGGATGGCAAGATATGCAAACTAGATGATGATGTGAGGATGGATGGAAATAGAACAAAGCATGAAAATGGCTAAGTGTAGATTGAGAAATAAAATTGCAAGAGTTTGGCTAGCAAAATGATCTCTCCAAAATGAGAAAAAAAGAGGGGGTATTTATAGGAATTTGAGAATTCCAAGAAGAAATGGATAGTTGAGATTGATCCCAATATGGCCAAGATGTAGGGCTATGGTGAGTTGAGAACTCACAAGCCCTCACATCTTGACATGTGGCAAGGGGAGAGGCTTAAGAAAGATGAGGTGGACATGAGGTGTAAGAGAAGTACATGACATGGATGTACTTCAAAGGACCATAGGGATTTGGTCAAGATATCCTCATAAAGGATGTCCTTGTCCCATGTGGGTGAGAGGACATGTGAGGAATTAAAAATTCCTCAAATATCCTTATGGGGAGAGGGGAAAGAATTTTAAATTCCAAAGGGTGCATTGAAGTTAAATGTAAATTAAAAAATTCACATAGGGAAGTGGAGTGCCTTGTCCAAAGGAAGGCCTTTAATAAGGTTGACCAATGACACATGTCATAAAGGACATGGGGAAGAGAAAAGGAATTTAATATTCCTTGAAAGATGAGAGGATTTGACTAAAGGGGGTGATTAGACAAGTTGATGAGGGGTTAGAGGAAGGTTAGGTGGCTAAGAGAGATTAGAGGCCAACTTGCAAAAGTTGGAGGATGTGACACATCCTAATGATTAGGCATGTGCACACCTTAATGATGAGATTAGAAGATGGATTAGATAAGATAAAAGATGGAGGATGTGACATGTGAGGAATTAAATAAATGTCATATTTATTTAATTCTTTTGATGAAAGGAGGATTAAAGAGATAAGGTATTATTGATTAAATACCTTAGGGATTTGGCAGAATTAAAGATATTAATTAAATAATAGTAGTAGTATTACTTAATTAACGAAAATAAGATGAAAGGGGATGAATTTGGATAAATTAAGTGTCCAAATTTAGATGTCTACATTTTTCCCCTCTTTGAGATAATGTTATGAAGTAGCATCATTTCGAAGAATTATTAAAATATAGAACCTAGAAGAAGATGGTTAGATTGGGAAAGATGCCCCAGTCATTCCTTTGAATGATTAAGAAGGGAAAAAGATGATGAAAATTAGGGATGAAGGATGCCCCCTCGAGAGGACATGTGGGTTCCAGAGAACATAGGTGGGCTCTCGAAATGGAAAAGATGATGCAAGGGGAATAAGGATGATGATGCAAGGGGAGAGTGATTAAGGAGATGAGGAAGGAGATGAGGAAGATGATGCAAAATGAAGATGATGAAGCACAAATGGATGACAAAAGGTGATGTTTCCCTAGTCAAGGTACAAGCCAAAAGGGGGTTGATGAGGGATGGAGTGTTGTCAAAGAGGGATTTTGAAACAACACGAGGATAGGGAAGGATACATCCCATTGTGTGGTATTGATGAGGGAAGGATACATCCACAAAACACCACTAAAGGATTGGGAAGGATACCTTCTGATGATGATGAAAGTGTTGTTGATGAAGGAAGGATACATCCCAAAACAACACCAAAGGGATAGGGAAGGATAATGAGGGATGATGAGGATGATGATGATGGTTCAAGGTTGGTAACAAGACTGGGGATAAGACCAAGGATTTGATTAGAGTTTTTGTGTGAGATATGAGTTGATGAGGATAGGATTGAGATGTGAGAGAGGATGGAGAATGATGAAGGATGAAGGGATGGGGGGGATTTGGGTAGATGAGAGGATGGGGGAAAACATGCAAGATGATGTAATGAAAAGATGATATGCAATTTTCCATCGTTAGGAGCACTGATTTTTGCTATAGCAGAAGACACAATACACCAAGGTATAAAGGACCAAGGCCGATTAGTGTCTAATGCATGAAACAAACAGATCAAACAAGAAGGCTATCCCAACACCCCAAAGTCGCGATGACCTTGGTCGGGCCAGGTGTTGGGATAACCACAAGCACAGAAGGATGCCCCGGCGTAACACAAGATCTCAGGGATCTTGGTGGGTACTACATGGGACAACCAAGAAGACAACAACAAATAAAAGATCAATATATGCCCCTATGTTGACTAGTCAAAGCACACCATGATATGATGGATCAAGGTGACCATGACAAGTGATGATAGGGAGCTCAAATGATAAACAAAAGCCAAAAGCATTAAAATATCACAATCAATTTCAAATTTCCTTTGCCATAGGAGCACGAGGATGGATGGGATTGATGAGGTCTATTAGGAAGGATGCATCCTGTTGAGACCGATGATAGATACTAAACTAAAAGATCGATATGATGCAGGGTATTCAGAACCGATTGGATCTGATGATACAAGTGGATCTTGTTGGTTAAGAACCAGCTAGATAAGGGCATAGCTTGATGACATGACACAAGAGACATGACACAAGATAGGAGACTAACATAGCCTAGTGACCTAGGGGCTCGGGGGCCGATCAAAGATTAGCCTTTCCTACATGGAAGCGTAGAGCCCCCGTAGTTTGATAAAAGGCTGACAACAGACCATGATGGAGATTGTGATGGATGACCAAGATAGGATAGAGAACAGGAGAAAAGTGGACAATATAGATTGATGATGGATGGAACCCCGAGGGCAGATCAAATGATCGACCTTGCCTACGTGAAAGCGTAGGGGCAATGTAGTTCGATAGAATGCCAAAGACAAGTGATGGATGAAAGATGATGAGATAACCCTAGATAAGGGGATAAAATGATTGGACCGACACGATGGGACAAGATAGACCTGTTGGATTGGATTGGAGGATAGTGACTATACAAAGCTCAGGGATGGGATAGTTATCCAAATCATCAAAGATGAAGTGGGCGGATGACATGCCATATAGATGAATGATGAAGTGATAAGATAGATGATGTTGGATTGTATGGGGAGTAGCCAATGACAAGGGATTAAGAGATGTGATGTGGATAGAGATAAATGGACAGGAAGATAATGATGGGGAGAGGGAAGGGATGTTATGATGGATGGGTAGGGGGATAAGGATAGGGAGGTTAAAAGGATTGTGGGGAGCGATTAGAAGATAAGGATGAGGAGATGGAAGGGATGCTATGATGGAATGGATGATGTCTCCAAGGACTACATTACAAAGGAAGATAGATGCCCCCACTCTAGATATGTCATGTGTGAGGAGGCATGAAGGATGCAATAGAGAAGGACAGGAAAATAAAGGAGTGAGATGGATGAAGATAGGATGCATGATAGTTGGGATAGTGTGCGGGTGAGGGGAATGTATGCTAAGAGGTGTCCAAAGCATGCTTATATATTTGCCCCATTGTTATCAAGATCACAAGGAGGATGGAAGGATTGGGATAAATGAGATATGCCAAACAGGATGTGTAAGCTCGATAGGGTGGAGAGGATGGATGAAAATGATGTATAACAAGAAGATGGGTGCATAGCCGAAAGCGTAGTAGGAAGCATAGCGGATGGAGGGAATGCATATCAAGAAGCTACCCCCAAGTGCAGATAGGGATTTACGCATGATGCCTGTTTACCAGGTTTTCATCATGGTACTTATCCAAGGTGCTTGGTTGCCAAGTTTTCACCATTGGATGGATTATTTCTCTTTACTATTTTATTTTTTGATTTTATTTTTTTTGATTTTTTGATTTTTTTGACTTTCTTGGATTTTTGGATTTTTGGATAGTATGCGGAAGGAGATGGATAAGGATAGGGAGGAAAATAAGTGGATTTAGAAGACATGCGATAAGGATATGGATGAAGGACTCAAGCATCAAGTTCTATATTAGGTATTAAGAGCTCATGTTTGAACCGACTGTTGGATGTTGGTACAACCTTAGGATAAATGAATTATGCTAGAGGATGAATGAGAGGGATTTGATGGGGAAGATATAGGGGATAATGGGTGGGATGTTGGAAATGGTATGGATAGAATGATGGGGTGGATACGTGATGGGGGAGATGAGTTCAGGACCAACATTGGCACATGTGGTGATGGATGTGAAAAGATAAGAGGACTAATGGATGGAGAATGTGGGGATAATGGAGGAGATGGAATAGTGAATTTCAGGACATAGGGACCCAAAACAGACTTAGGAGATGAAAGGTGGGTATGGTTAGCTTTTGGATTAGCAACTTTGGATGTTCTTACAGATTTTTCATTTGATGGCATTGCATCTTTTTTCTTTGGGATCCACATGGTTTTGATTTTTGCTTTAGTGGGCCTTTGTGGCTGATGGGTTTGATTTGGATTGTGAATTTGATTTTTTTTTTCTTCAACATGTCATATAGAGGGGACATGGGAAGCTTTAGATTCATGTGGGTGTTTAGATTGATGAATTTTTCCTCTGGCATCCAAAGTGCTCGTACTAGCAATGGGATGGGTGTGAGAAGATGGATGATGTGGAGCAATGGAGGTA
This sequence comes from Sequoia sempervirens, assembly GCA_007258455.2. Lineage (NCBI taxonomy): Eukaryota > Viridiplantae > Streptophyta > Pinopsida > Cupressales > Cupressaceae > Sequoia > Sequoia sempervirens. Next base: position 39,152,960 of record VDFB02000015.1, read on the forward strand.
GGAGTATGGGGATTACGTGTAGATGGAGGATGTTTTGGCATGTTCCTTTGTTGATCCTGATTATGGGACATGCGAGAGGGATGTTTATGATGGATGACATGTATAGGTGTTGGATGGGTGAAAGGATGAGATGGAGGAGGTGATCTTGGGATATACGGACCCAAGATGGATAGAGTAGATGAAGGACGAGAGATGGTGGATGCAGGGATGTAAGGACCTAAAATGGACGGAGTAGATGAAGGAGGAATATGGACGGTTGTTTTGAGGTGATACGATAGAGGAGGAGGATGGCAGCATATGATTTGGTGGAGTGATGGGAAGAGCTGACATTTCTTTTGGAAAAGCTCATTGAGGACGTCTAAAGGTTGTACCAATGTGTTTAGATTGTGAGTCTTGGGGAATAGATCCAAGACCTTGCATGCAGATTTGTTCTTTGACTTGGATGGGCTCTAAAATACCTTGCTCGTGAAGGCCTAGAACTTTTCCTTGATAGTTCATGTTCTTGAGCATTCGATCCATGATAGGATTTTTGTTATTCTGAAAACATGATGCAAGTCCATTATTAGGTGGGGGATGATGGGTGGTATATACACTATTTTTTTCTTCTGCAAGGAGGCCACCATGGAAGAATGTGAGAGTACCAAGGGGATATGCAAGCGGTGTGGGGATAGTATTTTTAGGCGATGATGGGGGATCCTGAGAAGGAGATGATGGGATAGCAACATTTGGATTGGTTGTGTCTAGAGAGGGAGTAGGGGATATGATAGGATCTGATTTTGTGGTAGCAGGCTCATGCAATGGAGACAGAGGTGGAGCAGTAGAATCTTGAATCTCAAGAGGATCATGGGATGGAATGGATGGGGGACTGTGATCTTGCGGTAGACTAGATGGGATGGTAGGATCTTGATTTGGAGGAGGGGATATGTTGGCATGCTTTGGGTCAGGCTCTTGGCATGACTCATCATGTGCGGGAGGCATGATAATGGAGTCATGGGGGGACTCTTCAAGTGGGGAAGATGGAAGGATGGAGGATTCAAGATATTCCTGGGAATGGATACTAGGAGTGGAAGAAGTGGATTGGATTTGGGTGTCGTCGATAGGTTCGACGGTTCGGAGTAGGGGGTGGGTGTTCAATGGATTTGGTAGATGTGATGGTAGGAGATGGGGACTCAGTAGATTCAGAGATGTGATGGTAGGAGATGGGGACTCAGTGGATTCAGAGGATGTGATGGTAGGAGATGGGGACTCAGTGGATTCAGAGGATGTGATGGTATCATCAATGATAGGTGTTGCATGGAGAAGGGTCTCGTCACTAACGACCATGGATGATGGGTTGGGATGGCATGGTTCCACGACTGCAATGTGTGGAGTGGGAGATGTCTTCTTTGTTATAAGTCCTTGGAGAACTTCTAAAATGAGAGACTTTCATACTCTAGGATGAGATGGTGTGGTAGGAGTGGATGAAGGTTTATGGATTAGTGGACTAGCATTAGATGGAAGATTAAGACTGGATGGAGGATTAAGGTAAGGATATGGGCATGGGGAATTAGGATAGGATGACATGGACGGTGGATCGTTGGTAGAAGATATGGGCAGCGTGTTGTAATAAAGGTATTGGGATGGTGGATTAGGATGGGAAGATGCAGGTGTTGGATTAATATAGGGAGATGTGGATGTTGGATTAGGGTAAGTTGATGGGTGTGTTTGACTAGGATAGGAAGGTGTGAATGTTGGATTAGAATGAGAAGATTGGTATGGGTGATTGGGGTAGCGGGCATATGTGGATGAAGGATTGAGATAGGGGGATGTGGATGAGGGATTAGGATGAGGGTATTGTGATGGCAGACTAGGATAAGAGGATGTGGGTGTTGGATTAGGGTAAGTTGATGGGTGTGTTTGACTAGGATAGGAAGGTGTGAATGTAGGATTAGGCTGAGCGGATTGGTATGGAAGATTAGGGTAGTGGGTACATGTGGATGAAGGATATGATGGATATGGTGGACATCCCTTGTCAAAGGTAGCATAAGGAGTGTGATTAGGCATAGATGAAGACATGATGGGATAACTCAATGGGGTGATTGGATTTTGGAATGTGGGTGGAGAAAGCTTACTAGCAATGATAGTGTCAAGGGGATCTATGTCGTATACCTCTTGATCAACAAGACTTTCATTATAATCATTGACATAATTAGGGTTTCCCTTGACTACTATTGATGGAGGATAAGAATTCATGATGATGAAAGGATAAAGATGATGGATAAATATTTTGGATGGAAATGGACAAAAGCCCAAATCAGGATTTAGGACAAGCTCAGATCGGGATTGGATTAAAGCTCAGATTAGGATGATTGGATGATGATTGGATTGGATTATCAAAGGGTGATTACGACACCGAATCTGCTCTGAGATGGAAGTAGATTGATTGGGTTGAAGGTGATTGGATAGGGATATGATTAGATTGGATAAGATTGATCGATTGAAAGATCAGATGATGGATTGGATAGGATGACGAAAGGGACTGTAAACCCCATTCAAAGATTACCCTAGGTGACGTAGGCTACTGATTGATCAGATTAAAGGATGAATGGATGATTGCAGCACCGAATCCACTTTGAGATTGAAAATGGATTGATTGGGCCGACGATGATGATTAATTTAGGATGGATGACAATCCTAAGAGGATGTTAATGATGATGATCAGATCAGACACTTTGGTCAATTTGGATAATAACCCAAGATGAAGTTTAGGGGATTTGGGTGGGGAAAACGATGATTTGATTAGAGAAATGGATGATAGAAATGGATGAATGTTTGCTCGGAACGAGCAAACGAATGATCAGAATGATAGGACGAGAGTTCAAAATGATGAAAGGATGTGTGAAACGGATGAATGTTTACTCAGAATGAGTAAACAAATGATCGAAATGACAGAACGAGAGTTCAGAATGATGAAAGGATATGTGAAATGGATGAATGTTTACTTGGAATGAGTAAACAAAGAGAATGGTAGGGTATACCCCCCTCGAGGAGGCAGATGGTGAAGAAAAGGGTGCCCCGACCAACTTCTCAAAAGTATAAAGTGGTATATATCATTGGAAAGAGCACAAAAAAATGAGAAGAACTGCCTTTGAACGGAGTCAATCAGATAAACAATGTGGAAATGGCAGCCTCAGGAAGGAAGAGTAGAAGGTAAGGTCCGCCATAGCATAAGGACAGGTCTGCCACAGCATAAGGATAGGTCCGCCACTGGAGGGACAGGTCCGCCACCGGAGGGTCAGGTCTACCACAGCATAAGGACAGGTCCACCACAGCATAAGGTCAGGTCCGCCAAAGGATAAGGTTAGGTGCGCCACAGCATGTGGTCAGGTCCACCAAAGGATAAGTTCAAGCTTGAATTTTTTTTATGGATGGGTAAGGAAAAGGACCCAAAATATAGCAAACACTGACAAATAGATTTGGATAAACTGATAATGACTGGTTTTGCATGAGAAAGACAATTTAGACAGCACAACCCTAAGATTAGTAGAAACAGGTATGGTCGAAAAAGTCTTCTACTCTAGGATGAACATGGTTGCTAAGGAGTCCTCGATATACACCTAGTACGTGAGGCCCAAACCGTGAACACCAACCCGTTACAAGCGTGAGTCGGGAACCTTAGCGAGATACTAAAGGCTCGGACCAACTCTTCACGTCATTCTGATGATTTTCCAATTACAATGTGGTTGGATTGAGGTACAACTTTCACTCTCCCCCCTTTATATACCCTGCCGGTACGCATGGTTGGAATCGTCCCTTGGGGTGATGAAATCCCCAAGCAGGTCCTACTAAGAAAATGAAAAATGGGGTGACTAAAGGACCTAGAAAGCTATGATTTCTCGTCACCCAGGATCGCCAAATGGCACAAGGGGATTGGATACGTCAAATAGCCTTCCACAAGTATGCCAAACAAGGTTTGTTCAGCCCTCTAATTAAACTATGTGCCTAATTTACCAAAGGACAATTGGTAAAAACTTGAAATTTCACCTTCGAAAGGATAGGTTCACCACAACATAAGGACAGGTCCACCACAGCATAAGGATAGGTCTACCACAGCATAAGGACAGGTTCACCACCAGAGGGATAGGTCCGCCACCAGAGGGACAGGTCCGCCACTCTATAACCTGAACCTGCAAAAATGCAAAAAATAGCAAACGTGAAAGAAAGAGACCCGTTTGTGGGTCCCACCGGGCGTGCCAGAAATGTGATAGGTCAAATATATGCATTAGAAAACAAGCAGCAAACTAAAGAGTGCAAATAAACACCAAAACAACCTACACCTCAAGATTAGCCTAAGTTGGAATCAGCACAAGATAAAAACAACAAAATGGAACATTATACCTTGTGTCAAATCGATCCTTTCGTTGGCCCTTCGATCTTTGATGTGTATGCTCCTTGGATGGCAAGATATGCAAACTAGATGATGATGTGAGGATGGATGGAAATGGAACAAAGCATGAAAATGGCTAAGTGTAGATTGAGAAATAAAATTGCAAGAGTTTGGCTAGCAAAATGATCTCTCCAAAATGAGAGAAAAGAGAGGGAATTTATAGGAATTTTGAGAGTTCCTAGAAGAAATGGACGGTTGAGATTGATCCCAACATGGCCAAGATATAGGGCTATGGTGAGTTGAGAACTCACAAGCCCTCACATCTTGACATGTGGCAAGGGGAGAGGCTTAAGAAAGATGAGGTGGACATGAGGTGTAAGAGAAGTACATGACATAGATGTATTTCAAAGGACCATAGGGATTTGGTAAGGATATCCTCATAAAGGATGTCCTTGTCCCATGTGGGTGAGAGGACATGCGAGGAATTAAAAATTCCTCAAATATCCTTATGGGGAGAGGGGAAAGAATTTTAAATTCCAAAGGGTGCATTGGGGGATTAAATGTGAATTAAAAATTCACATAGGGAAGTGGAGTGCCTTGTCCAAAAGGGAAAGGCCTTTAATAAGGTTGACCAAGGACACGTCATAAAGGACATGGGGAAGAGAAAAGGAATTTAATATTCCTTGAAAGATCAGAGTGGAATTAAAAATTCCTCAAAGGACTTTGGGAAGACAAAAGGAATTAAAAATTCCTTGGGGTATGGGAAGAGTTGACTAAAGGGGGTGATTAGACAAGTTGATGAGGGGTTAGAAGAAGGTTAGGTGGTTAAGAGAGATCAGAGGCCAACTTGCAAAAGTTGGAGGATGTGACATCCTAATCAAGGATTAGGCATGTGCACACCTTAATGATGAGATTAGAAGAAGGATTAAGATTAGATGATAAAAGATGGAGGATGTGACATGTGAGGAATTAAATAAATGTCATATTTATTTAATTCTTTTGTTGAAAGGAGGATTAAAGAGATAAGGTATTATTGATTAAATACCTTAGGGATTTGGCAGAATTAAAGATATTAATTAAATAATAGCAGTATTACTTAATTAACGAAAATAAGACAAAAGGGGATGAATTTGGATAAATTAAGTGTCCAAATTTAGATGTCTACAGGATCATGTTCAACTTCTTGAATCATTTCATCGGTTATTTCATCATTTGAACTATTCCTAGTACGAAACCTATGAAAAGTATTTTCTTCCCTATCACCCATGTTGTAAAGTGGATCTCTTCTTTTGTCTTCTTCTTTGTGTTTTTGGGACCTTGTGACAACAGACATATGCTTTTGAAATGTTCTTCTAAACTTAGATCACAAGTTTGAGAAGTTCACAAAGGATGATGTCTTGATTTGATAAGATGAAAATCCTATGATATGATCAAATGACATTTCTAACTCTTGATTGTGGGTTCCAAGATGAAAGGATATCAGAATCTTGTTGGGGAAGTTGAATCAATAATCAAAAACTTGTTTGAGAGATGCACTTTTAAGATTTGATCTTTATTTTCGAAGAATGATAAGTATATCAAATGGCCTAATTCACTCACTGAAGAATTTGACTGGGATGTGTGGGATATTCAATAGAAGGTTGTGGTAGATAATCAAAGTTGAGAGGTTGATTGTGATTGTGTCATTGAGATAGAGCTCTTCTCTGAAAATAGGCTCTTGAATATAAAGTCTCTACAGCGTACTCATCAGTAAATCCCCTAGCAAGATCTTGATACCTATGAAGGAGCAAGACATTTCGACTCTTACAAAGGAATTTTCTTTGTTGCAAAGTCTTTTTGTAACCTAAATGTTTCTTAGGTTTCTTGATCCTATTGGCAATTGACTTCCTAACAAACATGGTGGATTTCCAATCTCTAAGCATAGAAGATATTGGGGATGTAGCTAGTCCAATGATGGTAGAAACTCAGATTTTGGTAGAAAGGTTGATTCAATCAAATTCTTAGTGCTTTATTGGATGACCTTAATCTGATTCAACGTGAGGAAAACACAACAAACACTCTGAAAATAGTTATTCTTTTAATCCCTATACTAAACATCAAGTGTATGATCAAAATGTTTTTCAAAAAGTGTTTTCATAGGTTTAGCACATGAAAGACAATTCAGGCAAACTCACTCTTAGTACTCAAGTAGGTCATCCTAATAATCAACAACCCACATCTTAGAACTGTGTTGACTCACACAACCATGTCACCCCTGAAGGGGTGCTCGTGTTTTTTTATTTTCTAGGTGCGTACTCAGAGTGACGGAAGTGGATACCGGATCCCCTGAGCAAATGGTCCTTGGCAGTTATATGGTGAGTGTCTCGAGGGAAGATTCTTCCCTCCCCTTGCACTGTGATTATTACGATGTTCAGAAACTGACTTCAGCTGGCTACTACACTAGGTTCTTAGTAAGGGTTTTTGTTCGGTATGGAAATAATAAACTCCCTTAGGAGACCTCCCAAACTTTAGAACAAAGACTTTGGGAATGGCTATCTTGCACACTACCGGCAAAAGAGGGTTTCCCCAGATTTTCTTTAAATTTTATAGTGGGGCGGAATAGCCTGGCTTTGGCGTGAACCCACTTGAGTCGTTCCTCTTGGGTGAGTACTTTTTCCTACAAGAATAGGCCCTCTAAAGGATGTAATAAAGCGGTAAATTTGCATGAAATTGAAAAGGCAAGTCTAGTATTCTAATCACCAAGTTAAGGGGAGAGCATAGACCTATTGCCACAGACAAAGCAAACAAATGTTATTTTTAAAACCCAAATGACAATGATTTAATCTATGTGAAGATGTTGCTTCACAACAAGCATGGCATTCATTTTAACTGCAAAAATCATTGTGTGGTGACTATCCTAGATTGCTTCATTTTAAATTCCATGTCTATCCTAGGGTTGCTTCTTTTTAACAAGAGAAAGTTATGTCTGCAGAAGGCATCAGACTCAGAACTCTATTTAATTACAACTTGTAAGCGCTAAAATATTCTGCATATGCACTAAAATAAATAGTAAATGTGTCAAAACAGATACGAAAAGTGCTACAAAAAATTCTATATGCGCTAAAATAACTCCTATAAGCGCTAATCTAGGAAGCAAATTTTTTTTTTACAATGTTTTTAATTAAATGAACTAAATGGATGTGCTATTTTGTTTCCTAGATGTACTGAAATAGTCCCTGGAAGCACCAAAACAATTCCTGGATGCGTCAAAAAACCTGCAAAAACACTGTTAGAAATCCTGCATGCACTAAAGAAAGACACAAAAGCACTAAAACAAGAATTTTAGACAGAAATCCGAATTCCATAACGCAAAAACCTGTCAAAAAACCTGCAAGTAAATGTTAAAAATGGGGCATAGGCCCCATGGTGGGTGCCAAAAATGTGTGAATGAAAATATGCATATCAAATATGTAAATTAAAAATTGAATCAAACACACCAATGAAACTTTAAATTAGAACATAAAATAAAAGAAGAGAAAGAAAACTCCATTTATGCTTTGAAGACGTCTTGTTGTCCTCTATCTCCAGTGTTTTTGCTGAATCTAGCTTGCTCTCATATTTTATGTACTAAGCTCAACAAAATTTCTTCCTAAAGAACGCAATTTAGAATGAATGCATGCTTATGCTAAGATGTAATTAACGAAACTAAACATGATAGCTAAAGTATGATGATTGCTAAATATAATGATTGCTAAAACTGATAAATTCTAGATGATATTAAAATAATGTGTGCACGTGTAAGTGTATGCAAGTGTAACCAATGCTTGGATTTGCAGGGGTATTTAAAGAGTTTTTGAAATACTCTGATTGGCTGATGTAATCGATGGTTGAGATCAAGCTTGTCAAGATGAACGGTGAGAGATTTTTGAAAGGTGAGAGAGAGATAGAAGGTTTCCTCCTACACAAATTTTCTCATTCAGATTTGAAGGAAAGTTTCCATTTGAGGAGTGAGTTGGGGATAAATTTCATAATTAAATAAATAAATTTATTTAATTATATGTGAGGATGAATTTAGAAGTTTGCATAATTAAATAAGTAATATTTAATTATGTGTGAGAGATGAAAATGGAAGGTAATTAAATATTTAAAATATTTAATTATGTGTGAGATGAAAATGGAAGGTAATTAAATATTTAAAATATTTAACTATGTGTGGAGTGAGAAAAGGTATTAAATTAAATATTTATAATATTTAATTTAACTATGAGATGAAGAGGGTGTTTGGAGGAATATTCCATTATTTGAATTCAAATATTCAAATTTAGAATAATATGATAATTAATATAAATAAATTATAAAATTTATTTAATTTAATTAAGAGGAATATGGAAGATGGTAATAATTAAATAAATCTATTTATTTAATTAAGGTAGAAGAATTAAAAAAGTGAACAATATAAATAAATAATTAAATTTATTTATATGTAGATGAGTTCAAAAGATTAATTAAATAATTTATATTTAATTAATTAACAAGCTTTATTAACCATGACCATTTTTAGACGTATACACCAGCAATAACCCCAGGCTTCCCCATGTACCTACTCAGTATCTTAACAAGGATAGGCCTCAAAATCAGTCACAAAATCAACCTCTAGGCCAACCCCAAAACCAGTCCACCCAAACGAAAACCCAACCTTCCAGCTCCGCCATAGGCTGAGCCTTTGACTCTAAAATTGAACAAATGGGTGAATACATGGCAGAGGAGTTCAAGAAAGTGAAAATCAGTTTGTCTGCCTTTGAACTGCTCAAAGTCCCTGTTGTAAGGTATGCCTTCTTCAGGGTACTTAATGGGACCCCATCCTCGAAAATGACACAGGAGGCGTCAGCTAAAAGAGTCACCTCTGAAGAACCCAGGCAAGAACCTATAGTTCAGGACAACACAGGGAAAAGGAAGGATGTTCCCCAAAATCAATCTACGGGTAAGTAGCCCGAAAAGGAACCAGACCAAAACAATAGGCATATCTCCAAGGATCAACCACCCAGTAAAACCAAGGATAAAACCGACGATAAAGATAGGGCTCAAATGGCTCAGGTAGACACGCCTATAGGCCTCTTCCAAGGAAAATTTTAAACTCCCCCTTTCCTTACTACCATTCGGATATTTGGGAAGAATTTGTACAACTTCCTTCTTGATTTAGGAGCATCTGATAATGTTATTCCCCTTGCGGTGTGCAAGGCTCTTGGGATTACCCCCACACCCTCGAGAAGGAAAGTGACTCAGCTGGACAAAACAAAGATCAACAATGTGGGAGAAATGAATTGGATCCTAATGCAAATTGTTGTAGATCCAAGAGTACAACAAGTCATTGATATTCAAGTGGCTGAAATTCCCAACGCATATGGGATCATCTTGGGCAGAGACTTCACTAGGACGTTGAATGGATATGCCGTTACAGATCATTCTCACATGTGGCTACCATGGAAAGGGCTACCAAATCAAATCCGTATAGACCGCAAGCCATGTATGAAGTACATGATCACAGAGTACAACAACCTGAATGAGGTGTTGTTTGTTGAGATAGAATTGTGAAACTACTGTCCCTTTTCCTGCCAGAACAAAGTTGAAACCCAAGACGAAAGGTCTGCTAAAGTCCTCTTGATGCAATGCAACCCTCCAACTGACTTCACTCAAATGCCTCAGAGTACAGAGATGCTGGTAAAATTAGATGATAGACCCGATGAAGATGATAACTTGGGACTACTTAATGACTTCTAGGAATTCATGGAAAATTGCTTAAAGGATCAACTCAGCTTGGGCACCCGAATGGATTTCCAGGATCTCTTACTACCAAATTGGTGTAGAATTCACAATGTTGCCCACTCTGAGTTCAATTGTTTCTTGTGCTAAACAACAGTAGATCATGTCAAAAAATCAGCTGTCCCTCAGAAGAAAATATTAAAGGAGGTTCTAGTAGAACCACCCATTGTTAAACACACTCAGCTGCAAGATTCCCCAAAGGTCACCAAGGTGACTACTTAGCCAAAAGGAAATAAGAGCCAAGTTGGGCCCAGAGTCAAAGAGCTTTCTAGCTTTTGGACGCTTCAATTCGATGGATCTAAATCAAAACAAGGAGTTGGTGCCAAGTTCGAGCTCATCAGCCCAACGGGTAAGACCTTTCTTGCTGCCCATAGGTTGCAATTTTATTGCACTAATAATGTAGCAGAATATGAGGCATTAGTGCATGGTCTTCTTATGGCCTTAAAGAAAAATGTTAAAATGTTGCAAGTGTTCGGGGACTCTAAACTTGTAGTCAAACAAGTTAGAAAATTATATTCCTGCCATGATAGAAGACTTGCAAACTATAGACATAGGGTCTGGGATCTCTTAGAAGGTTTAGATGCATTCAATATACAATTGATCCTTCGTGCTTAGAACCATACATTTGATGCCTTGTCTCAGGCAGCTAGCACTCTGCAACCCCTCTCCTTGTCCGGGCTTAGGAAATTCATGGTTGAGTTGACATCCACACCGTCTATCCTAGATAATGTCACTCATTTTTAGGTCTTTAATGATGATAAGCACATCCTTGACTTCATCATGAGTTATGATGTCTTCACAACCCAAATAATTGATGAGGCTGATCCAAAAGAGGCCAAATTGGATGTAGAAGGGGTCATCAACCTCAAAACCAACACGATTCCTAGAGGTATGGTTCAACTTGAACGAATATTTGATTTGGACCAAATCACAGATTAGGATTGACAAACAAAGAAGGAAGCCATAAGAAACCAGTGTAATGCTCACAACCTTGGGACTACAGAGGAAATAAAAAATGTGTTTATTGGAAAATTATGCACACCCAAAGAGAATTAAGGGATTATCAATGCATTGTGGAGGTATCATGATATGGTGGCATGGAGTTACAAGGATCTAAAGATGTATGACACCTCCATCATTGTGCACACCATCCCTCTTAAGAAAGAGGTTAGGCCTTTCTGTCAATGACAATGTCCTATCAATGCCTTACTAGAGCCTATCATTTACAAGGAGGTACAAAAGTTACTCTCAACAAGAATTATCTTCCCAGTCAGGCATTCCACATGGGTGGCCAACTTGGTCCTGATTTGAAAAAAGAATGGAGAAATCAGATTGTGTACACTTCTGCAACCTGAACAGAGCTTTGGAGAAGGACAACTATGCAGTGCCTTCATTGGATGAGGTACTGTAGATTTTTAATGACTCCCAAATGATTTCCTTCCTCGATGGGTACTCTGGATATAACCAAGTTATGGTTCAGTACAAGGATCACCATAAGACCGCATTCACCACTAAGTGGGGAACCTTCACTTACAGGAGAATTCCCTTTGGGCTCATCAATGTTGGCACCACTGTCCAACATGCCATGGATATTGCCTTTAAATATCTGATTGGAAAGTACATAATCATCTACATGGATGATTTAACTATGTTCTCCAAGAGGCAGAGTGATCATGTCTCTGATTTATGCAAGGTGTTTCAGAAGTGTAGGGAGTTTGGAGTTTCCTTTAACCCAAAGAAGTGCATTTTTGGCATGACGGAGGGTAGATTGCTTGGAAACATCATTTCAGAGCAAGGAATTTCCATAGACCCTAAACGCATCCAATCCTTGCTAAAGATCTCGCCTCTAGGAAGCAAGAAAGAATTGAAATCCTTCTTCAGAAAGATCAACTTCGTCAGAAAATTCATCATGGGCTTTGCTGAAATTGTCAAACCGCTCAATGCTATGTTAAAACAGGATGCCAAAATTGAGTGGAATCCTGAAGCCAAACAAACTTTTGAAGAAATCAAAAGGGCTATTGTTGAGGCACCTATGCTCCTCAGCCTAGACTATCTGAAGCCATTTTATATCTATTCATTTGCTTCAGAGCATTCATGTGCTAGCATTTTGACTCAGAAAGATAATGAAGGAAATGAACACCTAATCTCCTTCATGAGTGCTCATTTGAAAGATGTTGAATTACGCTACAATAACATAGAAAATCAAGCCTATGCCCTTGTTAGGGGAGTGAATAAATGTAGGCATTATATCTTGCGCAATAAAGTTTTCACCATTGTCTCCGACCCAGCAATGAAAACACTACTTATGAAAAATGAATTGGGCGAACATAGAGCTAAATGGGTCACACTGCTCCAGGAATATGATATGGAAATCCAACCAATGTGGTTGATAAGAGGATAGGCCCTCACCTGCACAATCACCGAAGCAGCAGCAAAGGCAAGACCTGAACTTACTGTGCAGCAATACCAGCTCGAAAATGTTTCCCCGAGAGAGTGGTATAAGGATGTGGTTTATTATTTGTTGAATCACAAGTGTCCACCTCACTTACAAGTAGTCCAAAAACGTGCCCTTAGACTAAAAATTAGCATTTGCATGTTGTAGGGGTCCATTTTATACAAGAGAAAGCATGAAGGAATTTACTTGAGATGCCTTGGCAAGGAAGAAGTAGGTCGAGTCTTGAAAGAGTTCCATGATAAGTTCGGCACTGGTCATGGATCTGAGCCTTCCACTGCACATCAGATATTAAGAGTGAGGTATTATCGGCCGACTGTCTTCAAGGATTCTTATTGTCATGTTCGCTCATGTCACACGTGTCAGACCGCTGCTACCAAGGAGAATAATTTTTTTGTCCCCTTGCAGCCCGTCTTAGAGGTGAGGCCGTTTGCGCAATGGGGTCTCAATTTCATTGGTTCGGTAAGTCCTCCATCATCCGCGAGACACAGGTACATTCTTACCGCTACTGCTTACTATACTAGATGGACAAAAACAATTGTATGTAAGAAATTCACAATTGAGGTAGTTACAAATTTTCTAGAAAGTTTCATTTTAAATCGCTTTGGTTGTCCTTATGCATTAGTGTGTGATAATGGACCTTCTTTTGCTTCATTAAAATTTGTTGGTTGGGCTTTCGACTATGGGATTGCTCTTTAATTTTCATCAAATTACTACCCCCAAGGCAATGGCCTTGCCGAGTCCACAAACAAAAACCTGATCATAGTGATAGGAAAATTGCTCAATAGGAACCCCAAGGACTGGCATACCCAGCTCCGGTTCACCCTTTGGCCATACTGCACCCACCACAAGGCTGCCCTTGGTGATTCCCCATTCCATCTTGTTTACGGCCTAGAGCCCATATTTCCTATCCACTTGAAATTCCCACTCTCCAATTTATCAATGACTTTTACAAAGGGAGAGACTATAGGGAAGCTTGGTTAGCTGAGCTCTTGCATTTAGAAGAAGTCTGAGACCGTGCAATAGAAAATTTTTCCAAACATCAAGGTGTGGTTAACTGATGGTTCGACTGCCAGGCCAAAATCAAGGCCTTTAGAATTGTAGACTTAGTCCTATATTGGGACAAGGCCCATGAGAAGAAAGGGGGACACAACAAATTCGATAAGCTTTGGCTTGGCCCTTTTCAAATAGCTAAAATTTTGGGAGACAATTCTTTCCGCCTAAAGAATTTAACTGGTGAAAACGTCTCGTTGCCAGTAAATGGGAAGCACCTCAAGCATTACTTCCAAGCCTGAGCTTTGTCGAGATCTTTCCTTTAAATATCATACATAGGTTAAAGTAGGTTGCCTTTTGGTTTTCTTGCATTTTTTTGTTTCTCGTTGCTTTGTTTTGCTTGTTCCCCAGCTATTTTGTTTCAAGGAGGGTGTCATCTATTTTGTTGCAATGGCCGTTCTTGTTCAATGAACAGTTTGCTTCATTGTCCATCCTTAGGGTTCTTTAGATAAACATTCATTCTGGACCATTGGTCCTTGAAGGCTGCTTAGAAATGGTTTCCTTGTTCGAACTCTATTTTAGAACTTGACCCGTGGCTGTCTCTTTTTACGCATATCTCAGATCTTGCACAAAAAACATATTAAATATTTATAAGGGACTGTACAATGGCTGCTATGATACCCTAGTGAGTGAAAAATCCTAAGTCTGCTCCAGTGACCATTGCGATCCCCAAACCCATTGTAGCCTTCAATTATTACATGGTCAAGCAAAAGATAAGTGAGAAAAATAAGTTTTAAAGAAACATCAAAAAATTGAAAAGGGAAGAAAATTTTGAAATCAAGTGACCTTATGGGTGTGCAGATAACTCTACCGGGGCTATGGACACCCGGTTGGTAGTAGAGAAATACCCATTGGATCACAACAAGAACTTCACCAGGGCTATGGACACTTGACTGGCAGTGAAGCAATGTCTAGGTTACATTTGGTATTGGATGATTTACGTAGCTTGCTCGGTTGGATTAGCAGCCACTTGTCACAGTTCCGTGGAAAGGAATGAATCCACAACACACACACTTCAGAGATATCCTATAGACTGACCCAACTAGGGATCCTATTCTCCTAGTTTTCTCCTAGAAGTCTACTTCTGGTCTTCGAAACCAGAGATTTTGGGTCCACAATGTACACTTATCCCTAGAATTCTAGGGAGTGTTTCTCAGCGGAGTCACCATTTGTTGTGCCCTCAGCACACACGTCCCGTTCAGAACAAGGACCCTCTTTTCTTTCTCCTTGCTGGGTCATTTTTTTGCTGCCTCATTTGGCATGCCCCCATTTTGGTGCCCATGATGGTCAGCGTACCTCCAAACTCCCATATTAAATTGACCATGTCTTGTCCACTCCATCTTGGTTAGGTCTTGGGGCCTTCTAGGCTTTCCCTCACAGTCTTCTTCTACCAGCATCCCTGGGGCTTGTCGGGCCTGGATCTCTGGGTTTTCTTCGTCGGGTTTCCATTGAGCGTTTGTCATTTCCAAGCAACGGAGGGTCTGTGCCTTCCTGGACCTTGGGTCCTGGGTCATTGGTTTCCTCTTGATTTAGAATTCACAAATTTTATGGACTGCCTTCTCCTCTGCTGAGTCCAGTCCTCTGGACTGCTGTTCCTAGAATTCCCTTCAATTTTTTCCATTTCCAGTGGAAAAACCTCACCAGTGCTCTGCCCTCTGGATTCTGGGTCCCTTCTTGCTGTTCATATGAAAAGCAGGTCTCCAACGGCTATTTCACCTCATCCTTCCAGACTTTGGACCTTGGACCTCCTGCCGTCGTCCATTGATTTCAAATCCACCAACTCTTGATCGGTCGTATCGACATTAAATGAGGCCATTAAATGCAAATGAAGATATAAATATTGGGCCCCAACCTGTCATTTTCATTTGTCAGGTTTGTAGAGGAAGATTAGAGTGCTTGTCAGAAGAGATTGGTGCATCCATCGGCCACTTCCCTCATGCCCGAGATCACCATTGGCCACTTGTTCTCAATTCCACACTGTTTGCTATCGAGCTTTCGAGGTAGGTTCGCTATTCATTGCACCAAGAAGTTTTTTTATGATTTTACGTTTAAGGTAATGAATGAAATGGGCTAAAATGAATTTGATTGATAGAACACATTGAGACCCACAAAAACCACGTTTTGGAATCTTGACAACCTCCAAATTTGGCCTCCTAACATTCAACTGGAACCAAACGTTGCCGCCGCCATTCGTCGTTTAGGGCATTCATGCCCTCCGAGCTCGACACATCTCTCTATCGTTAAAGAACTCAAATGATGAAATTTTAAAGTGGCAAAGTGCCCTCTCGAGCCCGCTACACCAGGATGTCGCCAACGAACCACCATGAAACTTAGCACTCAAAATATCACCTCCCTTTGAACCTCTTGGGCCCTCCTCACCGGGACTCCTTTTATGGGATTCCCTTGGGTGTTCGCCATTCTCAAACAGCGAAAGGCTTCCACCTTCCTGAAACCCAGGCCCTGGCTCACCTAATTTTGCTAGGAAAAAAGTGTCACATTGAGACTACTCTTGCCCATCTCGGGTCCGGTCCGTCAGACTTCCAACCTCAGGATTCTACCTCGCCCCCACCATTTCCAAACGACAAAAGGGGTGTGCCTTTCTGCCCTCCGGGATCTGTCTGACCAGTTGTCGTTTGAAGAATCAGATTAATGAAGGTCATTCCAATGCTCTGTCGAGTCCTAGTCCACGAACTACCGTCCGCGGGCTTCTGGCACAACTTCACTATTTCAAATGACCATCTTATGGCAACCTTCCGTCACCTAGGTCCCGAATTTCCTTTCACCGATAGAAACAAACAGTGACGAACTCAGATGTCCCTAACCTCGCCAGGCTCTACCCTTCAGGATTTCGTCCCGCCTTCACCGTTTCAACAAGGAAAATCATGCACGTCTTCTCGACCTCTGGGGCCTGCCAGCTCGGCTACCGAAAGAAAACTCATGAGAAAATCTAACGTCCCAGTCTAGAGTTGGGTTTGATTCATCGGGCTGCTCCTGCTGAACTTCCGTGCTGCATCCATCGTTTTCAAATGACAAAATCCTTATGCCTTCCCGCTTCCCCGGGCCCGAACACCTTGAAGTCCATAGAAAATTATCGGCTGGCTTTTGACCTTCCTAGTCCCGGTCCCTAGAGTTCTGATCCTAAAATTTCATTCCTTCCAGGCCATTACAAACAACGGACTCCTAGCAGCTTTCTGACCCTGAACCTCCAGGTGCTCCTAAAGTTGTCAAAATAACCTCAAACTTGAAAACCAATCTCAACCCACATGCTCAAATTTGACCTTCTTCAACACAAGCCTTTCAAACCATCAAAATGTGAAGATGAGAGAAATCGCTTGGATTGCCCTAGCCTATTCGCCCTTCAAAACAACATTCCTTCTAGGGAATTATGGCCCTTTTCTGAAATCCCTTCAGAAAATGACTAACGGAATATGAAAAAAAAGATTTAACTTCATTAATCATAAGATTTCTAATTGGATTTAGTTCACAGGATTTTGGCTAATGTTAATGCTTTTGCAAATTATTATACTCATTATGTCTATGCCTGCAGGATATATGGAATCAGGTATAGGACCCTCGGGGGGAACATCAGAGAAAGACAAAGGAAAGAAAGTAGGAAAAACCCCTTGTGGAAGAGAATACAAAGATCAGATGAAATAACAGTTCTAGGGTGAGCCTCTACATTCATAAATCATCATGGACTAGAAGGAAATCACAGACACCAATATCGGCCACATCGATATTGACAAATTCAAACGAAGGGTCAGAATTCACCCGAAAACTGACAATGTCAGGTTAACTAGGAAAAGTGGGATCCTAAAATCCGCGGGCTTCCCCCCATCTCTCATTTCCCCTAAATTGGTCATGGCTTGTCGGCAGGCCTAATAGCCCACGACAAGGACCATCATTGATAGAGATGGGAATATCCTTGCTGACATGTCAGCTGAGGGAATCACGAGAACTTTTCACATTCCCACTTTTGAAGAAATGGAGATGCCCACAATGGAACAAGGAAAGGAAACTTGGCATGAAAACCCGATGGGTTTTAAAAAGTTAATAAACCAATACTAGCTCAAGGAGAAAAGGGGTAGTGCTATGAAGGCTCCCCAGGAGCTATTTCGCAGCGATTTCCATGAAGACTACCATGACCTGGTGACCATGTTGAGCCCAGTAATGGGCCTCCCTTCTACTGTGTTTTTTCAAGAATGGATGGTATACTTTATTGAACAAATCCTTCGTGGGGACGAAGATTTCACCACAAAATCCATGTTCTACTAGGGATGCATCATTAGCAACTGCTTCCATGAGAAATTCATGAACGTGAAAAGGAGCTCCAAATTCTACATGACCTCTTATTTGGTCTATTCACTGGTAGAGAAAAGGTAGTACAACAGGTTATTTGTGGCACCTAATGAGGAGCCAGGCCAGAGATTAAAAGCCTATGACAAATATCCCCAGCTCCAATTCAGAAACTTCAAGAAGGAGTACTGCAAGGTGAATGATTCCTTCACTAGTCACATCATCTGGTTGCTAGGAGGGGATTTTGAGAGGAGGGTCTCTCATAATGCATGGGTGTTCCTGAAGTAGTACGCCTTCCTATTCCTACTGTTTCCCAAATTCACCTATATTTGCGCCCAAGGTTTCACTGAAAAGCCAAACAAGCTACCCCGGTACCCCAATGACTAGATTATACTCTTGGAACTCTCCCGGCAGCTGCAACATGTGCACACCATCCTCAGTGGTGAACATTTGGCAGGGATCCCTTACCCTTAACCTTTGGTCAGGGCATGTATAAATTGCAAGCTTCCTAGTGTGCTGGAAATTTAGAAAAGGAATTGGCATAGTAGCATTTCCACCTACACACTACTCATCCATGGGTGAACCCCTATGGACATGTAAGAAAGGAATTGGGACCAGAGTATGCCCACCTGCATCATGTCGAGGATTTTTGGGAGAATTCTCAGGATGACAAAGAGGTGCGTGTGAGGCACTACATGAGAATAACTGCATACTTTGTAAGAAGGGTGCAACTATTTCCTATACTAGACCAAATTGAGGAGAAGGAAAGCATTGTCATGGATCCCAGGTATAATGCAATCTCCAACTTCCCACTGCCTGCAATTGATTGGGATGAACAGGAGGTTGATGACCTCGACATTGTGACCAAACCAATCATGGCCCAGACTGAAGAATGGGTTAAAAGACAAGTGGCTTGATTAATGCAGCAAGTGGTGGTCCTAAGATACGAAGGGCTCAAGAGTGAACCCAGTGCCACCAAGGATGTCACCACTACAACTTCAACGGGCGGGACATCGAAATCTCCTCCGCTCACCAGGTCAAAAAAGAGGAAAGGGACTGAAACAAAGTAGTCTCCGGATCCTAAGGTGTATGCAAGGAGGGATTCATGAGGCTCACCCTCCAAGAGGTCCAAGTGGACAGGAAGTACCATGAAGCAGCCAACAATTCAA
The DNA here is from genome assembly GCA_007258455.2 of Sequoia sempervirens. NCBI lineage: Eukaryota > Viridiplantae > Streptophyta > Pinopsida > Cupressales > Cupressaceae > Sequoia > Sequoia sempervirens. The sequence goes on from VDFB02000015.1 coordinate 39,172,095, forward strand.
GAAGGTGAAGAAGAGAGGGTGAATCAGCCAAAACTCCTTTTGATTGCCCTACGATCTTTTTCCCAAGCCATGGTCACCACGTCCCCGCCCACAGTGGATATCTCAGTCCATCTTGCTTCTTCTCCCCTGGATGGACCCATCATAATGATTGACTCTTCATCCACCACCATGTCACCCACCACATCACTCCCATTAGCAAAGGTGACAACACCAATGCCAGCGCTTGCATTACTAGAGGTTTTCTTGCGGCACATGCAAAAATATCCTCTGAGCTTTCTGAGATCTTCATGGACCCCACTATTTAGACTACATTAGCGTAGGTCCTCGCCACTACTGTACCTTTGTAACCTCCAGTGGGACCACCAACAATGGATGCCACAATGTTAATTTCTGAGGAATGGGAGAGACAGGAGCAAGAAGCCTCAAAGGCAATGGAGGAAGCCGACAAGTACCATGAACACCCAGAGTATGAACACCAACAAATAGACAAGGTGGTCTAGGAAGAAGAAGGAACGGGGTCTTTCAAGAGTGGAGATGAAGAGGAGGATGTAGGTGGTAGAACTATTGTATAGACCTTCGATGATGACCTTGAAGAGGAAATGGCCAGACAACTGAAGCATGATGAAGGAGAGCTAGAAGGGTCACCTCCCAAAGAAGAGAAAGAAGGTGGTTGAGTAGTAGAGGACACATAACTCCCTACAAGGGAAAAATAGCTGGAGGCTGTACCACCTCCTAGAGAAGAAGGAGATATTGAGGAGGACAAGCTTGAGGAGCATGGGCACGAGGACAAACAAATTGAGGAGGAGAAAGGGAAGGAAATTGAGATAGAGGAAAGTCCCCAAGGGAGATTCACTACTAAGCCTCCCGTCAAATGCCTCACATTCATCCAAGACTCTGATGAAGAAGAGGGAGACAACACCAAAATGAAAGAAAAGACTACCATAGGCGAAAAAATGGAGGTCTGAACAGGGGAAGTTGAGGGTGATCGAGAATCACCAAAAGGAAAGTCTACCATGCTTGAATGGCTGGAGAAGTAGCTTGAGAAAAGGACTCCTACCCTAAAGGAACCAAGAGTGAGGCTAGAGGCTATCCTAGCCTGAGGGAAGATCTCAACCAAGAAGGAGAAGAAGCCTAAAGTTAGATCCAAGGTAACGATGGATGCTTTTGGGTCCTCAACGGTATAGATAGCAACACCGGTGGTCGGCCAAGAGGGTGTAAGCTATAGTGTTTCCACCATTAACTTGGGGACTACTACCAAAGAGCAGAAGGTGGAACATCTTGAAGAGTTAGTGCCTATGGTGGTGCACCTGATACAATAGGACAAGGTCTCAAAGGAAGAGCTTAAAGCACAGGTGGCCACCTTGACAAATTACATCCAACAATGGTCTTCAGTGGATGACATGTTGACCATGTCCGCAGCTCCACCCCAACTGCTATCCAAGGAAAAGATTGACAAACTAGAAAAGAGAAAGAATTTGGTTAAAACTACAGAGAGCTGGTTCCGATAGGTTCTGTACATTGGGAACATGGGTATTAGTCGAGTTGTTCGGACAACCAACAAGTTCTTGGATTTCTAGTAGTCCCTTGAGAACACAAGAAATCTCTGCACGGACTTCCCTGTAGCATATGATTCCACCTATCCAAAGATTGAGGCCATCCTTCAGCTACCGAAGGCCACATGGGAAAAGGAGCTCACATTCAAAAGAGATGACCATTGGCTGGTGGATGTGTGGAAGCAAGACTTTGATAACAGGAGGGAAAGACTAGAGTAGATAATAGATAAGGTGGATTTGGATATAGAATGGGTCAAGGAAATTAGGGTAGATTGTGCCCGATATCTGAAGCTAATGACAGAATATGACATGCCTGCGGTACAAATTGATCTAGAGAAAATAAAGCCTTATTTCCAAAAGAAGATGGAGGACTGGATGTCAGATGAGATAATAGTGGATTTCATGAGTTTTGTTGCTTGTTCCCTCACCCAATTAGATCTATTCAGAGATCACACCACAAAGTATGATGAAGACTGGAGGAAGATTGAGGACAACTCAAAATAATGGAGTTATCAGATGCTACCGTCTGAGATCATAGAGGTTGACAAACTCCAGCCGATGATATTCAAAATTCATAGAATATGCAGCTTTGAAGAAGCCGGAGGGTGACCCTATTGTCAGTGAAGAGCTCCTAAAGGAATAGTTGTAGTAAAAGAGCAATTAGCTAAAGACAAAATGCTACAGTGCTATCACTAGAGGACGAAATAGGGATGTGGACAAAATTCTATTTTAAATTGTAATATATTGGGGGGTAGGTAGAACCCTAGTTTGTAGTGGATCTTGGCCGCACAATGAGATTGAATCTTGGCCATTCGTTCTAATTTTTGGGCACTATAAATAGGGGGTCTCCTCTCATTTTCAAAGGGAGTTGAGTTGTTGTAAAGACATGCTACTGAAATTTATAATGAAAATATATTGACTTGGTGTATTTTCTGATTTCTTCACATGTTTCATGGTTCAATCTCCATTGTTAGATGCTTTGTTTAGATTTACATAGCTGGTTTAAGTTAGATTTAAATGCTTAGATAGATTTTGGTAACGTTGTTCTGTAGTTATGAAAATTGTTGTTGTGTAGATGCCTTCCTAGTCCACACTTTTTGTTGTTTATTGTTGGTAGATGGCTGTGTAAAGTTAGTCTGGGCTTGAATTCAAAGTTGCTCCACATTTTTATCTTTGTTCATGCATTCCTATGGTGAATGAATGGTAAAATATGTGCAGGCCTTAGAAGATAGCACAAATTTCATGAGACTGTAGGATTTTTGGTTAAGTGAAATTTTGTTTGAAGGAAGCTGTCCATAGTAGGAACTCCATGATTACTATTTGTAGTTAGTTGTAGATCCAAGAACCTTCTCTCTTCTCAGCTCTTTTTCTATTTTTTAAGAAACAACCCATGCTAAGTTTCATTGCACATTGTAAATCCAAACTAAAAGAAAACACTAAAGTTTTAGATTGTTGTTTGAACCTACAAAAAATTACACCATAACTCCCATCTGAGAAACTTCAAAATTTAAGATCCATTCCACATCCAGCTACCTAAGTCTACCCTATGATTACTAGCAGAATAACATCAAACATCAACTGAGGAATTCCATGCAGGTCATGACCTGACACCCGAGAAACCTTGGGGAAATTTTCAGCAACTTGCTCGTTGGAGGTTTCCTTTCAAGAGAGGTGATGCATCTATTCATTTCCTATGTTGAGAAAGTGTACAAAAGACCCATCAACAATCCTCACCCATGAGAATATTCTCTCTCCTCCAATCATCTCACTTGGCTTCTTGAACAAGCCAAACCTTTAACCTCTTAAGCAAGTTACTTGGTAACCTATGTGTGCAAGTCAAAAGTGTGTTTGTTTCGAACAAATGTGATCCCTTGACTAATTCTCATCTTGCATTCTCATTCATTGATGATAATCCATGATCCATGCCTTTTATTTCCTCCATTCTTGACCATTGATTGATCGATTCAATCTCAACTATTTATTTCTCACTCGCTCTCTTATAAATAGAACACTATTTGGAGACAAATGTATCCATATTTCAATTGCAAACTTATGTTGTTGAACTCACTTGCATTCACACTCTCAATTTACTCAAATTTAGCTTATTTTACTTCATTTTAGTTGCATAATAGCTTAAAGAATCCATTAATGGCTTCCATGCATCCATCTTCATTTGTTTATAAATCAGGGTTTCCATCTTTTAGCTTAGAATTAGCTTAGATTAGCTTAGCAATTGCATAATTAGATCAATTTTAGCATAAAATCATGTTAATTTAGTTTGCATCATGTTTAATTTAGCATAAATTAGGTTTTCATCCATTTATCATAATGGTTTCATTGATTCTCTTGCATAGAATCGATTGAAACAGGCTCACTAATCACAGGATTGGGAAAGAATCATTGTTCCACATCAACACGACACCAATTCCAAAAGAGGATAAGTTTCAAATGGGTTAGAGTAGGAATTTAACTGTTTTCATAGTTTGTAACTTTTAGTTTCAATAAATGTTTAGTTTAACTTTCAAATTGAATGATCTTGTTTGTGAGTGAGGTTTAGTGGCTAAATTATGCTTTGATTCATCATAGATCAAGCATAATAAACCCAGATTGACGATCTTCAATCCACATTCTGGTGCTAGAAGGAGGGAAAACCATCAATTTAATCATTTTTAAGCTCAAAGTCTATTTGTTTTCTTTTTTTTGTAGATACAAAAATTCCCAAATCAAATACAATGACACACTTTGAAGAGCGTCGGCATATAGTGACGCTATCTTAGTTTGAAACAATGATGTTGATTAAATGCACTGGTGTTGATTTAAATCTGGTGACACTAATTTAATATAGAGGTATCAAATACTCCAAATGGTGATGCCCCCAAATTCATTAGAGCGATGCCAAAAAAATTTTTGATGCTATTGTGCTCTCTGTTTTTCCTATAGAGCGACACCTAAACTCACCAAAGTGATGCCTAGATTTCAAATACCGATACTATCGTGTTCAACAATGCCCAACCAGGGCAAGAAGTTTTACGATCATTTTTTTGACATGTGCTTTGATTTTCTTGATTTGTCATATCACTAACACACTTCTAACATTATTTTGATTGTTATACTAACAAGGTTTTGGAGGTTGGATGACATGGATCTAAAGTGAAGAAAGCCTTCTTATCTTTAAATTCTATAATTGTAACAAGCGTTTACCACTTTTGAGGCAATTATAACCCAAATTTTTATGCTTTCTACTTTTTGCTATAGGACCTCACTAGATTTCATTTGGGTTTTAAACAAACACTCAAACGGGACTAAAATTGAACCCTCATCTCATCATTGTCTTTTGGGTTTAAAATTGAACAAAGCAACTTCATATTTCGTTTGGTGCATAAAATGAATTCATCTTAGCTTAGGGGTTAAAATTTACAATTGTTCGTCATGTTTTGTGGTTTACAACGTTGTTATTGAATGTGTATGCAATTCTCTTGTGCCATTTGGTGACCTTGAGAAATAGAAACATTCCTTAACACTTTGTATAATCACCTACATCTTTCAATATGGATTAAAACTCAACCCCCTTGCGAGTGTGAGAAAAAGGCATAGCGTGTATTCTCTCTTTGTTCAAATGAATGAATATAATCAAACTATGGATGTACTTACTCACTATTGTTTATCCTTAGAGGGCTTGCCTCCCCACTTCAAAAGGAGGGAATGACCCAAGTGGTAATGAGCTAAAGCCAAGATCTTCCAAACCACTATATAAATGTGTGGTTGCAATGACAATTGTGATCAATGGGATGTGGTACATGATATCTCTCCCCCAGTATCTTTATGATGTGTAAAACCCTTGTTTTAAAGGTTAGGAGAGCTCTTGACGGAGTTTATCATTGCACCCTTAAATTGGAAGCCCTTACTATGAACCATTGTTTAGAAGCCAAGAATCCTTAATACTTGTTGGTGCAGGAATGGTCATTTTGAAGCTACCCCACATTTGTACTATTCAATTGTAGAAACAGAAAAATCCTTTTGATCTCAGGATTTTAAGGATTTTGAGATTTTTTGGTCCCAAGAAGTGTGTGTCACGGAGGGGAGCCAGTGTTGCCAAATCTCTAACTATTTGCATTGTTTAATGTTTGGAGAAATCCAAGTGGAGATTCAACATGTATAGCCATTTTGAACCTATGGTTGTGAATGATTGTGAGTCATTTTAATACTTTTCTTGGTTCCAAAATAATACAAAAACAAACATCCACTATCTTCCTCAACATTTCAAACACTTTGGCCTAAATATGGATACCTCTGGAAAAAGCCTTGATATTATTTCTTTTCCTAAGGATTCTATCCTTAGATATTTCTAAATATCTTGAATTATATCAAAATCCATATTTTCCAAAGACAACATAGGCAATTATGGCTTCAACCTCATGATTCTCACAAAATGGACATTGTGAAAGTTATGATGTTTTGGACATAAACATTTAGTATGAAAACATAATCAAGACAAGTGTTTGTGGTAAAATAAACTCATTAAGAAAGATAAATTGACAAATGAACCCCACATGACTATTTGGAGACCGATTGCTCCCATTGAACAACCTAATCTTCTAGGTGCTATAATTCAAACAAACTTTGAACTCATTAATGGAGAAAAAACTGATCTTATTAGTAGTTTGAGAAGCTTCACTTTTGAAACCAAAGAAACAAATACCCAGTGGAAAAACACAACATTTTTAGATGAATAAGAGGAACAAGTTGATATTGAGCCTAGAAGGCCTATATTACCACCACCCGCATGGCAATAAATATCTTCCTTTCTTCCATAAACTTAAACTATTTCTAAATGATCTTACACAAAGTCAAAATCCCTAAAGTAAGGTCTACATGTCGTCATTTTAGACATAGACATGTTAGTCCAAAAGCTCCCAAGAAACATCTTTGGGCACTTCACGAAACTAGAACTAGGTTGGTATAGAACTTTTACAAATGCGCTTCAAGAAACAATCCAAATTTGTATTCCTTCTATTATTATTAGAATCTTGAACTTTTCCAATATTTCCAATTTCTCACATAAACATGATCTTGAAATCCCCTCTATGATCTATGACAAAATCAAAATCCGTAGGGGAAGATCCAAAAAATCTCCATTACATACATAGTGTGTGAACCCTTTTCCTAGTACCTGCAAAACAACATGAATAAACAAGTTAAACAAGGAAATGCAAGCTAAAAAAAGGATTCCCAATGAAATCCATTAACATGGCTCAAATTAGGAAAAAACAATGAAAAATACAATGAAATAGCAAAATAAAGATTGAATCCTAATCAAGCAAGCAAACTATTGATCCCATGGGGGAATTGGTGCCAATTTGATGTGAAAATTGGCCCTTTCCCACTTCCTAGGATGAAATCTTGATATGTTGAGGATGATTGATCCACTTTGGTGATGAATGGTGAGAGTTCCAAGCCAAAATCTGCAATAACCTAGCTAAGAACTCAAGATTGATGAATGGAAATGGCTAAGTATTTTAGCATGGTAACTTTGCTTGGATTGTGGATGATCAAATGAGGATATGAGCTCTTTATTTATAGAATTTTAAGATGGATGAATGCCCAAATTTGAATGATGTGGGACTAACATTCATCCAATGATATGATGCCACTTGTCAAGCTATGAATGGATGATGGTTGTGCAAGATTTGGGGTTTGTGCCAATAAATGCCAATATTTGAAATTCAAATTTGTTGAAATGACATGCAAGAGGGAAAGAAAAATACAATAAATTCCACTTGGCTCAAGGAAAAGGACATGTAAGATGAATTTATTGCCTTGTTGGATGTACATGTTGACTTGGAATTTTTGAATTCAAATTGAGAGAATATTCCAAAAGATGCCTTGTGAGGAAAATAGAGATTTAATAAATGAATTAAATCTATTTTCATGTGCAACTTGCATTATCTAGAGGATGTGACATGAGATGAGGTTAAATTAATCAAGGATTAATTAATTTAACAAGAGATTTGATGATGTGACTTATTTGACTTAGGTTTATGGATTTATTTAAATCAAATAAGAGAGGAATATGATGAAAGGCTAATTAAATAATGATTTTGATTTATTTAATTAAAAGAGATGTTGTTAGATTAAATCAAATAAGGTTTTAATTTATTTAATTTAATGGATAGAATTTAGAGATTTAATCAAATAAATTGATTATTTAATTAAATAGGGATGATTAGATCAGATGGATTGATTTAATTAACGATAGATGACTTGATTAGATAAAATGATTTATTTAATTAAGAGACGAATATTGATGAATTTAATCAGATAGGGGAATTTGATTAAATGGTTAGACCAAGGGATGATTCAGGAAGAAACGATGTTAGTAAGTCAAGATCATATGCATGATGTCAATCAATATATTTTACGTGTCTACATTTTGCCCCTCTTTTAAGCAATGCACTCATTGTGTTGGTTCAAAGAATAAACGATCTCGATCAAAGCCAAAAAAATTTGATATTTTACAAACTTGCCCCACTACTGCATGGTGAGAGAAAACATGCCATTATAATGTCCCCTCGAGAGATCAGACAAAAATTTTAATTTTTTGGGTGATCTCACGAAAAAAGATGACAAAGTACCCAACAGGTCCAAAAGGAGTCTGAGAGGCTTAAAATGTGTTTAAACGCAATAAAATGATGAAAAGCAAGCCTCAATCAGACAAAAATAGGTTCGGGAGTCCAAAACCCTAACAGGACAACCATTTAGGGTTAAAAAACCCTAATTTTTAGGCTTAAAAGGGGCCCGAGGGGTCACTTTCAAGTCATTTTCACACACCTCTGCTAGCAAACTTGAGATTCAAGCTCTGAAACTCCAGTGATATGGTGCAACGACAACTTCCCCTGCACATCAGTGATCGAGTCCGGACATACCAGCGACCACCTGGCATCGAGGCACTGGTATGTGACCCTTACCCAAGCTTAATTTTTTCATTTAATGTATTAATTAGCCCTTTAAAAGATGAGCTCACCTCCAGCGGCGCTATATAGCACCGCTCAGTGTTTAAACTGTGTCGCGCTAAGACTTTTTGCACCGCAACGGTGCAGTTTAGGAGTTTTGAAACTCCGCTGCTGGGCTCGGGCTCAGCGGGCCGGTTTGGGAAAAGTGCACCACAGTGGTGCCCTTTTCATGCAAATTGCAACGCTGGAGGATAAAGTGCGCCGCGGCGGTGCCCTTTTGCATTTTTTGGGCTCTAGAGTCTGAGTTTGAGAAGACTCAAATTGCGACACCACAAATTGTGACACTGGAGACAAGTTTGGAACGTTCGATGAGGGATTTTTCAAAAATTTTAACACGGTGACTTTCCTTGATGCAGGATAGGCCTAGGGAGCTCTATTCTCAGGAGCACCGGTCGCAAGACTTGGCTAGTGTTTTACGGGATCTGAGCGACAGGGACCAGAATTGACTGGGAGTTGCAGGACTATGGCACATTGCGTACGCAGTGCCCGTTTGCACACACCTAGGGATGTTGTCAGCACTAGCCGAGAGGTGGTACAGCGAGACGTCGTCATTTCATCTCCCTACTGGTGAGGCAACCGTCTCTTTGGAGGATATTTGGCACATTTTACGATTGCCCATTCATGGCTGACGAGTCATCTATGACATGGATGAGGGACGCGAGTCCTGCACTAGAGTCCTCGCCACACGGGACATTATATACTGCGAGGGACAGATTGAGCTGGAGGGCTACAGGGTCATCACACCTCCCTTCCATTGAGCTATTGTAGTGATCATTTTAGGTTTGGTTGCCCCAAACAGACGAGGGCGATACTTCAGTCCCGACTGGGGTTATTACTAGGAGTGGATGATCCAGGATAGGACAATTTGTTTTGCATGGGGGCCTGTCCTTCTCGCCTTACTCTACAGGGACTTACATGATTACGTCTACGTGGATGGTAGAGAGCTGGGGGCTGGGGTGACACTTCTTCATGTCTAGGCATGGGAGCACATTTTCATGCTACATCCACGCGTCGTTCCAGTTCCAATGGAGGTAGAGGATGCCCTTGTGGCATGATATAGAGGCGGTGTGTCCTTCACACACACTGGAGAGCATGGGATCCCCTACTGGAGGTGGGTCCTAGACGAGATGCTGAAGATTGTTGGAAAATATGTCTCAATCTCACAGGTTGAAACCTCTGAGAAAGCTTAATCGTTGTGACATTTCTGTTGTCTGGCCGACTGGCAGTTTACCTTGTGTTTTTCTCATTTTGCCAAGACAATGCTTTTGTCTTGCCGAAGAAGCCTATCGCTGTGACTTGTGGCCTTCGCTGTAATCTCCTACCGAGTGGAATGTCTCAGTGACATAAGGGTTTGTTATCGGGCTTCAGAGAGACTCATGGCGACTTAGAGTCTTCGAGATAACAAATGAATTTGGTAGGAAGTCATGGCGACCAGCAGAAGTCTCACCGATAAGCAGGTTCGGGGTGACTTGAACTCTTGGGAAGATCTCTTGGTGATTGAGGAATGTCTCACTAATGGTATACACTCGGGATAACTCAAGAGTCTCAGTGAGAAGTCTTACCAAAAGTAACATGTCTCGGCGACAGTGTTGGAGCTTTCGGGGAAACTCTTGGATGATCGGTATGTGGTCTTACCGATATGAATGTCTTGCCAATTGTATGGTCTTCAGGTTTGCTATGACTCTCGGTGAAAGACAGATCAGTGTAACGTATTTTTTCGATATGATGTCTCATCGAATATCAGAAGTCTCGCCGATAGCATGTGGGGTCATCAGTTCGGTGTGACTCTTGGCGAACAATTTTTTCAGGATAACATGGAAGCCTCGGTAAGAAGTCTTGCCAAAGGTTGATTCTCTCACCGACAGTGGAACACATCGATATGACTTATAGGCTTTGGTATGAAGTCTTGGCAAAAGCAGTAAGTCTGGCCGACAAGATTGAATCGGGGTGACTTGGAACCTGCGGGGTGATGTCTTGGCGAAGAGAAATTGTCTTGCCGATGGAATCCTGACTTCAGTGTAACTCTTGGCAACTGTTGTTTGGAATTTGGTATAACATGAAGCTCGGTGTGAGGTCTCGGAAAAAGATGATAGTATTTCCGATGAGAACATTCACGTCTATGTGACTTGAAGACCTCGGTGAAACCTCTTGGCGATAGTTGAATGTCTTGGCGATAGTGTTGGAAGATGAGTTCAACTGAAGGTCGGTGAGAGGTCTGGCCGATCATGCCAATAAGGTGACTCTTGCTGATAGATGGATGCCAATAGGAATACAATGGGTTTCGGCATGACTTGAAGAATCGATATGATCTCTTGGCGATAGCATTAGTTTCACTCATGTGCATACTGCAGTTGATGTAACTTGTGAACTCGGTGGAACCTCTTGTCGATGGAGATGACTCTTGGCAACAATGTGTAAATGGGTCTTGTGGCATCGGGGAGACACTTCTTGTGTCTCAAGGACATGCTACACAAGTTGATCACTATTGACTGAGTAAAGGTTGTCTGATGTGGTATGATGTGGACCAATCTGAGAGGGCAGCATGAACCATTTTTCTATGAGACCGTTGTGACTGTTTCTGTGTGGAAAGGAAAAATCTACATGATGAAGTGGAAACATCTTCGAGTCGATAACGATGTTGATCTGGAGGTTTCTTTCAGATTGTTGAGAATGAATGCATATATGTATGCATTGGACGTTCTCGAAAGACACAGAGCAAGAGAAAAGGAAGCTGATAAGCCAAAAAGTTAAAGAATCAAGAGCTAGAGAGAGATTGATAGAGAAAGGTCGAGTGGCTGGCTGACAGGCCGAAGCCATGAGGCCGAGGTAGAGAGTGAGAGAGGTAGAGTTATGTTATTGGAATCTCTCCTAATCATGAATGCCATGTTTGATCTCTCAGGGATAGTATGTTACCAGTTGTATCTAGAATGAACAAGATGAATATCTAAAGAGGCTATGACCCTGAATTTGTATTGTAACCATTCTCTTGCTGAATAATACAATGGATCGATCTTTGGAGTGTGGGGTTTTTTATCTGAAAGGATTTTCCCCACGTAAATCTTTGTGTTCTGGTTTTCTATTTCATCTTTTATGTCTGCTGGTTCATGTAGTATAATCTGTTAATGCTTGCTATTGAATTTACATGTGTTTCTCTTAGATGGATCAATGTGGGAAATGAACTGTGTCTGTTCCACATTTGGACATAGTTGTACGTGTCTTTGAGGCAACCTAATCAAAATGAAAGTTACCAAAGGAACTACTGTATGGAGTTTTCACTAGATGCACTCCTAGATTTCATTACAAGTGGTATCAGAGCCTTCTTTTGGTTGCTTGTTTTGGGTATTTCTCTTATGAAGATTTCTCAGTTTGATTGGCTGGAGGAAATCTGGAGGAATGGACTGATTTATTGATCCTTTGATGAGTGGAAGACTTGTGGTATTCTGAGAAAACATGCAACTTGAAGGATGGTCAAGATGGAAAAGGGAGTTGATCATGTTGTGATTTGTGTCTCCTGGCTGCTAAAGGTATAACCTTGGAAGTATGAGGTGGATTTTCTTACTCTGTGGTTGTGTAGCAGTAAAGCTTTCATATTGGTGTCTGTTTGATAGGCTCCTGGGTGATATGGAGAAGCTGAGATTGTTTCTCAGTCATGGAAGAGAGTGCTTATGCTAGGTGGTGGTTCCTGGTGTTGGAAAGCATTGTTTCCTATTAACCTCGAATGTTTGAAGGCTATGGAGTTAATCATTAGATGATTTACAAGCTTCTGAAATAGCCTTTCTCTCTTTCTCGGATGCATGTACATGGTGGTGGTTTAAAGTTGGCCTGAAAGGGGCCTGGATTCTCTTGAACTGTTGTTTTATTTCTAAGGATGATTTTTACTTGCATGGCTCTTTGGTTTTGCAGGTTTTACACGGTTAAGCAAAACTTGTGATCATGTGGAGTTGCTATTAAGCTATTGTCTAGACATTGGCCTTTTGGGGTGTTGCTGGATGAGATAGTTGTAGGTCTGCATACATGCTTGGTGCATGGTTATGAGGAGGTATGACTCTTTCTCTGCATGGGAGTGTTGGTAAGTGTTTTGTCACTCAACACTCTTGTGGCAATGCTTGTGGGTTCCTTGATTATGGTGCTCGGTGTGGACATGATTGGAAAATAAGATCTGGCATGATTTGATGTTTGAGTCATGTTGTCTACGTGGTTATTCACTTTGATATCTCATTGTTGCAGTTTTCAATGTGATAATGGGTTTGCATGTTCGATGTTTGTGATCTACGAGTTATGCGGTTGGTGGATTAGCTACCCATTGGCTGCAGTGAGATAACTTGGATGTGGATTGTCTTTATCCATGAGGTTGATTCATTGGTGGTGTAGATTTTTTAGCTGGCCTTGTCTGTGGTCACTTGTGCATTGGTGTGATTTTTTTGAGATAAGAGGATGGATATTATTGAGTACCTGAATAGTCAGTTATGAGAACTTGAAACAGTTGGTCATGATGCTTGGAAAGCTTAGGTGTCATGTTTCAGTGGGAGCTCTAGCAATGACTGTGGATCCATCACATGGTGGTGAATGGTCTTCTATAGTGTTGCAGAAGGGTTCTTGCGCTTTTTCATGGACATTATTTGAAGATGTGCAAACATCTTGGAACCATGGAGGACACTTGGAGTCTTTGGCTAAGGTGTTGGTGGTGCTTGACAGGTGATGTTGTTCTTAAGTCTATTTGCTTTATGTCATGGTATACTCTTGTTTGTGACTGGAGATTTAGCATTGTGCATTGTACTTGAGACAATCATGGAGTCACTTAAAGCATGGTATCTCCTATGGGGATGTGTAGATCATGGTGTCATGATAAGTTCCTAATTTAGATGATTGGAGCTTTGAGAATGGTCTGGTAATTCTTTGTGTATTGGGTGCTTTGATTGTTTGCTTGATACTTCATGATAGTGCAGTAATGCAGATGGAGTTTAGCATGAGATGGTTGGTTGCTAGTACTCATGGATACATGAAGAATAAGGTGAGGTTGTTCTTCTCTTATGAGAGATGTGTTGCTTCTTGCTACTCTTGTTAAAGTTTATTAGCAGAAAGTTCGAGAAGCCTACACCTAGGTTGAACGTGAGTTCAATAAGAGACCTATGAGGAGATTGCTCTTGGATTAGTCATGATGGCTCATACATCTTGAAGGAGTTTTCTTGTTCCCACTCTTGGTCTACTGACAGTTTATCTGAGAGGTATTTGGCTCATTATATCTTTCAGATGTATCTTTTGTTCACTTTCATGATATGGTTCTTGAATTAGTTTAACATTTGGTTCTAAAGGATTCATAGTGGAAGTTGTACAATTTGTCTTATCTCTTTGAGTTTTTGTGTTATGTCATTTACTGATGAGAATTGGTAGGAGATGATGTATGGGCTGATTTCTTGAAATGGGAAATGTTTTAGCTTGATCTTCTTTGAGAAGCTTACATCCATATTGATTACATAATATTAGAAGTTGGTTTGATCTTGGTGATTGAACAGATGGTGTGTGTACATATGAAAATATGATCAACTATAAAGGAATTCAAACACATATCAATAAGACATTAAATCAGAAAAAATGAGAAAGAAAAACAGAATAAGCAAACCATTACTGCAGCTTTCCCAAAATCGTCTTATCTCTCTCTAACTCCATCGTTTTGTTGTTTCCCAATGGCTCTTAGATCAGCAGATCACGCTTCAACAAAATGGACAGCTGAAGAACGAGATATAAATAAAAATGCATATTATGCTAAATGCAAGGCTGTGCTAAGATGAAAGTATTGATGTGATGCTAAAAGGCTGTGATTGCATAAGTTGATTGCATGTATGTTCGTGTGTTTTCATATGTATGCATAGGTAACCAAAGCTTGGATTTGCACCGGCATTTATAGAGTCTTTGAAAGGATTCGATTGGCTGATTTGATAAATGGCCTAGATTAAGCTTGTTCGAATGGACGGTGGAAGATTTTCAAAAGTGGAGAGGAAGATAGAAGGTTTCCCTTTTCCTTCAATTTCTGTCATTGAGATTCGAAGGGAAATTTCCGTTTCGAAGAGTGAGTTTAGAATGAGTTAGAATAAAATAAAATAAATTTATTTAATTTGTAAGTGAAGACGGATATAGAAACTCGCATAATTAAATAAATTATATTTAATTATGTTTTAGAAATGAATTTAGGGTGAGAGAAAAATATTAAATTAAATATTTGATTATGGGATGAAGAGAATATTCCATTATTTGAATATTCAAATATTCAAACTTTAGAATGATATGATAATTAAAATAAATAATCGTATTTAATTAATTTAATTAAGAGGAATGTGGGAAATGTCAATAATTAAATAAAATTATTTATTTAATTAAGGTAGAAGAATTAGAAAATGAACAATATAAATAAATAATTAAATTTATTTATATGTAGATGACTTTAGGGGAATTAATTAAATAATTCATATTTAATTAATTAACAAGCTTAATCATGACCATTTTTAGACATATACATTTTCCCCTCTTTGAAGTGATGTGTAAAACACATTGCTTCAAAGAAAATAAGATTTTTCCCTTGATATGCTTTCGATGTTTCTGCTGATGATGCCCCCTCGAGAGGTAAATCACAGATGATAGAGAGAGTGATTTAGCTCTCGACAAATGATGAAAAAGAAATGTCACATTTTGAAAATAAAGTCAAAAGGCAGCAAACTTACCCTTGTTTGACCTTTAAAAGGTAAAAAAAGAGAAAGAGACAAATCATTTGCACTTTTTAACTAGGTGAATACTGTAGCTTTGAGAGTGACCTTGCGACATGGAGATTCCTTATCATCACCACCGATTCGAGAGATCCTGCCGATACCAGAGGCCAGCAGCATCCAGACCACGGGTGAGTCGATCTAACCACCTGTGCTTTTGAATTTTTTTGCTTTTGAATCAAAATTTTTTGTTTTTCCACGGATTTTGTGTTTGAAAATGATGTTTTAGAGCTTTTTGACGAGTTTGAGCGCTTTCGATAATTTCTTCGGTGCTTAGGGTAAAAACAGTAGCGCATGCAGGCTAGATGTTGAAGATTTAGGAAAAAACCAGTTTAGTGCATTCGATGAAAACAATAGCGCATATAGGGTGTCATTCGGAAATTTAGGAGTATGGCGCATTTAGGAAAAATAGTGGCGCATATAGGAAAAACACACATCTAGTGATTAAAGTAGTGCTTAGTTTGAGTAAAGTTGCACATATAGGGAAAATGCGCATAGGGGATCTGTTTGAGCACATCGAGTGAAAAAAATGGCGCATACGGGTTTTAGCGCATCCCGTGAAAAGAACGGCGCATATGGGTTTTAGCACATAGAGTCCACAGAGTAGCGCATATGGTGAAAATAGGCAGAATTGATGTTTTGATGATAGTAATGCGAAAATGATGATTTATATTGCTTCCTTGGTTAATAGATAAGTAAATTTTCATGTCATCATGTTGATATGGATAGAAATGATAGAATAATCAAATTATTGATTGATAACTTTGCTTCTTAGAGTAGAAAAAAAAGAGTAATTGTCTGATAACTTTGTTTCAAAAACAAAGAGTAGATTGAACTGATAACTTTGCTTCCTAGAGTAGAAAATAAAGAGTAAATGTGAGATAAATGATTGATATGACTTCTGATAAAGAAAATTTATGTGATAGAAAATAAATAGTAATTGATCGTAGAATAGATTTGATATGATATCCAGCTAGATAGATTGTGTATTGGTTTCCCTGATAGGATTGTTTGTGTGATATGGGTCGTTGAGTTGATGCATTGATACGAGTCATTGAGATGGGTCTGATATAGTTCACTGATATAGGTCACTTGGTATAGGTCACTGATAGATATGAGTCTAATTGATTTTAGTTGAATGATTGGTATGATTCTGATGAATTATTCTTGTGATGAAAATAGGAGGTTTTCAAAAACCTCCAGATTAAAGAGCGACACTCGGAAAGATGGGATAGGATACCTGAGTTGACACCTGTTGACGTAGCTTTGATAGATACATGTGGTTTGAGATCCTTGTTGGCTATGCCGTTGATTCGGGTCAATAGAGGATTGTTGACGGCACTGGTAGAGCGATGGCATTCGGAGCACAACACCTTTCATATGCCGACTGGTGAGGTGACGGTGACTCCGGAGGATGTATATAGGATATTAAGTATCCCAGTGGTTGGTGCCCTTGTGTATTATGATCACAAGGAGCTCGGGGGTATAGATGCTTTGAGGAGAGTGTATGGTGATGCACATATAGCTGGGTACTGGGTACCGTGGGCTGAATTTCAAGGATATTCAGCCTTGCCTGTAGTTTTGGGTGCATTTATTGGAGGTCTCCTTTGTTCGGATCACCGGGCAAAGGGATTATCAATGGGATGGGGCAGGATTTTGGAGTAGATGTTGCTACAGCTGTGGAGATATGCATGGGGGAGTTGCATGTTAGTGCATCTATATCATGATTTGCATCAGGTGGTAAACAGGGGTTCTTCTAGTTTGTCGTGTGGTGTGACATTGCTACAGATCTAGGCATGGGAGCATCTTGCTGTGACAAGACCAGCGTGCCCCAGAGTTAGGCCACCAGGCAGACCCTATATATATACCTATGCTATGTTCCTTACCCAGCCCAAGCTGGGCAAGGTGGATTACTAGAGGAAACTTCTACATGATATGGATACAGTGGTATGGCGACCATATCTTGATTGTGAGCCATGGGATACCGATGATGTAGAGATGCCATTTGTATGCATTCCTCGGTTTCTAATAGGGAGGACTCCCTTCATTCTTCAGAGGTTTCTAGCATTGCGAGTATAGAGACAGTTTTGATTTACGCAGGGGATGCCACAGGGGGTTGCACACTATGCCCGGAGTAGAGATGAGGTTGGATGGGGGCCATGTATTTCTTATCAGATAGCATATACAGAGTTCCAGTCATTAGCGCTAGAGGCATGGGATGATAGGTGAGAAATTATTGATGTTGGCATGTCTGATGAGTACTCTCTATATTACCATACACATCATTTTCCATGGTTTACCAGTCCTGATGAGCCAACACCCATTCTGGTAGCACCACAGCCAGGGTCAATGAGATAGGAGGATGTGGTCGACGGCGAGTAGGGAGCAGTTGGAGGAGAGGAGGTGGAGAGCGAAGATGAGGAGAGTTTCGATGGGGATGATGGAGATGATGGCGGGGATGAGGGATAGGTGTTGGGGAGGTCAAGGTTGGATATTCTGAGGGGTGTCCAGATCATGCAGCAGCCAAGGACAGGGATTGGGCGACAGACAGTGATCCGGATGGGATCCTGATCTCAGCAGGGGCAGATAGCCATGCTTCAGGCTCAGGTGCAGACACTACAGGGATAGCAAGGATAGTTATAGAGTCAGCTAGTGCAGGCACATGGATTTATTGTACAGCTATAGGCACAGCTGGCACAGGCACATGCACAGGCACAGGCACCTGCCCCAGACCCATAGTTAGCCCAGGTGATGACAGAGAGAGATGCATTTAGACGGAGGGTAGTAGAGGCTGAGGATGTTTCTCATAGGCTGAGGGCATTGCTCAGAGGCTGATGGGCACTATAGAGAGTGTATCATTGCGGGATGCCATTGTAGAGGGCATGGAGATGGCGAGAGAGGCTGAGTATTACAGAGTTAGATACGATGAGCTCTATCCTCCAAAGCATAGAGAGCCATTTCCCCGATCTTGCAGCAGGACTAGGAGTAGATGATAGACACACACACAGAGCATGGGAGTGACTGGGCCGCGGCGGGATCCAGACGCAGGTACTAGTGGCAGGCCACCTCCTTTTGGACCAGCTCCATCAGGGGCATCGACCAATTAGCAGATATAGTGCACATATGTGTACCATTTTTGGAGCATGTATACAGATTTTTTATCATATCTGATGTATTTCACTTTGGACATTTTAGTTTCATTGGACATTTGGACATTTGTATCATTTTTGATGAGTGATGATTGTTTTTGATGATGTGATGTGCATTTATGATATGATTTATGTGATGTCCATCATGATTTGTTGATTATGTGATATGCAGTTATGGATTTTGGTATGTATTTGAATGATTTGATGACTAACATGATATGCAGGATGATGTGTTTATGATGATGATTGATGACAAATGGTTGATGATGCATACTAATGATGTCATGCAGGTGAACAATTTATGAAATGATTATGAATATATACCATGGAAAATGTGATATGTGATGTTATGCAGGTTTTCAAATGTAAGATGATAATAAAAATAAATGTTGTTTTTATGAGATGCATTATAAATTTGTATGATAAAATGATATGATATGATGTAAAATGATATGAATACTGATATGAAGTGAGATATGTAAATAGTGATGTTTGATAAAATGATATGTGATGAAATATAAAAAATGACATGATAAATGAAATGAATAATAATGATGTATAATGATAATGAAATGATAATGATATGATATGATGAAATAATGATACTGAGATGAAATAAATGATGATAATGATAATAAAATGAGATGATATGAATGAAATGAATGATAATGATAGTGAAATGCTATGCCTTGATAATGATAATGAAATGAATGATAATGATGTGATAAATAATGAGATGATAATGATAACGATACTGACATGGAATAAATGATGATAATGATAATAAAATGAGATGATATGAATGAAATGAATGATAATGATAGTGAAATGATATGCTTCGATAAGGATAATGAAATGAATGATAATGATGTGAGAAATAATGAGATGATAATGATAATGATAATGATACTAAGATGGAATAAATGGTGATAATGATAATAAAATGAGATGATATGAATGAAATGAATGATAATGATGTGAGAAATAATGAGATGATAATGATAACGATACTGAGATGGAATAAATGATGATAATGATAATAAAATGAGATGATATGAATGAAATGAATGATAATGATAGTGAAATGATATGCTTCGATAATGATAATGAAGTGAATGATAATGATGTGATAAATAATGAGATGATAATGATAACGATACTGAGATGGTAATGACATGAATGAAATGATAAAATATATGATATAAATGAAATGAATGATGGTGCAATAAATGATAATGATAATGAAATGATAATTAAATGATAATGATAATGAGAATGAATGATAAATGTAATGAATGATAATGATAATGAAATGATAATTAAATGGTAATGATAATGAGAATGAATGATAATGATAATGATAATGAAATGATAATGATAATGAAAATGCAATGATAAGATGATAATGCTAATGAAATGATGATGAAATGAGAATGAAAATACAATGATAAGATGATAATGCTAATGAAATGATGATGAAATGATAATGAAAATGCAATGATAAGATGATAATGCTAATGAAATGATGATGAAATGATAATGATAATGAAATGATAATGATATGATAATGATAATGAAATAATAATGAAATGATAATGATAATGATATGATAATGATAATGATAATGAAATGGTGAAATGACAATGAAATGATAATGATAATAATAATGATATGAATGAAATGAATGATAATGAAATGAGAATGAAAATGAAATGATAAGATGATAATGCTAATGAAACAAATGTTTGCATTGTCCTCCACAAATAGTCCAAAGAAATATGACAACCATTGGCCTTTCAAAACTCTGATGCAAATCCAATATGCAGTTATGTACAATGACCTAAAATGAAATGCAACTAAATGAAACCGACCATTTCGTTGAGCCTTTTGTCTATCCTACTTAAATCATCATAGAGCATTTGAAAATGTTGGAAGTGTGTATAAGCATCAGAGGGGAAAATAGCACCAATGATGACCTGAGTACAACTTTCATGATTTTTGATATAGCAAGTGAACACAAGCATCTAGGTATAATTGAACCGAGATGACCTGAGCATTTCTTGTGTGAACAGACAAAGACTAACCACCATCTGATGCAAATTTGGAACTGTCATCAATGATAAAATTTGGAAATCATGTCTCGCGACATACTTGCAATAGATGGATGATTAACCTCAATACAACAGACAAAGAAAAAATCATCATCTTTCCTTGCCACTCTAGTTCAGTACATCATCGAGTATGCTCTAGAGAAATGATATTGAAAATTAAACAACCATTGTTCAAAAATGAAATACTGTTATTCCAAACATTATTCAGATTATAGATCATCCAGATATGAGTCATGATAAGGTACGCAACTGAAAGCTACTGTGATACAGATCAATGATTGGATGTTTTGGTTTGATTTGGTTGTTTTGTTTTTGTATGATTGGCTTCATTGTCATTGTCTCACTGTTTTGGTAAAACTTGAAAGTTGATTGCCCCCAGTATGCCCATGTTTGCCCTTGGTATTGACACAACTTGCTGAAAGGAATATGTACCACAATCAAGCCATATTAAGATATTATCGCTCGAGGTAAATGATGATAGCATGGTGCTTGGTGTGGCCCTAAGATGATGAAAAAGATACTTGAAAACAAAGGCTAAAAAGTTAAATGCAGAATATGAACTAATAGATGGAGAGCTACAAATAGCGTTTGTTTGCGAGATTTTCACTATTTGTTTTTATTGCATTTTTCATGTCAATAGACTGCCTGTTGCCAGGTTTTCACCCTATGACTTTTTTTTCTTTTTCTTTTTTTTTTAGGACTTTTTCTACTATTTTGGATTTCTTTAGGACTTTTCTAAATTTTTTGGATTTCTTGGACTTTTTTTTTTTTTGTATTTCTTCAGGACTTTTTCTAATTTTTTTTGTATTTTTTCAGGATTTTTTTTATGATGATAACCTGCTTTAGACATAATACTTTTTCAGGTGCATGTTGTTGATTGGTTCATCAAACAGGTCCCCTTCTGGCGTTGATAGCTTGTAGGCTCCTAAACCATAGACTGCAATAACCACATAAGGACCTAGCCAATTTGGTTCAAACTTTCATTTCTTCTCTCTGTTTTGCTGATTGTGTGGGTTTTCTTTGAGAACAAGATCATCCACCTGAAAGGTACGTGGCTTTACTTTGTGATTATAGTTGTGAGACATCATCTGTTGATATGCTTTTAAATGATCATCTGCTCTTTGTCTCTTTTCATCGAGGAGTTCCAGTTCTTGGAGTTGGGAGACTCTGTATTCATCATCCATTGTAAGACCTTTCAATGATACTCTAAGTGAGGGAATCTCAACTTCTAAGGGTAGTATGGCTTCCACTCCATAGACAAGAGTAAATGGTGTTGCTCCTATTAGTGTAGGCTCCTGGTTGTGGTGTGGATACTGGTTCTGTAGGCCCACAAGGCGGGATTGAGTTGAACGTGCCAATCCTTCCCTGAATCATTCACAGTCTTCTTCAAAAAAATTAATATTGTTTTATTTGAGGCCTCTACTTGGCCATTCCGTTGTGGATAGTATGGTGTTGAATATCTATGTTGAATGTGAAATCTCTCACAAAGTTCATCAACATCATGATTTTTGAATGGACGTCCATTATCTGTAATAATGGAGTTGGGAATGCCATACCGAAAAATAATATAGTTGAGTATGAATGATGATATTTGTTTGTCGATAACTTTAGTAAGAGGTACTACCTCAATCCACTTGGTAAAATACTCTATAGCTGTGATGATGAACTTATGTCCGTTTGATGAAGAAGGATGAATCTTGCCCACTAGATCTAACCCCCATTGAGAAAATGTTCAAGTTGGTGTGAATGGTTGAAGTTCCTGTGCAGGAGCATGAATGAGATTCCCATGAATCTGACATTTTGAGTATGTTTCCACAAAAGTGAATGATTCCCTCTCTATTGTAGGCCAGTAGTAACCCATTCTAATCAACTTCTTGGATAAGGTCAGTCCGCTCGAATGAGTACCACAGATGCCACCATGAACTTCTTGTAAATATTTTAAAAATTCCTCACATTCAAGACATCAAAGTAGAGTACCATCAAGACCACTGTGATAAAGAGTGTCAGTAATAAGAGTGTAGCGAGCAGATTGGCGGATAAAATTGTGTTATTGGTTATGGGATAAATCAGGTGGCAAGATATCGTCTTTGAGGTAAGCATAAATTTTTCCGTACCAAGGTGAATCGGATCCTACCAAATGGCAAATGATTTGGCTTTCAGGTGTATCATAAGCAGGTGTAAATGATTGTTCCACCAGAAATTCATAGCGATTCTAAGTTTCTGGGAGTTGTAACAATGATGCGATCGTAGCCATGGCACCAGCTACTTTATTATCAACCCTTGGAATTTGTGTGAATTTGATGTCCACAAAATATTTCTTGAAGTCATCAACCATCTTTTTATATGGTATTAGTTTATCATCTTTGGTTTGATAATCACCATTGATCTGGTAAATGACCAACTGTGAGTCGCCATACACCTATAATTCTGTAATTCTCCATTCCAATGCTATTTTGAGTCTGGTGATTAATGCTTCATATTCGGCTATGTTGTTGGTGCATGGAAACATCACCCTATATGATCGAGGAATGGTGTGTCCTTGAGTGGTGATGAAAAGTATGCTTGCCCCTGATCCATGTTGAGCAAAAGAACCATCAAAATATAAGGACCATGGTTGTTTAGATTCTGCAGTAAAGACATCAGCATCTGGAAATTCAATGTGCAGGGGATGATCTTCTTGTAGTGGTGCTTTAGCTAATTGATTAGTGATAACTTGTCCTTTGATTGCCTTGCAATCAACATAATGAATGTCAAACTCACTCAGAATCATTACCCATTTTGCTAACCTTCTTGTCAATGATGCTTTGCTTAACAAATACTTTAGTGGATCAATCTTTGAAACTAGATTGATTGTATGGGTTAACATGTAATGCTAAAACTTCTATGAAGAAAAAACTACTGCCATACAAGCCTTCTCAATAGAAGTGTAGTTGATCTCATGACTTGTCAGTGTTCTACTGATGTAATAAATTGCGCGTTCCTTTCTTGTAGAGTCTTCTTGCGCTAGCAGTGCCCCCAGAGATGTCTCTGTTGCGACAATGTATAAGATTAGTGGTTTGTCTGGATTTGGTGGTACAAGAACTGGTGGAGTCATTAAATAATGTTTGATTTGTTGAAAAGCCAATTCACATTTGTCATCCCATTTGAAAGGAACATTCTTATGCAGTAGATGTGTGAAAGGTAAAATTTTGTCTGCCAATTGTGCAATGAACCTTCGTATAGACTGCAGTCGTCCCTGTAGTGATCTCAACTGACTGATATTCTTTGGTGGAGGCATTTCCATAATTGCCTGTACTTTTGCAGGATCTACTTCAATTTCTTTTTTGAAACAATGTACCCCAAGAGTTTTCCAGATTTGACCCCAAAAACACATTTCTTAGGGTTGAGACAAACTTTGAATTTCTCTAATCTTGCAAATATTTTGGATAATATTTCAAGATGTCCTTCTCTGGTGTATGATTTTTCCAATATGTCATCTACATAATCTTCCATAAAGATATGCATCATGTCATGAAAGATTGTAGTCATGGCCCTTTGGTAAGTAGCCCCAACATTCTTTAGACCAAAAGGCATGACGTTCCAACAATAAGTTCCCCATGGACATGTGAAAGCTATTTTCTCCTGGTCTTCAGGTGCAATCTTGATTTGGTTGTAGCTAAAAAAACCATCCATTAATGAATACATGGCATGGCCAGCTGTCAGATCAACTATGGTGTCAATGTTTGGTAGTGGGAAGTCATCCTTAGGACATGCTTTATTAAGATCTCTGAAATCAGTGCATATTCTCACAGTTTTATCTAGCTTGGATACAGGAACAATGTTGGAGATCCATTCTACATAGTCAAGACCAGGCATGTCAGCGTATGACCACGCAAAATTTACTTGATTTGCTTTCAGGAATTCCATGAACTCTGGTATTTATTTTTCTGTCATTGATGCAGCTAACTGTAAAATCCTTGGTTTGTCAGAATTCTCAAGATTGACAGCATTTGTGGGCTCAATCAAAATAGGCGATCGCTCATGGTAGTGCTCCAAGAGAGTGTCAAGATTCCCATCGTCTGGTGCCTCAAAGAGGTTTTCACCATTTGATATGCTCTTTATTTTATCTTTTATTTGATCTAATACTGCCAGATTCTAGTTTTCACCATTAGATCTTTTTGTTTTGTTTTTACTTTTGCAGCTAGGAGACTTGACACTCTCCTGATCAAAAACTCTATGTCAAAAATCACTGGTGGAACAATCATTTATATCCTCTGCAGAAAGGAAGTTTATGATAGCTTCGTCACTTGGAAACATAGGTATATCGATAGGTTCAGTTGAATCCCAATCAATGAGATCAGGATAAATTAAAGATAGTGGATCATTAGGTTATGTGAAATCGGCTATGGTCATAGTCATAACGGAGTGGTCCGTAGGATCCAAGGTATGAGGTGGGTCAATGATGATACTGTCCTCATGATAGTCTTGTTCATTTAGATCTGACTCAACATCACTATAATCATGGTGACTTTGTAGTTCGAATTCGCCTATTTGGGTCCCTGAACCTTGACCTTCAATTAGAGTTGGGGTGTACTGGTGTATTACATTAACCTCTTTGTCCCTCCAGAACTCATTATTGTAAATGGTGTCCCATTCATATTCAGCAGAGTCTGTGTCAGAATTATTATCCAAGAAGTTCTGAATTGTTGCCAAACATGCTTCTCGTGAATCTGATCCTTCTTGCAATGCGAAGATAGTTCCATGCAATTGTTTGGATGTGCTTTCTTTGGAGTGAGTATCATAGCCCAATCTAGTTTTCTCTTTTGCAGCGAGTCCACGGAGGTGAATGGGTTCAACTACTCCTTCCTTCCTTTTTCCGATAGGACCTTTATCATAGCCCATCTTCTACATGATTGAATACCCTTTTCCATCTTTTTCCGTGGGTAATTTGACATTAAAGACTGCTTCATCTTCATCTTTATAGAGCTAGTTTAGAATTTATGTATCCTCAGGATTTTCCATGGGGAAATTTTCTTTGATGAATTGTCCATTAAATTTTGTGATTGGCTTTATTGGTGGTTGCTTTGATGTTGATGCTGTTGATATTTGATCTTCCCTGATAGATAGTTGTCCATGTGAGCGAGATGATGTAGGTAAATTGGCCAGACAAAGAGAGTATTCTCCAACTCCATGATCCTTGAATTTCATTTTTTTGTCAAAACTATTGGTCAATTGACTTATTTGTGTGTCAATCTTTAGAGAAGTCCTAATATGAGCTTCTCGGTTGTTAGGAACCAATGTATCTTGATTGGATTTTATGTTGGCACAAGTTTGAATATTGGAATTATCAGCTGGTATCGTGATTTCCTATCCATCATAAGGAAACTTAAGACATTGATGATAGGTTGATGGGACAGCTTGCATTCCGTGGATCCAAGGATGATCCAACAAGATGTTATATGCAAGATCACGGTCCAGTACTTGATAGAAAGTATTCTTTATAATAGGGCCCACTCTGATTGGCAACATGATTAGACCCTTGGATGCTCTTTCTTCATCATCATAAGCTTTTATGGTAATCTTTCTTCTGAAATCAATGGAGTCCTTAGAAAATCCTAAAGCCTTAACCAACTTCATGGTACAGATGTTCAAACTAGCACCTCCATCTATTAGAACTCGTCTAATATGAAACTTGTGAACCATGACTTCTAAGTACAATGATGAATTATGGGGATGAGTTATGGAAATTTCATCTTTTTCAGAGAATGAGAGGCAAGTGGGTGAGGACAAATGTCCTACCATGGCTTGAAATTGGTTCACATCCACGTCAGTGGATACATTAGTTTCAACGAGGGATTTTTCGAGAATTTCCTTATGGGCTGGGGAAATCTTCAATAGTTCCAGAATAGAAATTTGAGCGGGGGTTTTCCGAAGTTGATTGACCAAATCATATTGATGTTGGGGTGGAGGTTCAGTGGATTTTGAAGAGGCTCCCTTTAAGACAACTTTAGCTTGCGCTCTTGTTGTTGCATTGACTTCTCTATATTCCACCTTCTTGTTGACTTTAATGACATTTACCCGCTCATCGTCTATGTAGAGATGATTGATTATATGATCATCATTGATATGATTCACATTTTTTTTAGAAGACTCACCCTTTTGATAGTTGGGCAAGGGGTTGCGAAATGCTTGGTGGTCTGCGTTGGATTGTTGATGTCCTATTGTAATGATGTCATTGTCGATTAAGTCTTGAATGGTATTCTTCAACCTACTTGGCAGTTATTTGTGTGATGACCTTTGCACCGATGATAATCACAATAGTATGCATCATTCCATGATGGAGGCTTTACACTAGGTTCATAGTTTCGTTGAGGCAGTAAAGTAATGACATTTTTGGCCATCAACTCTTTGAATGCAGATTCTAAAGATTTACCCAATGAAGTGAAAGTTCTTCTATTAGAGAAGAATGAAAATCTTTGTGGATTTGTATTCGAGGTGTTCCCTAAGGAATTGTGATTGTTATTGGTTCCTCGGTAACCTTGGTTGTTGGAAGTCCCTTGATTGGGAGTAGAGTGTTGATTTATATTGTTCCTCAGAGGAGGAGGATTATTTCCATGATTTGCAATCGAGTTGACATTGTTGTTGCGAATGTTTGGAGTACTGAGGACAAATGGCTTGGTCTAGGCATGATTCACATCAACAACACCATCATTCACCATATTTTTTTTGCGAGTCCAGAATTTGGACTTGTCCTGATTATTGTGATGGCTGGATGAGCTAGGATTGTCTTTGTCATGTTTTATTATTCCTCTTTTGACCAAAGCATTGTCAATGGTTATGGCATCTTCAATCATTTTCTCAAAAGAAGGAGGACAATGTAAGTTCAAATGATAGCTCATTTCTGAATTTAAACTATTAATGAAGGTAACCATCTTTTCCTTTTCAGGAACAGGACGTGGATATCTGGCGAACATTCATCTCCATCTCTGAAGAAACGTAATGAAAGATTCACCAAGTTTTTGTGCAACTTTGCAAAGATCTATCATGGTGATCTGGTGTTGTATGTTGTAGGCATATTGTGATATGAATAGGTTGATTAATTCTTCAAATGTCCTAACGAGAGGTGTAATCTTAGATAGCCATTCCATAGAGTGAACTCTAAGTCTCCTAGGAAAAAATCGCATCAAGTAAGTATCTTCATGAGCGAATTCCAATGTCATGTTTCAGAAGTCTCTAACATGATCGATTGGATCTGATTTCCCACTATAGCGATCAAATTTTGGCATTTCACAATGCTTGGGAAAAGGAATCATGTTAAGACTTCGATCGAAAGGATAAGGACAAATTTCCTCGAGAGTATATTTCTTTGTGGTTGTTCCCCCTTGTAATTCTTTAACTTGTCCTTGAAGTGCCTTGATTTTTTGAGTCAAAGCACTAAGATCAGATAGGGGTGTCTCTTCAGGTTTGTTTTTCAAATTCTCAGTATTAAAGTCATGAGGCAATTTAGCCCCTTGTTCGGCTAGGTAGCGAAAATATTTTTCCTTATCTCGCTGCAAGATCTTTTCGATGGCTTTGTGAAATTTTGGATCTTGCTCAGCCTCTCTAAGATGTTCCTCATCTTGTTCCTCATCACTATCTATCTATGTTTTGTTCATGTCTTTGTATTGGTGGAACGGATTTTCTTCTCTGTCATCCGTATCTTTGTCAAAAAGTGGATTATGATTCATGATGTAAAGAGGATTGCTGCTTTCACCCTCTTCTTGAACATTTTGAGTATGACCTTCTTGTTGTATTTCGTCCTTCAATTTATTGAATTGGGATCTTGTGAAGATAGGCATATGATTTTGAAAAATTCTTCTAAACTTAGATCCTAGTTTTTGACAAGTGCGATGATGATGATATCTTGATCTAATAAGATGCGAAATCTTATGATATGATCCAAGATGTTCCTAATTTTTGATTGTGGATTCCAATGATGAAGGATGTCAGAATCCTGTTGGGGAAGTTGAGCCAATAATTAGAAAATTGTTTGAGAGATGCACTCTTAAAGTTTTGATCTTTGTTTTCAAAGAAAGATTCCAAAATCACTGAAGGATTTGATTTGGATGTGAAGGATATTCTATAGAAGGTTCTGGTATGTTGTCAAATTCAATAGGTTGATTAAGATTATGCCATTGTGATAGAGCTAATCTTTGATAATAAGCTCAAGAATCTAAGGGATCTACAGCATACTCATCAGTGAATCCCCTAACAAAGTCTTGGTATCTATGAAGAAATCCTTGGTAATGAAGCAAGACATGTCAACTTTTGTACAAGAATTTTCTCTTTTGCAATGTTTTCTTGTATCCTAATGTTTTCTTGGGTTTTTTGATCCTTTTGGACACTGATTTCTTGGGAAATTTTGTTGATTTCCAATCTCTAAGTATGGGAAAAGTATTGGGAATGTTATTGGACCAATGGTATGAAATTTTTTTGAGTGATTTCAGTTGTTGTTCTTCATGTTCATTTCAGATGATCTTTTTATCTGATTTAATGTGATGGAAGTCACAACAAACATTTTAAAAAATAGTTGTTTTAAAGGCCCTACACTAACATGAAGTGTTTGATCAGGAAAAAAATTTCAACAAATGTTTTCATAGGTTTTGCACATGAAAGACAATTCAGACAGACTCACTCTTAATGCTCAAGTAGGTCATTCTAGTAATCAACAACCCACATCTTAGAACTGCGTTGACTCACACAGCCATGTCACCCCCTAAGGGGCGCCCATGTTTTTGTCTTTTCCAGGCACGTACTCAGAGTTACAGAAGTGGATACTGAATCCCTTGAGCAAACGGTCCTTGGCAGTTATATGGTGAGTGTCTTGGGGGTAGATTCTTCCCTCCCCTTGCACTGTGATTATTAGAATGTTCAGAAACTAACTTCGGCTGGCCACTACACTAGGTTCATAGTAAGGATTTTCGTTCAGTGCGGCAATAATAAACTCCCTCAGGAGACCTCCCAACCTTTAGAACAAAGGTTTTGGGGATGGTTATCTTGCACACTACCAGAAAAAGAGGGTTTCCCCAGATTTGCTTTAAATTTTATAGTGGGGCGGAATAGCCTGGCTTTGGCTTGAACCCACTTGAGTCGTTCCCGTAGAGTGAGTACTTTTTCCCACTATGGAAGGCTCTCTAAAGGATGTAATTAAAGTAGTAAAATTCATGAAATTGAAAAGGCAAGTCTGGTATTCTGATCACCCAGTTAAGGAGAGAGCATAGACCTATTGCCACAGACAAAGCAAACAAATGTTCATTTTAAAACCCAAATCACAATGATCTAATCTAAGTGAAGATATTGCTTCACAAAAACAAGTTGTTCAATTTTAATTGCAAGATCATTGTGTGGTGACTATCCTAGATTGCTTCATTTTATCCAAATGTGGCTATCCTAGGATTGTTTCATTTTAAAATCCAGAAAAAGAAAAAAAAAAATTTGTTTGCGGAAGTCGTAAGACTCAGAATTCTAAATTTTTGTTACAATCCATATGCACCAGAACAGAAGGTATATGTGCTAGAACAGAAGGTATATGCATTGGAATAGTGCTATATGTGCCAGAACAAAAAGTATATGCACCAGAACAAAAGGTATATGCGCTGGAACATAAGATATATGCGCCGCAAGAAATATTTATATGCTCTTAAAACAGTTACTATATGTGCCAAAGGAAAGATTCTATATGCGCTTAAACAGTTACTATATGTGCTTAAACAGTTACTATATGCACCTAAATAGTTACTATATGCGCTCCAGAATCCTGCAAAACAAAATAGTCAAAAACCCCGTATGCGCCGCAAAAAATATCGAATGCACTTAAATGCTAATTTTTTTCTAAAAGTTGACTCCAGAACATGGAAAATGTAAAAAAAACTTGTAGAGAATGTTAAATTCGTGGGTTTGAGCCCCACGGTGGGCGCCATTTTATGTGTGTATGAAAATATGATCAACTATAAAGGAATTTAAACACATATCAATAAGACATTAAATCAGAAAAACTGAGAAACAAAAACAGAATAAGCAAACCATTACTGCAGCTTTCCTGAAATTGTCTCATCTCTCTCTAAATCCAGCGTTTTGTTGTTTCCCAATGGCTCTCAGATCAGCAGATCACGCTTCAACAAAATGGACAGCTGAAGAATGAGATATAAATAAAAATGCATATTATGCTAAATGCAAGGCTATGCTAAGATGAAAGTATTGTTGTGATGCTAAAAGGCTATGATTGCATAAGCTGATTGCATGTATGATCGTGCGTTTTTGTATGTATGCGTAGGTAACCAAAGCTTGGATTTGCACCAGCATTTATAGAGTCTTTGAAAGGATTCGATTGGCTGATTTGATAAATGGACCAAATTAAGCTTGTTCGAATGGACGGTGGAAGATTTTTGAAAGTGGAGAGGAAGATAGAAGGTTTCCCTCTTCCTTCAATTTCTATCATTGAGATCCGAAGGGAAATTTTTTTTTCGAAGAGTGAGTTTAGAATGAGTTAGAATTAAATAAAATAAATTTATTTAATTTGTAAGTGAAGACAGATATAGAAACTCGCATAATGAAATAAATTATATTTAATTATGTTTTAGAAATGAATTTAGGGTGAGAGGAAAATATTAAATTAAATATTTAATATTTAATTTGATTATGGGATGAAGAGAATATTCCATTATTTGAATATTCAAATATTCAAACTTTAGAATGATATGATAATTAAAATAAATAATTGTATTTATTTAATTTAATTAAGAGGAATGTGGGAAATGTCAATAATTAAATAAAATTATTTATTTAATTAAGGTAGAAGAATTAGAAAATGAAAAATATAAATAAATAATTAAATTTATTTATATGTAGATGACTTTAGGGGAATTAATTAAATAATTCATATTTAATTAATTAACAAGCTTAATCATGACCATTTTTAGACATATACAGATGGATGTTGTTAAGGCTTTCTTTTGGGATGTGAAGAAGATCATTCTTGGCACAGCTGGCTGTTAGAAGTGTATGTAGGAGGATGTTCTATAGGAAGATGATGGGAAATGTTTCTCTTTGTGGCCGTGAAGGTTTGTGATGAGAGAAATGTTTCTTGTAGCAGTTTGTTGCAGGTTTTGCATGTCATTGTGGATATTTCCTTGGTACTACATGGTTACATTTTTCTATGTGTTGTAATTGGTAAACTTGTGATGTCTTTGGATTATTGGACAGTGGGAGTTCCTGTTGTGTTTGGTCTTCTTTGACTGGTTGGCACTTGGAGCTTTCGTTCGTTGTTGATGGGTTGTTTTTGGAGTAGCATGAGTTTACTAATGCTTATACCTTTGAGGTATGTAAGATTGGATGGTATAGCATGAGTTGTGGGTGCTATGTTCAGACGCTTGGGTTTATCAGTTGGATGGGAGCAATCAGTCAGGATTGTTGTTCTAACTGATGTGTTGTTTATCTTGTTTCTAGAGAATGACTTCACTGTTGTGTTCTGTTTGAAGCTTTGAAGTTGATATTACTTCTATATAGCGTTTGAGCACAGTGAAGTGGTAGCAGTATCTTGTTGGTCATATCACTGGGATTTTTTTCTTGTGTTTTTTGGAAAGGTGCTTATGCACCTTGGCGATGTGTCTTTCTTCCACAAGTGGAAGATGATAGGATTGTTTCTTGAATGGTGGATGTCTTGGATGTTGGAGCAGAATTCTTGATGGAACATGAGAGCATGTTGAGATCTATGTGGTTTCTTGGAGGGCTATGATCGGTTGTTTTGCTGGTTTGTTGGTCAGTGAGTTGTAGTTGGTTGCCTGGTCTTTGTTACAGATTTTCTAATGGACTGTTATCTGTGGAATCATGTTGATTGGGTGTCTTGAGTTTTGCAGGGTTTGAACTGGTGGAGCTAGTGTGTTCTTAGTTCCTAGTTACTTTGGAGGTTCCTGTGAGATCTTCGTCAAGTGGGAGATTGTTGGAAAATATTCCTTAATCTCACAGGCTGAAACCTCTGAGAAAGCTTAGTCGTTGTGACATTTTTGTTGTCTGGCCGACTGGCAGTTTACCTTGTGTTTTGCTCATTTTTCCAAGACAATGCTTTTGTCTTGCCAAAGAAGCCTATTGTTGTGACTTGTGGCCTTCGCTGTAATCTCCTACTGAGTGGAATGTCTTGGTGACATAAAGGCTTGTTATCGGGCTTCGGAGAGACTCATGGTGACTTAGAGTCTTCGGGATAACAAATGGATTTGGTAGGAAGTCATGGCGACCGGGAGAAGTCTCACTGATAAGCAGGTTCGGGGTGACTTGAACTCTCGGGAAGATCTCTTGGCGACTGAGGAATGTCTCACCGATGGTATAAACTTAGGGTAACTCAAGGGTCTCAGTGAGAAGTCTTACTGAATGTTGTGTGATTGAAAAATAAATGCATAAATGAATTGAAACAACTATTCAAACACACCAATAGGACATTATATCAAAATAGAACATAAGAAGTAAAGAAGTGCAAACTCAGTATTCTGCTTCCATTGTCATCCTATTGTCATCTATCTTTAGTGTTTTTGTCGATTCCAGCTTTGTGTTCTCAGATTGTAGGCTAGGCTCAACAAACTGTCTTCCTAAAGAACGAGATGTTGATATGATGTATGATGCAAGATTGAGCTATGATAATGATTTAATCTAATAAGCTTGAAATAAACATGATGCTATGATAAATGAATACTAAATGAATTAAATGCATGAACTCTAATTAATTGCCTATTATCAATGCTTGGATTCACACAGGTATTTATAGAGTTTTTCGAATGATTTTGATTGGCTGTCTTGATTGACGGTTGTGATAATTCCTAGCAGATCGAATGGCTGAAGACGGGTGAAACTGAAGAGAAAATAGAAGAAACCTAAAAACAAGATTTTTCTATTTTTATGAAAGAGGAAAAGATAAGAAGATAAGAAATCATCTTTCTTTAAAAGAATAAAAGAAAGATTTAAAAGCTGATAAATAATGAATAAAAAAAAAAATCAATTATTTATTTGTGGAGGATATTCAGCTTTTCTTAATTAAATAAAATATTTAATTAAGCTTTTAAAAGTAGAAGAAAGTTTGTGATAAGAAAAGAGCTTTAATCAATTTTTATTGAAAAAAGCAAAAGATCTCATAATTAAATAGAATATTTAATTATGATATGAGAAGATTGCACAATTAAATAAAATACCTAATTGTGATTTAGAAAGAAAGCATAAGATATTTTTAATTAAATAAGATTTATTTAATTAAATCACTTTTATGAAATTAATTAAATGAAACATTTAATTAATTAGAAGAAGAAATTAAAATAGAAGAAAATGATATTTAAATTTAAATAAATCGAAAGATTTAATTTAAATTCAAACAGTGATAATTAATTTTAATAAATAAAATGTATTTATTTAATTAATTAAGTAGACATATGAAAATAATTAAATAAAATAAATTTATTTAATTATGAAGGAAGAATAAGATGAATGAACAATACAATTAAATTAATTAAATTTAATCATATGTAGAGGATTTTTAGAAAAATAATTAAATAATAAATATTTAATTAATTGCCAGGATTATAGACATGACCATTTTTATGCGTATACATTTTGCCCCTCTTTGAAGTGATGTGTAAAATGCATTGCTTCAAAGAAAAATAAAATTTTTTCCCCTGATATGTTTCTGATTTTTTGATGTCAATGATGCCCCCTCGGGAGGTAAATCACAGAAGATGAGGTTAATATTGGTAGGGGAACAGTGATTTAGCTCTCGATAGATGAAATATATGATGGCCTATGGAAAATGCCATTAACTCCCACCCTAAAAGACCCTTATAAGGTAAAAGGGGTAAAATGAAGTGTCATTTTCACCCTGCTACTACAGTAAAAATTGAGCTCTGATAGTGACTTGGCGAGATGGAGATCCCAGTGCACTGGCATAGATTTGAGCGAGCGCGACGATACCAGAGACCAGCTGCATATGGACCACCGGTGAGTGATTCCAACCGTTTATGTTGTCAAATTTTGCATTTTAGATCGATTGTTGAATTGTTTTAAATCAGATAGCATTTTTTTCGCACGTTTTAGCGCATATAGGAAAAGTTTTAGCACATTTGACAAATATTTTAGTGCATATAGGAAATTTCGTAGCGCATATAGGAACAAGGTGAAAATTGATCCTTTAGCACATCCGATATATAGAGTTGCGCATCTAGGTGAAAGTCGACTTAGTTGATCCTGTAGCGTATCTAGGACACAGAGTTGCACATCTAGGGTTAGGGTTATGCATTTGATAGAGTTGCGCATATGGGAGTTAGAGTGGCGCTTACATGAGATAGAGTAGCGCATCAAGGAAACAGTTTAGCGCATATGAGAAAAACTTTAGCGCATATGGGTTTTTGCGCATATGGGCGACAAAATTGCACATTTATGAAATTTTTCCTGGAACGCTTGTTTGATGAAAAATGATGAGGAAAATTGCTTCTTTAGTCAATAGATAGATAAATTGTAGGACCATCATGCTGATAGGATAGAAAATTTGGTAGAGAACTGATAACATTGCCTTCAAAATAGAAAACAAAGAGTAGATAGCAGATAACTTTGTGATGGATCAATAAAGAGGAAAAGGATTGATTGATTGATGTGAGTTTAATAACTTTTCTTCTCACGATTGAAAAACAAAGAGTAGATGTTTTGATAAATTTGCTTTCTGCGATAGAAATCAAATAGTAAATGAGTTGTGTGTTGATAAATTTGCTTTCCTGAAAAGAAAAACAAATAGTAAATGATGATAGAGTAGATTGATTTGACATGCTGATAGATTGATGTAGCACTTGATATGGGTCATGAATATGTTTTGTTGGGTAGATATATCATGTGATGTGGGTCTGATTGATGTGTTCATTGTTATAGTCAAACAAAATAGGAGGCTTTTAAAAGCCTCCAGGTTAGAGAGCGGTTCCCACTATGTTGGGAGCGGATAGAAGAGCTTACTCCTGCTGAGTTACAGTTGATATCAGATTGTGGATTAGGACCATTGTTGGCCATGCCGCAAGGTATCCGGGCCAACAGGGGGTTATTGACCACTTTGGCAGAGAGATGGCATTCAGAGCATAACACCTTTCACCTGCCAACGGGTGAGATGAGTGTGACGCCCAAGGATGTGTACAAGATTCTTGGGATTCCGGTTGTTGGTGCCCTTGTGGTTTATGACCACAAGGAGATTGGTGGTACCGCGGTGCTTCAGCGGATATGTGGCGATCCGGGCATATATGGTTACTGGATAGACTGGGAGGATTTCAGTAGGTATCCTGCGTTAGTGGCTATGTTGGCTGCATTTGTCGAAGGCTTCCTTGGACCGGACCATCGGTTGAAGGGATTCGCAGTTGGTTGGGGGAGGGTGCTGGAGTGGATGATTACACAACCACAGAGGTTTGCCTGGGGGAGTTGTGTCTTGGCCGATATGTATCACGATCTCCATCAGATTGTCTACAGAGGATCCACTAGCTTGGCAAGTGGAGTGACATTGCTACAGATCTGGGCATGGGAGCACGTTGCAGTCACGAGACCACTGTGTACGAGAGATAGGCCAGCAGGGAGGCCCTATGTGTATGCATATTCTGGTGCAGTTGTCCAGCAGAAGCTGGGCAAGGTAGAGTACTGGCGACGAGTTTTGGATGATGTTGATGCAGTGGTATGGAGACCTTACATAGACTACAAGGCATGGGCGACTGATCACCTAGAGATGCCTTTTGTTTGCAGACCACGTTATTTGATAGGGTGGACGCCCTTTATCATTGAGAGATTTCTGGCATTACGGGTCCTGAGGCAGTTTGGATTCACACAGGGGATGCCCCAGGGCGTTGCTCATTATGGGTGGCGTAAGGGGGATGTAGGATGGGGACCATGTATTGCATATCAGGTAGCATATACAGAGTACTCCACCTTACAGCCAAAGGTATGGACAGACAGGCCAGAGGTACAGGATGCAGGGATGACGGATGATTATGCACAGTATTTTCATACGCATCCATTTCCACGGTTTACAGTGCCAGATGAGCCACGGGCGATCGGGGTAGCACCACAGCCAGGAGCAGGGATACAGGGGGATGTGGCCGGTGGAGAGCAGGCGATGGGCGGAGGAGGGGAGGAGGGAGAGGAGGGGGAGGGAGAGGAGAGTGGAGAGGGTGAGGAGAGCGGAGATGAGATAGGAGACAACTCAGATGGTGGAGATGAGGAGAGACAACAGAGGTTGGACATCCTAGGTAGAGCACAGATTCTTCGCCGAGCTAGATCCGGTGGTAGACCGCGGACAGTGATTAGGGTGTCATCCTCGTCTCAGCAGGCACAGATAGATGCCCTGCAAGGTCAGGTGCAGACCTTTCAGGGACAGTAGGCACAGCTATAGAGTCAGCTAGTGCAGGCTCAGAGTATGATAGTGTAGTTACAAGCACAGCTTGCACAGGCCTAGACATAGGTTTAGGCTCAGGCACAGGCTTAGGCACAGGCACAAGCATAGGTACAGATTCAGATGCCTTCCCCTGATTCCCAGGTGGCACAGTTGATGGTAGAGAGGGATGCCCTTAGACGGTGAGCACTGGAGGCCGAGGGTGTGGCCCAGAGACTTATGGGTACCGTAGAGAGTACCTCATTGTGGGAGGCCATTGCAGAGGGATTTGAGGCAACCAGAGAGGCCGAGTATTACAGAGTTTGATATGAGGAGCTATGCCCTCCCGAGCGGTGAGAGCCTTATCCCAGATCTCACAGCAAGACCAGGACCCGATCACGGACATCGACACATGGCAGAGAGGTTACAGGGCCTCGACAGGATCCTGATGCAGGTACGAGTGGCAGGCCGCCTCCTTTGGGGGCATCCACCAGTTAGCCGTTTGGGACCAATTTATTATGTATATTGAGTTTTGATCATGTCTTATGTATTATGTTTTGAACCTTTTAGTTTCATTGGACATTGGACACTTGTATTATTTTGATGAGCGATGATATGCAGCGGTGATGGTATTGATGATGATATGTTGATGCATTTATGATGTGATATGGATGTTACTTGTATGCATGTATGATATGAGATGGATTTTGGTATGTTTTTATTATATATGCGGACTAATCTTATGATGCAGGATGGTTTAGTGATTATGATGTGAATGCAATGATTTGTGATGATGTATATATGTGAGATGTTATTTTTTTGAATTTTTCAATGTATGAAATGCATCGTGACATGATAGATAATGAATGTGATATGAAATAATGATAGTGGTGAAAAGATAAATGATATGTTTTTGTAATGTTTATGTAATGAAAATGGTAATGTGATGATAATGAAATAATATAATAACAAATGATAAATGATAAAATGATAAATGATAATGGTAATGAAATGATATGAGATGATAAAATGATTAAATGATAAATGAGAATGGTGATGGAATGATAATGAATAATAAATGATACGGTAATGATAAAAATGAATGGAATGAGAATGATAATGATGAGGATAATGGTAAAATGAAAATGATAAGGATGAAATGATAATGATATATGAAAATAATAAAATGAAAATGATAATGATAAAATGATAATGACAATGATGAAATGAAAATGAGATGATAAATGATAAATGATAAATGATAAAGATGATAAATGATAAGGATAAAATGATAATGATATATGAGAAAAATAAAATGAAAATGATAATGATAAAATGATAATTACGATGATGAAATGAAAATGAAATGATAAATGATAAATGATAAATGATAAAATGATAAATGATAAATGATAAAGATGATAAATGATAAGGATAAAATGAAAATGGTACTGAATGAGATGCATGGAAAATGGGAATGATAAAATGAATGAAAAATACGAGGATAATAATAATAATAAAGATGAATGAAAGACATGATAGAGGATGATGTAATGAAAAATGAAGGAATGGAATGACAAACGATAGTGATAAAAATGAAATGATAAAATGAGATGATGAATCAACTTTCCAAATGTCCTCCACAAAAAAGCTCAAAATTACATGACAACCGTTAATGCCCTTATTCAGCCTGTCAAGACACTGATGTGAATCCAATATGCAAATATATACAATGATGTAATAAATATGCAACTAAAAAAAACTAACCAATTTGTTGAGCCTGCTATAAGCCTTCTTGCATCATCCTAGAACATTTTAAAATGTTGGAAGTATGTACAAGCATCAGAGGGGAAGTTAGCACCAATGATGACCAGAGTACGACTTTCATGATTTTTGATATAGCAAGCGAACACAAGCATCAAGGTATAATTGAATCGAGATGACCTGAGCATTTCTTGCATAAATAGACAAAGATTAACCACCTTTCTGATGCAAATGTGGAACTGTCATCGATGATATTGCTTTGGTTGTCATGTCCTGTGACATATTTGCATCAGATTGACCATTAACCTCAAGATAGCAGACAAAGAAAAAGTCATTCTCGTTCCTTGCCACTCTAGTTCAGTACATCATCGAGTGTGCTCCAGAGTAATGATATCGAAAATCAAACAACCTCTATTCAAAATGTAATACTATTATTTTATACATTATTCAGATTTTTGGATCATCCAATAGACAATGATATGATATCTATTGAAAAGTGTTTCATGAGAAGGCTCGATGATCGAATGATGTTTCAAGTGAGTTGATTGTTTGTTTGTATGCTCGGATCCTAGGACATAGTCTAGCTGTTTTGGTATGCTCTGAAAGTTAAGTGCCCCCAGTTAAATTTCTACCCCGTTTGTTGGCACGACTTGCGGAAAAGAAATCTGTACAATAGTCAAGCCATGGTAAGACATTTTATCACTCTGGGCAAAATGACAGCGGGATGATGCAATTTATGACCCTAAGATGCGGAAAAGGATGCGAAGAAAAGAAAGCTTGAAAGGATAAAGTGCAAAACAGGAACTAATAGATGGAGAGGTACAGATAGCGTTTGTTTGCCAGATTTTCACTTTCTGTATTTATTGCATTTTTCTGATTTCTTTTTGATTTTTTCTTTTTTTGTATTTTTTTCTGTCAATAGACTGCCTGATTGCCAGGTTTTCACCCTATGACATCTTTTTGATTTTTTTGTATTTTTCTGTCAATAGACTGCCTGATTGATTTTTCTAGACCGCTGTTTGATTTCAGACTTTTTTTTGATTTCGGATGTTGTTTTTTAGCCTTCTCGCCATTAAGACTTTTCATTTCGACTTTTGATTTTTCAGACGCCATTTTTTGATTTCAAGACTTTCATTGCTTTTTTGATTCTCAGATCTTTGTTTTTTGATTTCTTCAGACTTCTGCTTTTGATTTCTTCAGATTCTTCGCCGCTTGATTTCTTCAGACTTTTTCTGACTTAAACATAATATTTTTAAGATGAATACTGCGATGGTTCATCAAATAGGTCCCTTCTGGCGTTGATAACTTGTATGCTCCCGAACCGTAGACTATAATAACCACGTAAGGGCCAGCCAATTTGGTTCAAACTTTCTTTTTTTTCTCTTTGTTGACGAGCGGGTTCTCTTCAGAACAGATCACCCACCTGAAAGGTAATGGCTTTACTTTAGATTATAGCTACATCATATGTTGGTATTTTTAAATGGTCAGCTGCTCTCTCTCTTTTCATCTAAAAATTCTAACTCTTGTAGTCAGGAAACTCTGTATTCATCATCTGTTATGAGACCTTTCAGTGATACCCTTAGTGAAGGTATTTCAACCTCTAAAGGCAATATGGCTTCTGCTCCATAGACAAGGGAAAAAGATGTTGCTCCTGTTGGCATTCGGGCATTAGTTCTATAAGCCCACAATGGATTGAGTTGAACATGCCGATCCTTTCCTCGAAGTCATTGACAGTCTTCTTCAAAATCTTTAGTATAGTCTTGTTTGAGGCCTCTGCTTGGCCATTCCCTTGTGGATAGTAAGGTGTTGAATATCTGTGCTAAATATGGAATCTTTCACAAAGTTCATCAACATCCTGATTCTTGAAAGGTCGACCATTATCTGTAATAATAGCATTAGGAATACCATATCGACAAATAATGTAGTTGAGTATGGATGAAATTTGTTTTCCAGTGACTTTAGAGAGAGGTACTGCCTCAATCCACTTAGTGAAATATTCGGTCGCTGTGATGATGAACTTATGCCCATTTGAGGAGGAGGGATGAATTTTCCCTACTAGATCTAACCCCCATTGAGAAAATGGCCAGGTTGGTGTGAATGAGTGAAGTTCTTGTGCAGGAGCATGAATAAGATTCCCATGAATCTGACATTTTGAGAATGTTTTAACAAAAGTGAATGATTCCCTCTCCATTGTAGGCCAGTAGTAACCCATTCTAATCAATTTCTTGGATAAGATTAGTCCACTCGAATGAGTACCACAAATGCCCCCATGAACTTCTTGTAAAGATTTGTCAGATTCGTCACATTCAAGACATTGAAGTAAAGTACCATCAAGACCACGGCGATAAAGGGTATCAACGATAAGGGTATATCAAGAGGATTGTCGAATAAAGTTATGTTTTTGGTTGCGGGATAAGTCAGGTGGTAAAATGTCATCTTTTAGGTAGGCATAAATCT
The DNA here is from genome assembly GCA_007258455.2 of Sequoia sempervirens. NCBI lineage: Eukaryota > Viridiplantae > Streptophyta > Pinopsida > Cupressales > Cupressaceae > Sequoia > Sequoia sempervirens. Next base: position 39,213,281 of record VDFB02000015.1, read on the forward strand.
TACCATACCAGGGTGAATCAGATCCTACCAAGTGGCAGATAATTTGGCTTTCAGGCATGTCATAGGCAGGTGTAAATAATTGGTCCACCAGAAATTCATAGTGAGTCTATTTTTCTGGGAGTTGTACCAATGAGGCGATCGTGGCCATAGCGTCACCGCTTTGTTGTCAATCCTTGGAATTTGTGTGAATTGAATGTCCACAAAGTACTTTTTGAAGTCATCAATCATCTTCTTGTATGGCAACAACTTGTCATCTTTAGTCTGATAATCATCATTGATTTGATTAATAACTAGTTGTGAGTCACCATAAACTTGTAGCTCGGTAATCCTCCATTCCAATGCTGTTTTTAGTCCAGTGATTAGTGCCTCATATTCGGCCATGTTATTGGTGCATGGAAAAATTATCATATATGACCGAGGAATGGTATGTCCTTGAGGGGTGACAAAGAGAATGCCTGCCCCCGATCCATGTTGAGTAAAAGAACCATCGAAGTATAAGGACCATAGCTGCTTAGAGTCTGCCGTGAAAACATCAGCATTTGGAAACTCAATGTGTAAGGGCTGCTCTGTTTGTAGAGGAGCGTCTGCTAGTTGACCAACAATAACTTGTCCTTTGATTGCTTTGTGATCAACGTAGTGGATGTCAAATTCACTCAAAATCATGACCCATTTTGCTAACCTTCCTGTTAGTGATGCTTTACTTAGTAGGTACTTGAGTGGATCAATTTTTGAAACAAGATTGATTGTATGAGTTAGCATGTAATGTCATAATTTCTGTGAAGCAAAGACTACTACTAAACAAGCCTTCTTAATGAAAGTGTAGTTAAGTTCATGACTAGTTAGTGTTCTGCTGATGTAATAGATTGCACGTTCTTTCCCTTCATGGTCTTCTTGTGCTAATAATGCCCCCAAGGATGTCTCGGTTGCAGCAATATACAGGATCAATGGCTTGTCTGGATTTGGTGGTACGAGCACTGGTGGATTCATCAGGTACTGCTTGATTTGTTGAAATGCCATTTCACATTTTTCATCCCATCTAAAGGGAACATTCTTATGCAGGAGGTGTGTGAACGGTAGACTTTTTTCGGCCAATTGCGCAATGAATCTTCTGATGGACTAAAGTCGCCCTTGTAATGATCTCAATTGACTGATGTTCTTTGGGGGAGGCATCTCCATGATTGCCTGAACTTTAGCAGGGTCTACTTCAATTCCCTTTTCTGAAACAATATAACCTAAAAGTTTTCTCGATGTTACCCCAAAAACACATTTCTTAGGATTTAGGCGAACTTTGAATTTTTCCAATCTGGTAAATATTTTTGACAGTATCTCCAAGTGTCCTTCTCTAGTATATGATTTTTCCAATATGTCATTGACATAATCTTCCATGAATGTGTGCATCATGTCATGAAAGATCGTAGTCATAGCTCTTTGATAAGTGGCTCCAACATTATTTAGACCGAAAGGCATGACATTCCAACAGTATGTTCCCCACGGACAAGTGAAAGCTGTTTTCTCTTGGTCTTCTGGTGCAATCTTGATTTGGTTGTAACCAGAGAAACCATCCATTAATGAATACATGGCATGGCCAGCTGTCAAATCAACTATAGTGTCGATACTTGGAAGCGGAAAGTCATCCTTTGGGCAAGCTTTGTTAAGATCTCTGAAATCAGTGCATACTCTTACACGTTTGTCTGGCTTTGCTACTGGTACAATATTGGAGATCCATTCTGCATAGGAAATTGATCTTATAAAGCTTGCATCGAGGAGCTTCTTAAGTTCTTCCTTAACCAGTAGTGCTACATGAGGATTCATCTTTCTAAGTTTTTGTTTTACTGGTTTAGCTCCTGGTTTGATAGACAAATGATGCATTATAAGATTAGGGTCAAGACCTGGCATGTCTGCATATGACCAAGAAAAATTAACTTGATTTTCTTTGAGAAAATTCATGAACTCTGGGATTTATTTATCTGTCATTGATTCAGCTAGCTGTAGAATCCTTCGATTATCTGTAGTTGCAATATTGATTTCCTTTGTAGGCTCGATCAAGATGGGCGATCGCTCATGATAGTGCTCTGGGAGAGTGTTAAGTTTCCCATCAGCTGGTGCCTTGAAAAGGTTTTCACCATCTGATACGCTCTTTATTTTATCTTTTGTCTGATCTAGTACTGCTAGATTCTGGTTTTCACCACTAGATTATTTTTCTTTATTTTCATTTTTGCAGCTAGGAGACTTGACACTCTCTTGATTAAAGACTTCATACCGAAAATCGCTAGTGGAACAATTTTTTACATCATCTGCTGAAAGGAATTTTATGATAGCTTCGTCATTTGGAAAAATAGGTATATCAATAGGTTCGGTTAGATCCCAATCAATGAGATCAGGATGGATTAAAGGTAACAAGTCATTTGGTCGTGTGAAATCGGCGATGGTTAGGGTCAAGATAGAGTTATCGGTAGGATCCGAGGTATGAGGTAGGTCAATGATGGTACTATTCTCCTGATAGTCTTGTTCGTGAAAATCTGACTCAGTATCACTAGACTCATAGTTGCTTTGTGGTTCAGATTCTTGTGGTTGGGACTCTGAACCTTCTCCTTTGATTAAAGTGGGTGTATACTTGTGTATGACATCTACCTCTTTGTCCCTCCAAAATTCATCATTGTGGATGGTATCCCATTCATATTCAGCAGAATCGGTATCAGAATTATTTTCTATGAAATTCAAGGTTGCTGCCAAACATGTATCCTTTTTATCAGAACCTTCTTGTAGTGTAAAAACATTACCTTGTGATTGTTTGGATGGGGTAGCGTCATAGCCTAGTCCAATTTTATCATATGCAGCAAGCCTTGGAAGATGGATAGGCTCAACTACGCCTTCTTTTCTTTTTCCAAGAGGACCATTGTCATATCCCATCTTTTGCATGATGGAATATCCTTTCCCATATCTGTCAGTAGGTAAGGTGACATTTAGAACTGTTTCATCTTCATCCTTATAAAGCCAATTTAGAATTGTTGTATCTTCAAGATCCCGCATAGGGAATTTTTCTTTGATAAATTATCCATTGAACTTGGTAGTTGGCTCTGTTTGTATTTGTGCTGACGTTGATGCTACTGATATCTATTGTTGTGTAATAGAAGGTTGTCCATGTGATCGAGGAGATATAGGTAGATTAGCAAGACAAAGAGAATATTCCCCGACTCCGCTTTCCTTGAACTGTAGTTTCTTGTCAAAGCTTTTGGCTAATTGACTGATTTGTGTATCATGCTTAGGAGAAGTATTATCAAGTGTTTCTCTATTGTTTGGAACCAAAGTATCCTGATGAGCTTTGACATTGGCACAAGTTTGAGTGTTTGAATTATCAGCTGATATTGTGATTTCCTGTCCGTCATATGGAAACTTAAGACATTGATGGTAAGTGGACGGAACAGCTTGCATTCCATGAATCCAGGGACGACCCAACAATATGTTATATGCAAGATCCCCGTCTAAAACTTGACAAAAGGTATTTTTGATAACAGGTCCCACTCTGATTGGTAGCATGATTAGACCTTTAGATGTTCTCTCCTCATCATCATAGGCTTTTATGGTAATCTTCCTTCGAGGATCAATGGAGTCTTCTGCAAATCCTAATGCCTGAACCACCTTCAAGGTACATATATTTAAACCAACCCCTCCATCTATTAGGACACGTTTAACACGGAATTTATGGATCATGACCTCTAAGTATAGTGACGAATTATGGGGATGAGTCATGGAAACATCATCTTTGTCAGAGAATGAAAGACATGTGGGTGAGGACAAATGTCCTACCATGGCTTGAAATCGGTTCACATCCAAATCCGTGGATATAGTTGTTTCAAAAAGGGCTTTGTCTAAAATTTCCTTATGTGCAGGGGAAATCTTCAGGAGTTCTAAAATGGAGATTTGTGCCGGAGTCTTTCGAAGTTGGTTAACTAAGTCATATTGATGTTGAGGGAAGGTCTCAGTGGATTTCAAAGAGGTACCCTTCAAGACAACTTTAGCTTGCGCTCTCGTTGTGACATTCACTTGTCCATTGTCTACTTTCTCTTTGATTTTTATAACGTTGACTTGCTCATGGTTCGTATAGAGGTGTCGGATTACATTGTCATCAACTTGGTTCACATTTTTGTCAGAAAACTCTCCCTTTTGATAATTTGGTAGAGGATTACGAAATGCTTGGTGATCTTTGTTGGATTTTTGTTGTCCTTCTACTGTGATAATTCCTTTGTCAATTAGGTCTTGAATAGCATGTTTCAAAGCTTGATAGTTGTTTGTACGATGACCTCTGCACCTATGGTAGTCACAAAAATAGGCTTCATTCCATGATGGGGGTTTTACACTAGGTTCATAATTGCGTTGCGGTGGTAACATAAGGACATTCTTTTCCATAACCTCTTTGAAAGAAGATTCCAAGGATTTCCCTAGCGGAGTGAAAGTTCTTCTATTAGAGAAGAATGAAAAGCGTTGTGGATTCGTGTTTGAGGTATTCCCTAAAGTGTTGTTGTTGTAGTTGTTCCCACGATAATTTTGGTTGTTGACAGTCCCCTGATTGTTGTTCGTTGGAGGAGGAAGATTATTTCCTTGATTTGCGACTGAATTGACATTGTTGTAATTATTGTTACGAGTAGTATTTGGAGTATTCAGAACAAATGGCCTAGTCATGATATGATTTGCATCTACAACACCATCGTTGACAATGTTTTTGTTGCGGGTCCAAAATTTAGACTTGTCTTGATTGTTGTAATGGTTAGATGAGCTAGGATTGTCCCTGTCAAGTTTTATTGTCCCTCTTTTGACCAATGCACTTTCGATGGTGATGGAATCCTCAATCAATTTCTCAAAGGAGGGTGGACAATGTAGATTTAAGCGATAGCTCATTTCTGAGTTGAGGCTATTGATGAAAGTAACCATTTTTTCCTTTTCTGGGACATGCCGTGGGTACCTAGCAAACATTCTTTTCCATCTTTGAAGCAAGGTAGTGAAAGGTTCACCAGGTTTTTGCGCAACTTTGCAAAGATCAATCATGGTGATTTGGTGCTGAATGTTGTAGGCGTATTGTGTTATGAACAAATTGATCAATTCCTCAAATGATTGAACAGGAGGTGTAATCTTAGATAACCATTCCATAGAGTTAACTCCCAGGCTCCGAGGGAATAATCACAGTAAATAAGTATCCTCGTGGGAAAATTCCAATGTCATGTTTCGAAAGTCTCTAACGTGGTCAATTGGGTCTGATTTCCCATTATAGAGATCAAATTTGGGAATTTCACAGTGTTTAAGAAATGGAATCATGTTGAGACTTCTATCAAAAGGATAAGGACATATGTCATCCAAAGTGTATTTCTTGGTTGTGGTTCCCCCTTGTAATTCTTTGACTTGTCCTTGGAGTGCTTTAACTTGTTGTTTAAAGATAGCAAAATCAGATGGGGATGTTTCTTCTTCTTTGCTTTTTAATTTCTCAGTATCAAAATCTTTAGGCAATTTAGCTCCTTGATCTGCTAAGAAGAGAAAATACTTTTCTTTGTCACGTTGTAGAATCTTTTCAAGGGCTTTATGAAACTTGGGGTCTTGTTCAACCTCTCTCAGTTGAAGTTCTTCCTCTTGCTCACCATCACTATCTACGGGAGTTTTGTTCATGTTTTTGTTCTTATGAAACAAATTTTCCTCTCTATCAGCCATATTGTCGTCACTGAAAAGGGGATTGCGACTCACACTAAAAAGAGGACTATCACGTTCACCTTCTTCTTGAATGTTGTGGGTGGGAGTTTCTTGTTGAGATGTTTCTCCTAGTTTGTTGTGTTGAGATCTTGTAAAAACAGGCATATGTAAGAAATCCTCGGATATGATCAAAGATCACTGAAGGATTTGACTAGGATGTGTTGAATATTCAATTGAAGGTTGTGGTATATTCTCAAACTCAAGAGGTTGATTAAGATTGTGATGTTGAGACAATGCTAATATTTGATAATAAGCTTGGGTAGCCAAAGGTTCTACAGCATAATCGTCGGTGAATCCTCTAATGTAGTCTTGGTACCTGTGGAGAAATGTGCGATAATGGAGTAGGACGTCTCGACTCTTATACAAGAATTCTCTGCGATCTAAAGTCCTTTTGTAACTTAAGTTCATTTTGGGCTTCTTGATCCTATTGAAAACTGAATTTTTGACAAACTTGGTTGATTTCCACTTCCTCAACATGGGAGAGAAATTTCAGAGATTCGGTTCTGTGTACAAATTTTAACAGAAACCTAGAAGCACTATTCTGTTTCCTAAATGTGCTGCAGAAAGAGGTATATGCGCTAGAGAAATAGTCAAATGCGCTGCAGAATACCTTAAATGCGTAGAAACAGAGGACAGATGCACTAAAATAGGTCCTAAATGCGCCGAAAAATAACTCAGATGCGCTAGAACAGAGTTTAAATGTGCTGCAGTTTTTCCTAGATGCGCTAAAACAGTTTTCTAAAGACAGTTTTTGACCAGTTTCAGCTGAAGTTTTTCATGTTTGTTTTGGATGATCCTTTATCTGAATTAATTTTTTTGAAAGCATAGCAAACAGTCTGATTTAAGTTGATCGTAACCAAGCACAGAATAAGACAAGCACAACTTAGGTTAGGCCAGGACAATATCCGCTAGACTCCACATGGGTTTCCCCAACCGCATATCAGTAGCGTGTGAATCCAGAAGCTTGGCTGCACGGGCTCCCCCTTACAGTGCACTCTCTTCTCAGGCCAACCAAGCTTCCAACCCCCATGAAACTTCCATGGCGAGCTGATCACCTCTACTATAGACTGCGAAAGTGTGGAAGGCTTCACACCGACCGGTGCTGGACTAGCAGATAGAAGATTTTTGGCTTTCTAAATAATGGTATTTAGTTCGGGACCCCCGTTCGAGTGGCCATACATGGGGAAAGAGATTAATCACCATTAAGGTGGCACAGAAGGTATATGCGCCACAAGAATGATTTATATGCTCTTAAAACAGTTACTATATGTGCCAAAGGAAAGATTCTATATGCGCTTAAACAGTTACTATATGTGCATAAACAGTTACTATATGCACCTAAATAGTTACTATATGCACTCCAGAATCCTACAAAACAAAACAGTCAAAAACCCGGTATGCGCCACAAAAAATATCGACTGCACTTAAACGCTAATTTTTTTCTAAAAGTTGACTCCAGAACATGGAAAATGTAAAAAAAAACTTGTAGAGAATGTTAAATTTGTGGGTTTGAGCCCCACGGTGGGCGCCATTTTATGTGTGTATGAAAATATGATCAACTATAAAGGAATTCAAACACATATCAATAAGACATTAAATCAGAAAACTGAGAAAGAAAAACAGAATAAGCAAACCATTACTGTAGCTTTCCCGAAATCGTCTTATCTCTCTCTAAATCCAGCGTTTTGTTGTTTCCCAATGGCTCTCAGATCAGCAGATCACGCTTCAACAAAATGGACAGCTGAAGAACGAGATATAAATAAAAATGCATATTATGCTAAATGCAAGGCTATGCTAAGATGAAAGTATTGTTGTGATGCTAAAAGGTTGTGATTGCATAAGCTGATTGCATGTATGATCGTGCATTTTTGTATGTATGCGTAGGTAACCAAAGCTTGGATTTGCACTGGCATTTATAATCTTCGAAAGGATTCGATTGGCTGATTTGATAAATGGACCAGATTAAGCTTGTTCGAATGGATGGTGGAAGATTTTCGAAAGTGGAGAGGAAGATAGAAGGTTTCCCTCTTCCTTCAATTTCTGTCATTGAGATCCAAAGGGAAATTTCTGTTTCGAAGAGTGAGTTTAGAATGAGTTAGAATTAAATAAAATAAATTTATTTAATTTGTAAGTGAAGACAGATATAGAAACTCGCATAATGAAATAAATTATATTTAATTATGTTTTAGAAATGAATTTAGGGTGAGAGGAAAATATTAAATTAAATATTTAATATTTAATTTGATTATGGGATGAAGAGAATATTCCATTATTTGAATATTCAAATATTCAAACTTTAGAATGATATGATAATTAAAATAAATAATCATATTTATTTAATTTAATTAAGAGGAATGTGGGAAATGTCAATAATTAAATAAAATTATTTATTTAATTAAGGTAGAAGAATTAGAAAATGAACAATATAAATAAATAATTAAATTTATTTATATGTAGATGACTTTAGGGGAATTAATTAAATAATTCATATTTAATTAATTAACAAGCTTAATCATGACCATTTTTAGACATATACAGATGGATGTTGTTAAGGCTTTCTTTTGGGATGTGAAGAAGATCATTCTTGGCACAGCTGGCTGTTAGAAGTGTATGTAGGAGGATGTTCTATAGGAAGATGATGGGCAATGTTTCTCTTTGTGGCCGTGAAGGTTTGTGATGAGAGAAATGTTTCTTGTAGCAGTTTGTTGCAGGTTTTGCATGTCATTGTGGATATTTCCTTGGTACTACATGGTTACATTTTTCTATGTGTTGTAATTGGTAAACTTGTGATGTCTTTGGATTACTCGGACAGTGGGAGTTCCTGTTGTGTTTGGTCTTCTTCGACTGGTTGGCACTTGGAGCTTTCGTTCGTTGTTGATGGGTTGTTTTTGGAGCAGCATGAGTTTACTAATGCTTATACCTTTGAGGTATGTAAGATTGGATGGTATAGCATGAGTTGTGGGTGCTATTTTCAGTCGCTTGGGTTTATCAGTTGGATGGGAGCAATCAGTCAGGATTGTTGTTCTAACTGATGTGTTGTTTATCTTGTTTCTGGAGAATGACTTCACTGTTGTGTTTTGTTTGAAGCTTTGAAGTTGATATTACTTCTATATAGCGTTTGAGCACAGTGAAGTGGTAGCAGTATCTTGTTGGTCATATCACTGGGATTTTTTTCTTGTGTTTTTTGGAAAGGTGCTTATGCACCTTGGCGATGTGTCTTTCTTCCACAAGTGGAAGATGATAGGATTGTTTCTTGAATGGTGGATGTCTTGGATGTTGGAGCAGAATTCTTGATGGAACATGAGAGCATGTTGAGATCTATGTGGTTTCTTGGAGGGCTATGATCGGTTGTTTTGCTGGTTTGTTGGTCAGTGAGTTGTAGTTGGTTGCCTGGTCTTTGTTACAGATTTTCTAATGGACTGTTATCTGTGGAATCATGTTGATTGGGTGTCTTGAGTTTTGCAGGGTTTGAACTGGTGGAGCTAGTGTGTTCTTAGTTCCTAGTTACTTTGGAGGTGCCTGTGAGATCTTCGTCAAGTGGGAGATTGTTGGAAAATATTCCTTAATCTCACAGGCTGAAACCTCTGAGAAAGCTAAGTCGTGACATTTTTGTTGTCTGGCCGACTGGCAGTTTACCTTGTGTTTTGCTCATTTTGCTAAGACAATGCTTTTGTCTTGCCAAAGAAGCCTATTGCTGTGACTTGTGGCCTTCACTGTAATCTCCTACTGAGTGGAATGTCTTGGTGACATAAAGGCTTGTTATCGGGCTTCAGAGAGACTCATGGCGACTTAGAGTATTCGGGATAACAAATGGACTTGGTAGGAAGTCATGGCGACTGGGAGAAGTCTCACTGATAAGCAGGTTCGGGGTGACTTGAACTCTCGGGAAGATCTCTTGGCGACTGAGGAATGTCTCACCGATGGTATAAACTTGGGGTAACTCAAGGGTCTCAGTGAGAAGTCTTACTGAATGTTGTGTGATTGAAAAATAAATGCATAAATGAATTGAAACAACTATTCAAACACACCAATAAGACATTATATCAAAACAGAACATAAGAAGTAAAGAAGTGCAAACTCAGTATTTTGCTTCCATTGTCGTCCTATTGTCCTCTATCTTTAGTGTTTTTTTCGATTCCAGCTTTGTGTTCTCAGATTGTAGGCTAGGCTCAACAAACTGTCTTCCTAAAGAACGAGATGTTGATATGATGTATGATGCAAGATTGAGCTATGATAATGATTTAATCTAATAAGCTTGAAATAAACATGATGCTATGACAAATGAATACTAAATGAATTAAATGCATGAACTCTAATTAATTGCCTATTATCAATGCTTGGATTCACATAGGTATTTATAGAGTTTTTCGAATAATTTTGATTGGCTATCTTGATTGACGGTTGTGATAATTCCTAGCAGATCGAATAGCTGAAGAAGGGTGAAACTGAAGAGAAAATAGAAGAAACCTAAAAACAAGATTTTTCTATTTTTATGAAAGAGGAAAAGATAAGAAGATAAGAAATCATCTTTCTTTAAAAGAATAAAAGAAAGATTTAAAACCTGATAAATAATGAATTAAAAAAAAAATCAATTATTTATTTGTGGAGGATATTCAGCTTTTCTTAATTAAATAAAATATTTAATTAAGCTTTTAAAAGTAGAAGAAAGTTTGTGATAAGAAAAGAGCTTTAATCAGGTTTTATTGAAAAAAGCAAAAGATCTCATAATTAAATAGAATATTTAATTATGATATGAGAAGATTGCACAATTAAATAAAATACCTAATTGTGATTTAGAAAGAAAGCATAAGATATTTTTAATTAAATAAGATTTATTTAATTAAATCACTTTTATGAAATTAATTAAATGAAACATTTAATTAATTAGAAGAAGAAATTAAAATAGAAGAAAATGATATTTAAATTTAATTAAATCGAAAGATTTAATTTAAATTCAAACAGTGATAATTAATTTTAATAAATAAAATGTATTTATTTAATTAATTAAGTAGACATATGAAAATAATTAAATAAAATAAATTTATTTAATTATGAAGGAAGAATAAGATGAATGAACAATACAATTAAATTAATTAAATTTAATCATATTTAGAGGATTTTTAGAAAAATAATTAAATAATAAATATTTAATTAATTGCCAGGATTATAGACATGATGGATTTGGTAGGAAGTCATGGCGACCGGTAGAAGTCTCACTGATAAGCAGGTTCGGGGTGACTTGAACTCTCAGGAAGATCTCTTGGCGACTGAGGAATGTCTCACCGATGGTATAAACTCGGGGTAACTCAAGGGTCTCAGTGAGAAGTCTTACTGAATGTAACATGTCTCGGTGATAGTGTTGGAGCTGTCGGGGAAACTCTTGGGTGATCGGTATTTGGTCTTATCGATATGAATGTCTTGTTGATTGTATGGTCTTCGGGTTTGCTATGACTCTCGGTGTAACATATTGTTTCGATATGATGTCTCATCGAATATCAGAAGTCTCGCCGATAGCATGTGGGGTCATCAATTCAGTGTGACTCTTGGCGAACAGTTGTTTCAGGATAACATGGAAGCCTCGATAAGAAGTCTTGTCGAAGGTTGATTCTCTCATCGACAATGGAACACATCGATATGACTTAAAGGCTTCGGTATGAAGTCTTGGCCAAAGCAGTAAGTCTGGCTAACAAGATTGAATTAGGGTGACTTGGAACCTGTGGGGTGATGTCTTGGCGAAGAGCAATTGTCTTGCCGATGGAATCCTGACTTTGGTGTAACTCTTGGCGACTGTTGTTTGGAGTTCGATATAATATGAAGCTTGGTGTGAGGTCTCAGTGAAAGATGATAGTCTTGCCAATGAGAACATTCACGTCTATGTGACTTGAAGACCTCGGTGAAACCTCTTGGTGACAGTTGAATGTCTTGGCGATAGCATTGGCAGATGAGTTCAACTGGAGGTCAGTGAGAGGTCTTGCCGATCATGCCAATAAGGTGACTCTTGCCAATAGATGGATTCCGATAGGAATAAAATGGGTTTCGGCATGACTTGAAGAATCGATATGATCTCTTGGCGATAGCGTTAGTCTCATTGATGTGCATACTGCGGTCGATGTAACTTGTGAACTCGGTGGAACCTCTTGCTGATGGAGACGACTCTTGGCAACAACGTGTAAACCAGTCTTGTGGCATCAGGGAGACACTTCTTGTGTCTCAAGGACATGTGACACAAGTTGATCACTATTGACTGAGTAAAGGTTGTCTAACGTGGTTTGATGTGGACCAATCCGAGAGGGCAGAGTGAACCGTTTTGCTATGAGACCGTTGTGACCGTTTCTGTGTGGAAAGGAAAAATTTACACGAGGAAGTGGAAACATCTTCAAGTCGATAACGATGTCAAGCTAGAGGTTGCTTTCTGACTGTTGAGAATGTATGCATATATGTATGCATTGGACGTTTTGGGAAGACACAGAGCAAGAGAGAAGGAAGTTGATAAGCTAGAAAGCTAAAGAGCCGAGAGCCAGAGAGAGATTGATAGAGAAAGGACGAGTGGCTAGCTGACAGGTCGAAGCCATGAGGCCGAGGCAGAGAGTGAGAGAGGTAGAGTTATGCTACTGGAATCTCTCCTGATCAAGAATGCCATGTTTGATCTCTCAGGGATAGTATGTTACTAGTTGTATCCAGAATGAACAAGATGAATATCTGAAGAGGCTATGAACTTGAATTTGTATTGTAACCATTTTGTTGCTAAATAATACAATGGCTCGATCTTTAGAGTGTGGTATTTTTTATCCGAAAGGATTTTCCCCATGTAAATATTTGTGTTCTAGTTTTCTGTTTCATCTTTTATGTCTGCTGGTTCGTGTAGTAGAATCTGTTAATGCTTACTGTTGAATTTACATGTGTTTCTCTCTGATGGATCAATGTGGGAAGTGAACTGTGTCTATTCTGAATTTGGACATAGTTGTACGTGTCTTTGAGGCAACCTAATTGAAATGAAAGTTACCGAAGGCACTACTGTATGGAGTTTTCACTAGATGCGCTCCTAGATTTGCTTATAGTCTTTATTTGGCGCCCATACCTTGGTCAGCCCGGATGGGCCGACGATGCTACTTAGCTCTTCTATTTCCACTAGGATCGATACATACAAGGGCGCGACCACACGATGATCGAGAGGTACCTGCCCAAGTGCGTACAACGTCAGTTCAGAGAGCCACAGGATCGGCCAGATGACAACTACGTAGCCGTCTTTGCACGTAGCATGACACAGGTGTCATAGGGTCATGGCATTGCTACCTCTGAGGCGATTGACAGCTTTAGGTAGTTGGTAGCCCGACCATGGGCTTATGATCAGGGCTTGGTAGATCTAGGCACCACATAGGCCTATAGAGATTGGTTCAGACCTCCTCTCTGGTTGACTGTTCTAGGTGAGGATCCAGAGGTGCACAGGGTCAGAGGCAGAGGGAGAGGACGAGGGCAAGGACCGAGGGTCAAGATTTGATGAGATCCACCAGGTGTGCCCCTAGTTCCACCATGTCACAGGGATGTCCACATGCAAGGTCAGCAGCAGGATCCACCAGTCCCACCACCATGAGCCGAGGGTGAGGCTCAGGTTCACGTGCAACCACAGGTATAGCCACAGGGACAGGTAGACGATTGGGATGCATTGATTACATAGCTGCAAGCATAGGTTCAGGCGCTGATAGTAGAGAGAGACTAGGCAAGGGCTGAGAGAGAGCAGCTTAGAGTAGAGAGGGATCAGGCTATGTAGCAGAGGCAGGTTGCAGAGCTATAGGCAGCTTCAGAGCTAGGCCGTAGGCAGCAGATTGAGAGTATGACAGCCTCCTCCTTCCAGGGTTCAGTGCTGGTACGATCTTACAGGGATGCCATTTGAGAGATAGAGTACTATTGTCGGGCTTACCATGAAAGAGTACCTAGAGCAGATTGGATCCCCGAGTACTCAGAGCGGGCCAGCCAAAGACCAACAGAGGGTCACGGTGACAAGGGTGAGGGCAGCATTCATAGAGATCGGGCTTGAACCAGATATTATAATACTCTTTTGTGCCTTATGGGCTCATTTTTGATAGCCTGATGGGAATTTTGTACTGATTGACATATGTATAGTGATCCGATTTATTTTTTGTACTATGACAGTTGATGATATATATGAGCCAATTTTGATGTGATGTACTATGTTCTCCTTTATGCATGGATGGTTTATTTTTATATGCTATGGATGCTTTTATTTCTATATGCTATGGATGCTTTTATGATGCATTTATTTCTAATGATGTATGCGCTATGACTAACAGATCTATATTATGCTCTTCTATGCTATGATGTTCAATGATGTTATCTATATGATGATCTATTTTATGCAAATGCAATATGTGATATGGATTTTAATATGTAAAATGATATGATCTATGGTATATGAAATGATGTGTGGAACATGCTTATATATGAGATGATTTATGAATGGATGCAATATGAATGCGATGGTTGTGAGATGATGTAAATGAAATGGTGTTAATGCATGATGAAATGGTTTTATGAAATGCAAAGTGTTATTATTCTAAACGTAGTAAATGATGATGTATGTGATGCAATGATATGTTATGCAAAGTGATATGTTGATGCGTAATGTGAACATAATGTGATGATATGATGCCATTTATGTTATGCAAGTATGTATGCCTTAATGCTTATATACCTATTGCTTATGATTATGCAAAAATGATTATGGAATGCTTATGTTCATGCTATACGATGATTTATATGGTAGATGATAATATGAAATGGTTATGAATGCAAATGAATGTTTATCTAATGATTGATATAATGTCATGGGATGCAATGTAATGGTTGGAATGCGATGTCATGTATGCATCTATCTATGAAGAATGTTTATGATAACCTATTTATATGATGATTTGAAATGCAATGTGTATGTTTCCTATATGATATGTTTATGCAATGTGCTAATGATTTGTGAATGCAGGATCGATGGTGATGATGGTGATGATGATCAACTGTCATAGTACCTTGTTAGCATGATTAGTAAGAAAAGAAGAAGTCATTTCAACAAGACACAAGATGATACAAATGTAGATGATGATGATGACGATGATTACTTGTTGAGGAATTGGGATTTTCAAAGGGCCAAATTTTCTTATGTTTGATAACACTCACGGTACGATGCATCAAGGTATAGGGAACCAGGATGGCATGGTACCTAGTGTGATGGAATTTGACCTGACAAATAGATAGGAGTATTCTTGTTCACACCTGACATACATAAACCTTGCTAGGATGTGCTTCAGAAGTTTCAGACACCTCAGACCAAAACATAGAAAGGTAAACCTATCCATGCAATAGTCAGCAAATTTCCCTCGACCTCTTCCATACATACCTAACAAAGCAAGTATCCACCGAGGTTATATTACAAGAACGTCCAATAAGCATAGCAGATAAAAGATAATGATCGTTACCCCATTCCTATTTCTCTAAATCCTTTGTTCGGATATCATCAAGAGGTCCTTGGAATGAGCACAAAATAAGATAAGTCAAAAGAAAAAGACCAAGTAAACAAACAAACTGATGCTCTTCAATACCGCTAATGAAGAGAGGATGTGTTTTCTAAGGATAACAACTGAAAATTATTGCCAAAAGATAATGCCCATTGTAGGAAGGATTCATCCTAGGACATGTTACTGGATGGTGGCACGTCATTTTGTTTATCCAAAGTGTTCTAAGGGATGATTGATACGAGACTAATTTAGATGATGAGTTACCAATACGAAGAGATGACTAGCTTGCTTATGCACTGACTTAGACTTTAGACTTGATATTTTGGAGTTCTACTTGTAATCTGCTAGACTTGTTTCTGATTGTTTCACCAAAGGTTGATGATAATGATCAATTTATTATGAGTGGTGTTTATTGCAGGTGCAAGCGAGATGAGATGGATGGATTTTTTTTCAAATATTTGGATGTTTTTGATATTTTTCAAGTTTTTGCAAATGTTTTGGTTTTGGATTTTTCCAATGTTTTGGGATTTTCGAGATTTTGACAAAGAGACTAACCTAAAGACCTATCCTAGGGGTCTCGAGGGCTGATCAATAGATAATCCTTGCCTACGTTATACACACATAGACCACGTAGTTCGACTGACAACTTGATCGATTTACAGATGACGATATACATGATGAGATTTCTGTTTATTGTGACAGACTCCTATAGGACTGACCTAAATGTCTCGGGGGATGATCAAAGATCAATCTTGCCTACGTTCAAGCTCAGAGATGATGTAGTTCGACAAGACGACCTTGTTTTTGAGTTTTTGAATGACTTTTTGAATTGTTTTTGGATTTTGATATGTTTTGATGTTTTTGGATTTTTTGGATTTTCTAATGTTTTTGGATTTTTGGATTTTCTGATGTTTTTGGATTTTTGGATTTTCTGATCATACATGAATCCATTGCGATGAGAACGTGCCCCCAGTGTGAGGAAATAGACTACTATGATAAAGGCAGGACAAAATGACCTTGAGGATGGGCTAAGTATTACTAGGAGAGATCATGATACGAAAACAGGACCAAGCTATGGTGCGGATGCAAGTGGATGAGTGATGGAAGCAAAATGGATGGATAATGGGAGCAATATGGAGGAATGATGTCAAACAAGCCATACAGGTCCTGGTGGATGGAAAGTGCTTATTTACACAAGGTGCCTGTTTGCCAGGTTTTCACCGAGGTACCTTCCCAAATTGCCACCAAAGTGGTTTTCACTAGATGATTTTTTTGATCATTTTTTTGATTTTTTTTTTGTTGTCACCC
>VDFB02000015.1:39229951-39698817 GCA_007258455.2 Sequoia sempervirens
TCAAACACTAATCTACTAAAAGAACTAATCTCCCTCAACTCATGCTTTCCTCTGTCACACCATAATGATATGAGTGACTATACTTTTGCGAACATAAGTGTTAGGCTACCCTTGTGCAAGTGTAAACTTCCTCTGTGTTTGGCTTCATTGTCACATGGCAACCAAATAACATAAACCACATTACTACCATTCTCTTACTTTTTGATTTCGTAGCAAGTGATAACATTTGAGGATAATAATCAAGGCCACATGAAAGCATAGTCTTATCACATTGACTAACCGCCTTAGAATGATCATGGTCAAAGAAGGTATCATGTCTCAAAAACAACATGCAATCCTCCTGTGTATTGAGCAAAGAATTCTCACACCTTTGTAATTCCTTCAATTGAATTTCCTCATAGGTCATTTTATCATCACACTCAATTTGCACTGTATCAATGGGTTATTTTCAGGTAGGTTAACAGATTAGATTAATAAAGAAAACCCAAAGAAGCTATGAAATACATTGAAAACTTAAGAAAATTAAAACAGTTATACTTGTTACTCGTTGCTTCCATGATTCATTTCCATAGCACCTTCTAGCTTGCAGCAATTGTGATTATTGCCCTCAGATTTGTGTATGTGAGAAAATTCCTATGAAAATGTCCAATGCAAGTTTTGAAGGATTTGAATGACAAATAATGACTATGCCTATGACTATGACAAATGACTATAATGCCTATGACAAATAATCCAATTCAATAAACTAAATGCAAAGTATGCGAGTAAAATCTAAGCATAAATATGTTAGAATAATGAAGTGGTCCCAAAATATGAGCAAAATTGGCATTTTATAGAAAATGCAATTTTGGACGGACAGACGAGATTGAAAGCTGACGGAAGCCTAAAATCAGTGGAGGAGATTTCATGTGACAATCCCTAATCAGGGTTGGAAAAATCATTAAATGAGTGGTCGAGATGTCATTTGAGAAAATGCGGTCGAGAATAAATGTGATAATTAGCTAAAAAGATAAAGATTTCTGGAAATAAAGAAGATAAAGACTGCTTGATTTGTAAGATTCAAAAAATCAAGAAAAAAAGGTTGAACTGAAAAGCAGATTTGGAAAATCAAGAATTTGCTCAATTACTTGATTTTTGGAAGAAGATTACCATTTTGAATTAAATTAATTCAAAATATGGATATCGTGTGATAGTAAATAATTGATTTTCAGATTATTTACTAAAATGAAGTGACAGTTAGCATGTGAGGCCATTTTAAATAATTAATTTTATTTAGAATGAGGCAAATGTCAAATAAGGCAATTAAATAATTAAAGATAATTATTTAATTTAGATATTGTGACCAATAATTAAATAAATTAATAAATCTATTTAATTATGAGAATTAGTGACATATTAAATAAATAAATAAGATTCATTTATTTAATAATCAGAAAGACATAAAGAATTAAATAAATTAAGAAATTTATTTAATTGTAAGAAGATAATAGACCATTAGTGACGTATCGAATAAATAAATAAAATTTATTTATTTAATAATCATGAAGAATAAACAAACATGAATTAATTAAATAATTATGAATTATTTAATTAATAGTCGAATGTGCACCAAGAACATAATTAAATGTCATAATTATGATAGGACGAAAGTGGTAAAATAGAGCTTGCAGGCCTAAGCCATTTTTATGTGTCTACATTTTGCCCCTCTTTGTCATAATGTAGCATGTCGCATTGTGACAAAGAAAATAAGTCAAAAATATGCCCCAGTGCAAAATAAGATGAGGAAGAACGACGAGGAGGGTAGTGGTATGCCCCCTCGAGAGGATAGACAGTTTCCAAGAACACAGGTGTGCTCTTGAAATTGATGAGAAGACTAGAATATGAAGAGACAAAGAAATGTTAGT
Source organism: Sequoia sempervirens (assembly GCA_007258455.2). Classification (NCBI taxonomy): domain Eukaryota; kingdom Viridiplantae; phylum Streptophyta; class Pinopsida; order Cupressales; family Cupressaceae; genus Sequoia; species Sequoia sempervirens. The sequence continues at coordinate 39,231,856 of VDFB02000015.1, forward strand.
ACAAAAGATATGGATGATGATATGGATGCAATGCCTATATGAGATGGGCAAGAGAAGATGACAAGACAAAAAGGAGATGCATGTTAGTTCCTAGACCAAATCCTTCAACATATTACCATAGGACTTTAATATTTATTGCTCTTAATCATTATTGGGAATATTATTGTGATAGCCAACAAACACCATGATATGGCATAAATCAAGGTGTGCAAGGTCGTATCATCACATAAGACAAACAGTCACAGACAAGGATGATCATGACTCATACTAAGGGCGCAGTTGCCCCAGTCTTTTTGTCATAACCAACTATAAGCAGAAAAAGACAAGAACAAGTCATGAAACGTCGTTGCTTCTCTAAATCCTGTTTCGAGGACATCCTTGAGAAACTAGCAACATGATTGCCAAAAGGACAAAATAAATCCATTATCATGATACATCATTGTTTTTCTAAATCGTATAGTCAGGACATCATTGAGAAACTAGTAACATGAGTGTCAAAAGACAAGACAAATGTCATGATACGTCGCTGCTTCTCTAAATCTTGTTGTCAGGATTTTGCTAAAAAACTAGTAACATGATGAAAACCCAAAAGACAAGTGCCAAGTGTTTGCCAAGTGTGTCTAGATGCCAAGTGTTTTAATGTCAAGATGTCAAGTTTGATGATGTTGAGATGCCAGGGTGTCAAGGTTCTGATGATGCCAAGATGACGAATGTCGAAGATTGCCAAATTCAGGAAGGACGCATCCTGAATAATGTTGATGTCGAGAGGATTGATCCCTAAATGTCAAAAGGGATCCCTCAGAATGCCAGTGAAAGTGATGATGCCTAGGAAGGACACATCCTAAGGCATAGATAAAAGAGTTTGTTCTTCAGAAGGACACATCTGAAAGATACCGATGTCGAGAGGAGTGATCCTTAAATGTCAAGAGGATCCCTCAAAAATGTCGGATGACATGACGATGCCTAGGAAGGACACAACCTAAGGCATAAATCATAGAGGATATTCTTCGGAAGGACACATCTGAAAGATACCGATGTCGAGAGGAGTGATCCTTAAATATCAAGAGGATCCCTCAAAAATGTTGGATGATAGTGACGATGCCTAGGAAGGACACATCCTAAGGCATAAATGACAGAGGCTATTCTTCAGAAGGACACATCTAAAAGATAACCAAGAGTTGACAGTTTGACTGGTTTAGATAATTTTCCTTGTTTTGACTAAATTTGACTAAGGGTAACTGAAGTTGACTGAATTGACTTGTGTTGACTACACGTTGGTGTTGTCATGCTGGTGTAATTGTCACGTTAAATAAATAGTTGCCATAATTTGGTTGCAGTAATTTGCTTATTTTGAGATGACTTGTTTGACTTAAAGACTTTTTGACGTGTGTGCCAATGTAATGTCATGAACCCTAATGGACTGACCTAGTGTGGCCTCGGGGGCTCACCAACAGATGGCCTTTCCTACGTCATACACTCAAAGACCTCGTAGTTCGACATGACCAATGACTTTTTCTTGATGACCAAAGATTGAATCATGATTTTATTTTGAAAAACCTAAAAGGACTAACCTAATGTCTCGAGGACTCGAAAATGAGTCTTGGCTATGTAGCAAATGCGCAAAGACAACATAGTTCAGACAGATGACAAGGACTGATTGACTAACATGACAGAATTTTAATGGGAAATGACTTCATTTTGTGTTCTCGAGATAGTTGGACGTTTGTTGGGGTTTTTTTCAGGACATTTTTTTATTTTTAGGTCTTTTTTTAGGACATTTTATGGTGTTTTTGGTCTTTCTTTAGGACATTTTATGGTGTTTTTGTCTTTTTTCAGGACATTTTATGATGTTTTTGTCTTATTTCAGGACTTTTTATGATGTTTTTGTCTTATTTCAGGACTTTTTGCGATGTTTTTGTCTTTTTTTAGGACTTTTTATGATGTTTTTGTCTTTTTTCATAAAATTTTACAATTGCCCAAACCATGCGTGATATCCACTACAGTCACATGATAAAATTTTTGCCCCTAGTCAAGTCCAAGACTTAGCCAATTTTAAAGGACGTGAAAAGGATATGCATGGGATACCCGATGGACAGTATGCAGGACTTGATGTCAATCGTTTGTCAACCATGAGAGGAGGGGTATGATGTCATGGAAAATGTCATGGTGGTGACGTAAAATGTGTTCCATCATAGGTCAAGACAAATAAAGTGACAGTAGATGGAAGAGCAATGATTGACTACGCATGGCGTCTATTTGCCAGGTTTTCACCATGGTACTTATCCAAAGCGCCTATTTACCAAGTTTTCACTGTTGGACGAATTATTTATCTTTACTATTTTTGTCATTTTTTCATTTTTTTGGTGCCACCAAGACGCCTGTTTGCTAGGTTTTCATCAAGGCAACAATTTTTTTCTCATTTTTTAATTTTTTTGTATTTTTAAAGTTTTCAGCTCAACTTTCTAATGCTATTCATAGAACTTGCGGAGATGTAGACTATTCATAGGTTCTATTAGTTGTTCTCCATCTGGAGTTTCCAGCTAATAAGCTCTAGAACCAAAGGAGGATATGATGACATAGGGACCTAGCCAATTTGGTTCGAATTTTCCAAGTTTTTCTCTATCTACTTGATTCTTAGGATTATGCATGAGGACTAAGTCACCAATGTCAAACTTCCTGACCATGACTTTCTTGTTGTAACTACGAAAAAGATGATTCTGATATGCCTATAGATGGTTTAGGGAATTTTTTCGTCTTTCCTCTAACATCTCCAGCTCATGTAGATGCGACTGTTTGTATTCTTCATCATCCATTAGGCCTTTCAGGGAGACTCGTAAAGAAGGAATTTCAGCCTTGATGGGCAAGATAGCCTCAACTCCAAAGACTAGGGTGAATGGAGTGGCTCTTGTGGGTGTACAAATACTAGTGCGGTAAGCCCATAGAGCAGGGTTAAGTTGAATATGCCAGTCATGGCCAGCGTCATTGACATTCTTTTTTAGGATTTTAACAATGGTTTTATTTGATGCCTCGACTTGACCATTTCCCTATGGGTAATACGGGGTGGAGAAATGATGTTGGATGTGAAATCGTTCACATAACTCACAAATGTCTTGGTTTTTAAACCGACATCCATTGTCAGTGATCATGGATTACGGAAGACCATACTGGAAAATGTAGTTAAGAATGAATTTGGAGATTTGTTTGTCAGCTATGTATGTCAGGGGGATGGATTTGATCCACTTCGTAAAATAATCAATGGCAGTGATGATGAATTTGTGGCCATTTGGCAAGGTAGGATGGATCTTACCCATGAGGTTGAGTCCCCATTGTGCGAAGGGCCAAGGAGAAATGATCGGCCAAAGTTCCTGCACTAGAGCATGAATCAAATTGTTGTGAATCTGGCATTGGTGACAAGCCCTGACATATTCTAGTGCATCTTTCTCAATGGTTGGCCAATAGTACCCAAGTCTCATTATCTTCTTGGCCAGAGTAGGACCACTCGAATGAGACCTGCATATACCCTCATGTACTTCGTGTAAGGTTGTGTGTGCTTCGTTGGTGTCGAGACATCTAAGGAGGGTTTCGTCAAAGCTACAACGGTCAAGGGTGTCGCTAACGATGGCATATCTTACGGGTTTTCAGATAAAAGACTTCCTCTAGTTATTGGACAGATTAGGGAGAAGGGTTTGGGACTTAAGGTAGTCATGAATATCTTGGTACCAAGGAGAATCGGGACCAACAAGCTCGCAGACCATCTCTAATTCATGAATGTCATAGGCAAGGACCAATAGTTGTTCTACCAAGAACTCCAACTAAGGCATATTGCTTGGAATGTCAAGGAGAGAGCCGATTGTAGCCATTGCATCTGCTGCCTTGTTTTATGCTCTCTGAATTTGCTCAAAAGTCACCATGTGAAAATACATCTGAAAGCTATCAGCCATTCATTTGTAGGGCATTAGTCTCTCATCCTTAGTTTCGTAGTCATCGTTAACTTTGTTGATGACTAACTGAGAATCCCCATAGACATTTAGTGCTCTGATTTTCCATTTTATTGCCATTTTAAGTCCTGTGACCAGTGCCTCATATTCTGCCACATAAATCGTACATGAGAAAGCTATGGGGAAGGATTCAAGAATGGAATCTCCTTAAGGGGTGATAAATAGGATTCTTGCCCCTGAGCCATGATTAGTATGTGATCCATCAAAGTAGAGTCTCCACAGTGACTTAGGTTCCATATGGAATATTGACTCATCTGGGAAATATTCCACTAAAGGGTGATCACTTTATATAGGTGCATCCGCCAGTTGGTCTGCTATGAATTGTCCCTTTATTGCCTTTCTTTCTACATATTGAATATCATATTCACTCAAGATCATTACCCATTTTTCCAGACATCTCATCAACGTTGCACGACTCAATAGATATTTGAGGGGGTCAATTTTTGCTACCAACTGTGTCTGATGGCTCAACATATAATGTCTTAGAGTCTGAGTTGCAAAGACAACTACTAGACAAGCATGTTCAATTGATGTGTAATTCAATTCATACCCAACCAATGTCCGACTAATATAATATATGGCCCTTTCTTTCTTGCCATGGTTGTTTTGTGCCAGTAATGCCCCTAGTGCTAATGTAGTGGCTCAGATGTATAAAATTAAAGTCTTTCCTTGAATGGGAAGCATAAGGACTGGCGGTGATAGTAGGTAGTATTTGATTAGTTGAAAGGACTCTTGGCATTTATCTGTCCACACAAAAGGGATTCCCTTGCACATAAGATATTGGAATGGTTGACACTTGTTGGCCAATTGTGCTATGAAACGTTAGATAGATTGTACCCTACCTTGTAATGTTCTAAGTTCACTGATTCCTCTAGGAGGAGGCATGTCTATGATGGATTTTACTTTGGCTGGATTGACCTCAATGCCTCTTCGAGAAACTATGTATCCCAAGAGTTTTCCAGATGTTATGCCAAAAGACACATTTCTTAGGATTCAGTCTGACCTTATATTCTTCTAGTCTCTTAAAAATTGTGTCTAACACTTTTAGATGATCTTTTCTTGTTACTGATTTAGCCAACAAGTCATCCACGTAATCTTCCATTATTTTATGCATCATGTCATGAAATATTGTGGTCATAGCCCTCTGATACATGGCACCTGCATTCTTGAGCCCAAAAAGCATGACGTCCAGTAGTATGTACCCCATGGACAAGTGAATGTTGTTTTATGTTGGTCTTTCAGGGCAATAAGAATTTTATTGTAGCTGGAGAAACCATCCATGAGGGACAACATCTCATATCCTATCGTGAGGTCAATGATGATATCTATATTTGGCAACAAAAAGTCATCTTTTGGACATGCCTTGTTTAAATCCCTAAAATACGTGTAGACGTGGATCATCTCATTTGGCTTTGTTATGCGCACAAGGCTAGATATCCATTCAACATAATCAATAGACCATATGAACCCAACATCTAGAAGTTTCTTCAACTTAGCCTTGAATAATAGAGCAACCTAAGGATGCATTTTGCACAAATTCTATTTTACCAGCTTGACATCTGTAAGCAATGATAAGTGGTGCAAAACTAGTTATGGGTCTAGTCCTGGCATGTCGACATAAGACCATGCGAAGTTGATTTTATGGTCCGTGAAGAATTTGTGAAATTTCAGTTTCTCTTCTTCAGTCAAGGATGCTTCCAGTAGAACCATCTTGGGATCTTGTGTTGTTGCTATGTTGACATCTATAGTATCCTCTATGAGCATGGCTGATTTCTCTTGAGTCACGGGAAGAAAGTCCAGTCCTCCATCTTTGGGTGCCTCGAAGAGGTTTTCACTCACAGATACGTCCTTTGTTTTTACTTTTTTGTCATCAGAAGGTGCCTTTCATTTTTCACCTAAAGATGTTTCATTTTTTGTCTTATTTTTATTTTTAATTTTGCGACTGGAGGATGGAGTAGTCTCCTTGAAGTAAGCTACACAATCTAGGTCAATGGAGAATCTGGCCTTGTGATCACCACTGGGTATTCCATCATGTAATCCCATAAACTCTATGATGGCCTCATCATTCTAAAAGGTGTCTAGGACTAGCGGGCCTTGCTGGTCCCAATTGATTAGTTGTGGGTAGACTAAGGAAATTCCATCGTCAACATTGGTGAATTGAGGGAAGGATGCAGAAAGCATGCAGAAAAATTTAGAGACATTGAAGTTGAAGTTGTCATCACCCAATTCCATGTTAGAATCTATTCAATATTCCCCTTTACTTGTCTCATATTCGTTGTGAAATTAAGGGGTGAAGGACTTAGAGTTGTGGGTATCAATGTTATCTGTCAATTCAGATGGATTCAACTAATGGTTATGGGGTTCAGATAATGGGGCTTGTATGTCATGGGGAAGGTAAATGGGACTGTGACTATTTGGTGCTTGATCGATTTTAAATGTTTTCCAAAAAATTTGTTCAGAGGTAAGCTCCCCAGCTTCAAGGAACAAATCATCAAGGCAATAGTCACTTAAGGATCGTTGGGAGCCAAATTCCCACTCTTGGGAATCAGTTTTGGTAAAGGTTTCCTTAACAGTCTCAACACTTTCCAAAGCATGCACACACTCACTCAAAATTCCATTGGTACATCGGTCGTCATTGTCAGGCAATCCATACCCTAATCTAAGATACTTTGGTATTTTGAAAGATTCTATGGGCTCTCTTCGCCCAGTCTTATGTTTGCCTAGGCCACTAGTTCCATCGTAGCCCTTAGCCTTCATCATGTCATATCCCTTGCCATATTCCTTAATTGGTAATGGGGGTAGGCCTTCCATTTCCTTATAGTGCCATCCTGTAATATCGACAATGTCCTCATTACTCATGTCTCCCCATTTGATGAAAATCATTTTTGGTGGAACTTTGAAAATTTCTTTGGGTTCCATTCTAAAACATGGCTGACCATAGACCTTTGGAGACTTGGGTATTGTTGTGATGCTATATGCCATATGTAGTTTGAATTCTCCATAGCCTAGGTCCTAGATCTTGACAGTAGACTCAGCTTTAGGAAGTTAGGGAGATGGTGGTGTGGTGGAAGTGATGGATGGAGTGGACGTGGAAGATGATGCCAGTGTAGATGGGTTAATGTATTTGGAAGAAGAAGAGCTAGGAGCTTCTCAGTTGATGGGAACTCAGTTTTTTGGAAATACCTCTTAGGTTGGTACAATATTGAAAAGGGTCGAGGTCTCCATATATGGTGATTTCTATGCCGTCAAATGTGAATTTTAAGCATTGGTGATATGTGGAGGGGACAACCTTTAAGGCATGAATCCATGGGTGACCACAAGATGTTGTAAGGTAATTCTAGATCCAGGACCTGGCAAGTTGTGTCCATAATGATTGGTCCCACTCTGATAGGAAGAGGAATAACACCTCTAGAAGAACGTTCCTCATCATCATATGCTTTTATGACTATGCTCTTTGTAGGGTCTACACATGCATCTGAAAATACTAGAGCCTTAACCAGTTTTAAGGAGCATATGTTCAATCATGCTCTTCCATCTACTAAAACTCTTCTGACCTTTTGCTTATGGATAAAAGTTTTGATATGTAGTGCATCGTTATGGTTGGTCTTGGGTGATGAATAATCCTTATCAGAAAAGGTGACGTGATGAGGTGTAGTGAGGTATCCCACCATAGTCTCAAATTGGTTGACATCAATATCCTTAGGGACGGATGACTCTTGCAGGGTTTTATCTAGTATAGCCTTATACATGGGAGAAATGCGAAGCAGCTCAAGTATGTAAATCTGCGTAGGGGTTTTTCCTAATTGATCAATAAGGTTAAACTAAATCTTGGGTTGCCACTGCTTCACGGATGAGCCAGGTTGTGGTTGTTTAGGAGACGAACCAGGTATGGTGATCTTAGGTTGTATGACAAGAGGCAGACCAACTATGTTGATTTGGTCGCTTCGAGTAGTGGCGTTGCATTGAGGTTATTTTTTGACTGTGATGGTATTGACACACTCATAATCAGTTCAGACATTGTTTATAGTAGGTCCATCAGAATAGTCATACTTGGCGCAGGCGTAATTGGCCTGATTATTGTTTGTCTTAGGACCTGACGTGGAAGCATTATTAGAATCATGGTCTTGCAATGGGTTCTTATGAATGGTATGGTCAGCATTTGATGGAAATTGTGGCCCACCCAATTCGATTATTCGGCTTTCAATAAGGTCTTGTACAATATTTCTGAGTTGTCGACAAGATGACGTCTTATGTCCTTTAGCCCAGTGATACTCACAAAAAGCACTATCATCCCACTATGATGGTTTAAACTGCCCTGGGTCATATGGTTTAGGTTCTTCAAGTGTGATGAGACCATTTTGGAGGAGCTTTTTAAGGACATCCTCAATTGGTTCTCCCAATGCCGAGTATGTTCATCTTTTTGGGAATTGTCTTGTTTGGCAGAATTATCCTTGACTTTGACTATTTTGACCATTTTGGTTGTTTGGGCTGGCATTGGTTGGGGGCTTTAGTATTGTTGTTGGTTTTTTTTGTGGTTGAACCCCTTTCAGATCCAGTACAGGACCCATAGTGTTGACAACCTTGGCATTGACAACACCGTCATTGGTAACGTGTTTATTTTTGACCCAGTACTTATTTTTGTCAGCGGGAGGATTTACAGTTGTGTTTTTAGGACCATATTTTAGCTCTCCTTTTGCAATAAGATCTTTCTCAACCTGGACACCCTTTTTGACTAGGTCTGTGAAAGTTGTGCAACAATGCACTTGCAATCCATATTTTAAGGGGCCTAGAAGTGTTTGACGATTATGTCAACCTTTTCCTTTTCGGGTATGTCAATGTGATAATGACTAGCTAGAATTCTCTATTTTTGGAAGAATGGGATGAATGTTTCACTAGCATCCTCTTGCATAAGAGTACATAAGCTAGTAATAGAGGTGTCCATGTCAATATTGTACGAGTAATTTTTTATGAATTTTTGTTTAAGTTCATCCCATGTTTTGATATCCTTTTGAGTGGAGAACCATTCAAGGGTAGGACCTACAAGAATTTTAGAAAAGAGTCTCATCAAGTACATTTTTTCATAGGCAATGTCCATACGGTTGGTCATGAATTCTCATACATGTTTGATAGGATTTGTCTTTCCTCTATATTTGGTAAAATTAGGTGACACATATCCTAGAGGGAATGGTGGCATGCATAAGTTCATGTCAAAGGGATATACAGATAAATCATATGACACTTATGATTTCTTGTCAGATATTTACATGTTTTCTATGGTCTTCTCTAGACCCATCAGCTTTTCTTGCAAGGCATCGATTATAGGGTCATTTTTGGTCCCATACATTGGATTGATTGGTACACCATGGGTCCCCATTTGTTGTGAGTGGATGTTGGTGTGTTGTTGAGGGATGTGTTTTTGTGACATGTATGATGTGTTTTGATTTGCGTGTTGTTGGTATTGAAATTTTGGATTGGGGACATGTTGGTGGGTATGAATATGGGATGAATATGTCAAAATGTGTCCCCCAACCATTTGGGTCAATATTTGAGGAATATGGTGACCATGAATATTTTGATGTGTGAATGATGCCATAGGTTGTGTTTTTTGAATGCCTTGTCCAAATCGTTGGGATTGTACAAGGGGAATGTTCGTATTTTGTCCTTGGGAGGTGATGGAATTAAGTTGTGTTGACGTGTTAACATTTGGTTGTGGTCCTTGAATAAGGAGACGTTGTTTACTTCCTCCCAAAGGATTATGTGAGGTACCAATGAGAGGATTTGATGAAGATGCACTCATGGTACTAAAGGTAGTCGTAAATGAAGGTTTTGAGTGGCTTGATGATGCCCCCATGGCATTTACCAAGGTGGTAAATAGAGAATTAGAATAACTTGCCCACATTGTCGAGGACCCAAAGGTGGCTCCAGCCGATTGTGACAATATTGTGGATATTGTGGGTAGTGTGATGGACTATGTTCCTCCAATGGATGTTGTGTTGATTGAATTGGAATGGTTTGTAATGTTGTAGGTAGCACTCATGGTAGTTGTGACATTTTGCGAGGTAGCATCAAAAAAGGTATTGCTTGTGTTGTTTGGAGGTTGACCACTATTGGACATGTTATGTGTATTGTTGATGGTATGGTCAGGAGATGTCAATCTCAAAGTATTAATGTCAAACCCATGGGGTAATTTAGCTCCTTGACTTAAAAGTATGAACAAATATTTGTCTCTGTCATATAAGACCATTTGTTCTACGAAATAGGCCACTTCTGGATCTTGTGTTGCTACTTCTAGGTTTTCCTCAAGTATTTGTCCATATTCTTCCTTACGTAAGAATGGTTCAAAGGGGTTGTTTGATGAGGATGGTATGGTCATGAGAGGTTGAGTATTTGTGTTGCTAAATGGGTCATCAAACGTCCAATTTGGGTCATACGTGTGATTGATGATGTTGGAATCTTCTCCAAATTTCTCCATTTGTCTGTTCTTTCTTTGGAGTCTAGTTTCCACCATAAAAGGAAATTGCTCAAATGAGAGTGATGAAATGACAAATAAGTGCAAGGATGATGCTAGCCTATGCTTTTTTTGGATTTTTGATAATAAGGGATGACAATGGAAGACTATGTTTTTGGATTTTTTTGACTAATGATTGAGGTGATTAATGCAAAGTCAAGGTGCAAAATGATGACTAGGGTGAATGATATCAATGTAAAGCCTAAGTGCAAAATGAGGAATAAGATGGAAAATGCAAATTCTAAATTCAAAATGAGGACTAAGTTGGACAGTATTTGGAGAAAGGTTTGCCTAACCACTCTAAACTTGACTTATGTCTCAATTTTGGTTATCAAAAAAACTTGCTAAGGAGACTAAGTGATGAGGTCAAAATGACGAGTGAGCCTTCCTAACTAGACTATTGAGTTGGAGGTTCTCACAAAAAATACAATGACTGAACAAAGGAATAATGACTATGTCCCAAGATAACCTAGTTTTGAAGACAATGGTTTCGCAAAGTGAGGTGAGTGAGCCTAATCCAAATTCTATCAAGATGAATCATAAGGACAAGTTTATGCTAGAAATGACGATTATGATGCCTAGGGAATGCAACTAAAAATTTGGAAAATTAATCCTATGGTGAAAATGCTAGCTAATGAATGCAAATGATGGACGTTTTGAGCAATTTTAGTTTTGGTTTCTGACAAAGAATTTTTTGAAAAGATATTTGACAACAGGCTAAGATGTATGGACTTGAATTCTAGTATGAAACAGGGTTTATTGTGTTTCTAGGAAAATGTGTCATTTGAGGTATCAAATGCATTGCAGTGGTCAAATGCGGCATTCTAGGTAGCAAATGTGATGCAATTTCACAAATGTGGCTTTTAAGATGTCAATTGTGGCTTAATATAGCAGATGCGGCTTTCAATATAGAAAATGTGGTGCATGATAGAAGAATGTGATGTTTGGAGTAGAAAATGTGTTTTAGTAGAGCACATGCATTACAAAGACTATCAAATGCGGTGCATTAGAGCAATTGCAGTTTAACAGATGCAGTGTAGAATGTAAAAAGTCAATTTTTCTAATGTTTTGGTCAAAAACTTGAATTGTTTAAAGATTGACTATTTGTTTCCAGATGTTTGAGTTTTGTTTGTGTCATTTCAATAACTAGCAAACACTTAGCAAGCACGATATTTTGAAAGTAATCAAACACAAAAGAGAACAAGTACAATCCTATGGTTAAGCCAGGACAGTATCCGCTAGATTCCACGTGGGTTTCCCCAGCCGCATATCAGTAGCGTGTGAATTCAGAAGCTTGGTTGCACGGGATCCCCCTTATAGTGCACTCTCTTCTTAGGCCAACCAAGCTTTCAACCCCCATGAAACTCCCATGGTAGATTGATCACCTCTACTACAGACTGCGAAGATGTGGATGCCTTAACACCGACCAGTGCTATGCTAGCAAATAGAAAGTTTTTGGCTACTAAACAATGGTGTTTAATTCGGGACCTTGTTCGAGTGGCCATACATGGGGTGCAAGATTAATCTTCATTTAGGAGCCACTCCAGCCTGAAGAGGTTAAGCTGAACAGGGTTTTGGGGAGTACTACTTGGTCTGTATGACACATCTACACTCATAATCTTAGGTTCTCCCTTAAGATTCAAATTTATATACCAGTTGAGGGTAGCTTGGCTTTAGCTCCATTGCCAGTTTGAGTCACCTAGAGGTGATGAAATCCCCTGGCAGGCCCAATTTCTAGAGGTAATAACCATTTCTCTTACACCTAGGATCGCATGGTTGTGGAAGGGGAGAGGATACTACGATTATTGCATCAGGGTTACACAAACACAAAGTGGGTCTAGCTTTTTGATCACCTAGTTTGCACAGGGTGAGAGCATATTTTCCTACCACTTTCAAACAAAATCAGACAAAATTGAAAGCATGTTCATTTTAAATGCACCAAAAGATTTTTTTTGTATTCTAAAAAGAACAAGCACAATGGTTTGAAATAATTCTTGGACACTCAAACCTACAAAAGCACAAGTTAGGAGTTTTATCAACTAGTCTTGAACCCATGAAATGTAACCACCACACACTGCAAACAAAGATTAGTAACACGAAAAACCCCTATGCTAGGAAAAATGTAGAAGAAAATCAGAATGCAGAAGAAAACTAGAATGTAAAACCAAGAACAGAAAATAGAAAAACCCGAATGCAAAATTTGAAAAGAAATTTTACCAGGAAAATGTGTCACAACAGAGTGAATGTGTCTCTCTATGTAGAAAATGCGTCACATTCCCACGTTCTGGTTTAATAGGAAAATGTGTTGATTAAATCTTCAAATGCGACCTGGTCTGTCAAATACGACTTTCCCAATTGTGTTGTGGCTAAGCATAGTGAGTGTGGTGTTTCAGCTGTCAAATGCGTCGCGACGCAGCGGATGCAACTCGAAAAATATCGAATGTGTCATTTCATACCTGTACCTACAAAAAAAAAGACAGAAAACTGAAAACCATATGGAAGGAAAAAAAATAACAAGTCAGGTTCACCAATGTATCAATGGGTTATTTTCAGGTAGGTTAGCAGATTAGATTAATAAACAAAACCCAAAGAAGCTATGAAATAAATTGAAATCTTAAGCAAATTAAAACAATTATACCTGTTACTCGTTGCTTCCATGATTCATTTCCATAGCACCTTCTAGCTTGCAGCAATTGTGATTGTTTCCCTTAGATTTGTGTATGTGAGCAAATGCCTATGAAAATGTCTAATGCAAGTTTTGAAGGATTTGAATGACAAATAATGACTATGCCTATGACTATGACAAATGACTATAATGCCTATGACAAATAATCTGATTCAATAAACTAAATGCCAAGTATGGGAGTAAAATCTAAGCATAAATATGTTAGAATAATGAAGTGGTCCCAAAATATGAGCAAAATTGGCATTTTATAGAAAATACAATTTTGGATGGACGGATGAGATTGAAAGCTGACGGAAGCCTAAAATTAGTGGACGAGATTTCATGTGACAATCCCTAATCAGGGTTAGGGAAAAATCATTAAATGAGTGGTCGAGATGTCATTTGAGAAAATCAAATCAGCGATCGAGAATAAATGTGATAATTAGCTAGAAAGATAAAGATTTCCGAAAATCAAGAAGATAAAGACTGCTTGATTTGTAAGATTCAAAAAATTAAGAGGATAAAGGTTGAACTGAAAAGAAAATTTGGAAAATCAAGAATTTGCTCAATTACTTGATTTTTGGAAGAAGATTACCATTTTGAATTAAATTAATTCAAAATATGGATTTTGTATGACAATTAATAATCAATTTTCAGATTATTTACTAAAATGAAGTGACAATTAGCATGTGAGGCCATTTTAAATAATTAATTTTATTTAAAATGAGGGAAATGTCAAATAAGGCAATTAAATAATTAAAGATAATTATTTAATTTAGATATTGTGACCAATAATTAAATAAATTAATAAATCTATTTAATTATGAGAATTAGTGACATATTAAATAAATAAATAAGATTCATTTATTTAATAATCAGGAAGACATAAGGAATTAAATAAATTGAGAAATTTATTTAATTGTAAGAAGATCATAGACCATTAGTGACGTATCGAATAAATAAATAAAATTTATTTATTTAATAATCATGAAGAATAAACAGACATGAATTAATTAAATAATTATGAATTATTTAATTAATAGTCGAATGTGGACCAAGGACATAATTAAATTTCATAATTATGCTAGGACGAAAGTGGTAAAATAGAGCTTGTAGGCCTAGGTCATTTTTATGTGTCTACATTTTGCCCCTCTTTGTCATAATGTAGCATGTTGCATTGTGACAAAGAAAATAAGTCAAAAATATGCCCCAGTGCAAAATAAGATGAGGAACAATGACGAGGAGGGTAGCGGTATGCCCCCTCGAGAGGATAGACAGGTTCCAAGAACACGGGTGTGCTCTCGAAATTGATGAGAAGACTAGAATATGAAGAGACAAAGAAATGTTAGTACAAAAGATATGGATGATGATATGGATGCAATGCATATATGAGATGGGAAAGAAAAGATGACAAGAAAGAAGGAGATGCATGTTAGTTCCTAGACCAAATCCTTCAACATATTACCATAGGACTTTAATATTTATTGCTCTTAATCATCATTGGGAATATTATTGTGATGGCCAACAAACACCATGATATGACATAAATCAAGGTGTGCAAGGTCGTACGATCACATAAGACAAGCAGAGATAGACAAGGATGATCATGACTCATACTATGGGCATAGTTGCCCCAATCTTTTTCTCATAACTAGCCATAAGCATAAAAAGACAAGGACAAGTCATGAAACGTTGTTGCTTCTCTAAATCCTATTTCTAGGACATCTTTGAGAAACTAGCAACATGATTGCCAAAAGGAAAAAATAAAGCCATTATCATGATAGTAGATAGACACAAAATACCTCAAGAGTAGGCTCAAACAATTCAACATCAACATGGATAGTATAAAGACATTCATGTGTATTGGAAACATCATGTGCAAAATCAGTTGATGTGTGTGTTGACCCAAATGTGAAAGGCTCATTGCTAGCTCAAAATTCCTCATTAGCAATAGAACTAGAATTTTCATTTTCTTTCACATAAATGCTTTTCACATATGGTGACAATATGTCCATGTTCACATTATGAAAATAAGGAACGTCAAACAAGAAGCAGTTGTACTTAACTTCACACTCACTAACATGAGATTCACCATTATTTTCATCTCTTGGATGCTCCACACATGGATTGATAATTTACGTAGTACCAACACAATCTGAAACTGTATTGTCATATAAATCAGCAAGCTCTTCAATATCATCCATGGGTAATAATGTTGACTTGAAATCCATATATTTCTCACAATGTGCTACTTGATCATTCCAAACTGCACCCCCTATTTCATCATCATGTACATCATTATCCTCTTCATGTATCACAAACACTTCCATCTTTGCTTCATATAAAAAATCATGAAGAGAAGGGGAATAAGCACACTCATCAACATCTTCATCATATTCAACATTATGTTCTGAATCAACATACTGAACACACATTTCCTTATCTTCAAATTATGCATCACTCACACAATGAACATGCTCCATTGATAGTGAACCTGAATTGCATTCCGTGCATTCACCACATGCAACTTGTTCCTTCACTTGTGGACAAGTGACATCATGAGCATCTATATCATTGCATTCTTCAAGTGAAGAATATGCTCCCATATCATCCTCAAAAAAGCAATCACAATCTACAAAGAAGCAATCAGAAATATCAACCTCATCATGATTTTCATCACAAGAAAGATCATCACTACACAAACCATGTTCAAAATCATCAGAATGAATGCTTGAGGCTGCACTTTCAAGATCATAATCAGTGGTTTGTAATGAAATATCAGTGACACATGCATTGTAATTGCTGATCACATTGTGACATGGAGTAACACTCGATATCTCATTTACTTATCCATCATCTAAGGTATCACAAGAGAATCCTTCTTGCATATTTACTTTGTTGTCATCCCGTGTATCTTCATATTCCTCGCTGATGCAAGGATTTGCACATGTGCTGATTGTAAGTTGATTACAATGTTCATCCTCTAACATATTCTTTTCACTTGTTTGCATTATTATCTAATTTTTCTCAAGAGGATAGTTGCTATCTCTATTTTGAGAATCTACATTTTGTACATAATCACACTTGGTTGATTCTACAATCTTTATCCAATCAGATACTTGGTCAAAGCTATGGGGCTTCAATTCCTCTAGCAAAGTGCTCAACCCAGATTCATAAATCTCGAAAAACAAATCAATGCACATAGAATCCTCAGGTCTGAAATCTTTGGGTACTTCTATCAAAGCATCCAAAAATCTTAGAAATAGTTTATACAGTGATTCTCCCTTGTGTCTCTTCATTTCATATAATTCTTGCACAGAAGACTTTTGATCAACAGTGCTCAAATTTTTTTGACATTCCACTTGGAGCTTACTATGATCTTCATACATTGATGATGGAGAAATCATAACAACAAAAACATTGTCATCTTGAAAATCATTTCCATTATCTAATCCTTGAATTCTATTTGAATGAGGTGTGTTGGGGTAATCAACACTCGGAGCCAAATACCCTTTCATCATTGAGTATTTCAAATTGTTCTCAATGTCCATAGCATTCTTATATGCTTGACGTAATGTTGCAGGCTCCTTATATCTTAATAGATAGCTCATCTTGCTATCAAATGGAGAAATATACACAACCAAGCATTCAACATCATTCGGTCTTATACTTCCAGGAATTTCCTTGATGCCTTTGCAAATTGAAGATTGAAAACAAGGACCAAATCATATTTGTTTTTATGGATTTCCATAAATTTCTTTCTTACTACACTTGGATTTACCCTTTCACCAAATTTTTCAACACAGGCTATCATAAATTGATTCCATGAAGCTATAGAACATGCTAGTAAATATGAAAACCAATCTCTAGCATCATCCTTCAACGATTGGACAAATAGCTTCATGAAAACATCCTCATGATTCACATCATAATCCCCCATCACATCTATGAACATTTGTAGATGTTTAGAGGCTGATTCTAAACTTTTCCTTGTGAATTTAGGAAAATATTTCCTAACATTTTTAGAAACCAGGTTTGGGAAACCTTTAATACCACTAAAAACCAAGGGCATATACCTTTCAATAACAAAATCTATTTGAGGTCTTGATAAAAACTGATTTCCCTGCATACTTTTACTTGCTATTTTATAGGGAAAACCTCTTGCATCAGTATTCAATCATTATAAAATTCATACATGGCTATCAATTGCATCATTTACTAATTCAACCATGATCCTAAAACATAGATTGAATCTTTATGCCTTAAAGCTTTCTTAGAGGCATAATTCAAAAATAGACATACTTCTCAAATCATTACCGATATTACACATTAGAAGTATGAAAAGAAATACCATTATTCCCTTTCTTAATGCAATTTCATCTAATAGGGAACCATTTATCATCTCAAGTCTTGAAAATTTCTCATAAACTTCTTTCAAATAGAATATGCTTTCTCTAAAGTTCTGAGAATACTTGGAAACTTTGTAGCAGTTGTTAACCTTTCTTCCTGATTGCAAATTTTACAAATCTAGAAATCTTCCTCACAATTCAACTGGTTCTTTAGATAGAGTCGCCACCTCTTTTGGCAGAGGAATAAACTTTAACTAGCAGTTAGTCACATTCCGGGTTTTTTCTATTAGTAGAGTCACTCATAAATCCTTTGATCTTTGCTGCAACAAAATCCTTTCCAGGTCCAAGAACTTTACAATTATCTAAAAAAAGATGTTCAAATCCTCCAAATGTTTGACTCTATACAAATGGATACTTCTTTGTTTCTCCCCAGTAGAGTCGCCATTCTATTGGCTCTTTTAAATACCAACAAAATCTTGAAGGAAACCTATAGATTTTCTGATTCCAATGATTAGCAATCTAAAAGAGGTTGGGCCAACGAATGAGAGAATGAAATTAAGCTTTCCTCCTGCACTTCAGGCTCTGGAAAACCCGGGAGGGTGATCCCACAATGTATTTATAACATTCCTTCACAAAGTTTCCATATACATTGCATATCAAGCAAAGACATTCTCATTTAATGTTGAATAGATGAAATCTTTAAAGAAGTTGGAAATTCCTTCAAAGATTAAACAACTCAAAGATGAGAATTCTCATACAACTTAGGTAGGTCAATTGGAATTGTATTTATGAATGATTTTCTCAAATCAAAAACCAAAAGCACAGGAAACACAATCAACACTTTCAGATTAGTGCCATATTTCAGGGCATGGAGTCAAAATGAAGCAAACTGAACTACAAGGAAAATTTAATCTTGAACATCCATAATCTTTGCAATTGCCTTACAATTTATAGATTAACACCCAAGCTCCTATGACTACTTACCAAATCCAAATGACACAAGAATGAATCAATGACTTAACTAAATCATTTAACTCATCCATTAGATCAGAGCAACAATTAAATCATATGTCAAAGTGAGAGACTAAGAAAATTAATGAATAGATCCTTAATCCAAATCCATTAATAATTCATGCACAATATCAAAATGGAGAGACAACATGATTGCGAGACTAACATTTATATTCAGGTATGCTCATAAGCCACATAATTGACAAAAATTACTCATCTAACCCAAATCCTAAGCTACATAATCAAAATATATTTCTGTGTTCTCACTATACATTTTCTAGATCTAGAATTTTACAAAAGACCCCTACCAAATAGCCTTGAATTCCTTTTATACATTAAGGAGAAAACAAGCCTCAGGCTATTGGAAAATTACATTTCATTTCAGTTGGCCTTCATTTCAAAATCAATTTCAATTTCATTTACATCTCCAATCGGTTAAATTTGCACATTCATTTTACCCTTCATATCACCGAGTTGCAAATATTCTTCTCATCTGTAAAATATTTTTTACCTCTGCTTCTTATTTCTCACGCACTTCACTTTATCTCCCACCAATATTAATGATGCCTCAAAATAGTGCTTTTGATTTAGTTAATTTTCACCATGCTCAGCAGAGGAAAATATATCCCACCTTATTTCAAAAATAATTACTTTGGAATGAAAGCATTAAAGTATTATAATATTTGGTAACCAAATTTTACCCATGTCCTCATATTCACTCCTAGCATAGAAAATTCATTCCCGTGTATATCCATACACATTGTAAAAATTTTCCTTTACAAAAGTGAAAAGCTCCAAAATCTTTTACTTATCAATACTTATTTACCTCACTTTTAAAATATTTACCTTTTCAAGTGGGGCCTAATATTTCCATCATTCGTGTTGCATTATTCTTTTACAACTTACTTTTTCCTTTAAAAGAAGTAAAAACCCATTAAAATTTTTACCATGGAAAATCAAACTATTCCCATACTTATATGCTCACCATTTAATTCATCGAGCACTATTTAAAACATTGAAAACATTTAATGTTTTAGGGCCCACCACCCTTTATCTCCAGCCTCTCCTGCATCTCCTCTTCACCTTCCAATTTGAGGACCCAACCCGTGATTGGTGATGGAGGCTATCACTCATCACCGGTTCAGTTTGAAAAAAGAAGCAAGGACTGGCGATGGGCATTAGGGAAAAAACCCTAACTCCTCCCTCCGCAACTTCTCTCACGTGGCCATGGCGGTCCCTCCATTCATTGTGTGAATTTCCTTAGGAAACATCCTCATACACCTGTTATGAACATTGATCACTCTCAATGGTTTCTGCATTCATTGACCATCAACATCTTCAAAACATGCAATGACTGCTCCAAGAGATCACGTTTTACTGCAGACACATACAACCATGTGCTTGAACTAGATGAAACTGGGGAGTGGTCACAAAATAGAATTTCCTCTTCTCTGTGCTGAGACTTATGTGAATTGCATTTACTTGAAAATTTCTAAAGCCCTTTTCAATGGATTCATTCTTGGACATATCCTTCAACCATGGCATTTCCTGAGACCAGATTTGTTCAAAATGCGTTAGTAAGTAGTTCCCAATTTTTGTGAATGATTCCACACATAGCGTACATGCATTTATTTTGCAACCAATACTCCAGGTTTATAGGGTTCGAGCCCTTTCAACAAATCCATTTAATGAATACCCTTTATTCATTCCATAAAATCATGCATCCACTCCCTTCTTGCCTTTAGATGTGCACCAGATTTTCAAATCCTCACCTCTATTTTTTTGTGCTTGGATGGATGTTGATGTTGTTCAAACATTGATGGTTTAATCTCTTTTATGTCCATCACTGGAAAACAAACTATCGCTAGTTTGGATTTTCATTTTTACAGAGAAGCCATGATGAGTGATTGCATGAAAGTTTTGAAGTTTTTCAAAGTTTATTTGAGAGCTTCTAGCCAATGAAATGAAAGAATTAAAACTTCTTTTGCCTCCTATTCAAATTTTGAAGAAATTAATTCCTTAAAATCATCTTGAGATATTTCAAAATGTTTTAAATATAAACATTTAAAACATTAGAACTAGGCAAAAATTTAATTCCGCTTGCAAGCCAAATGGAGAAATTTATTGCAGAAAATCGGGACACCTGGAACCATGAAAATCTGTGTAGGATCATAATCAATTATTTAGAGAAAACCAATTTCCTCCAATTTTTCTCAGCCCTTAAAATTTAGGTATCTCCTTTGTAAACTAGCCCCCGAGATGTGTTAGCCGCAACAAAAGTATATTAAAATAATGTATCAAATGACCTCCAGTCTTGATGAAAATGGATCTATAAAGGTTTCGATCCAAAAAAAGAAATGGGTTGTCCTTAGATTTGCAAAATTTGACACTTTCTAGAATACCATTCTTGGCCATGTCGTGATTAGAAAATAATTAAAAATCCCATCAGAACTTATCCTGGAGGCACAAAATTGAATAGGCATGTAGTCATTTGACCCAAGAATGGATTGAAAAAGAAGGTTTAGAAAAAGAGATCTTGAGGTGAAAAATATTAATCTACAAAGTTGCTCACTCAGGAATTTCTGCAACTTTTCCATGCTCAGAACCAATCAATGCTCTCAAAGTCACCACTTTTAAAAAATATCAAATCAACTTCTAGGAGGCTTCCACTAGAAACATAAGCTCATTTAGGTCCATTGAGTATGCGTGCAAGAGGTCTTTTTTCTGAATCATCATCAAGAAATATTGAAGGTTGAAGTTGACCTCTTTGAAAGGTTTTAGAAAATGCAGGTGCAAAATTGAACAAATTGTGTTTGCTTTTGGCCTGGTAAAAATAGAAAATTAGATTATGAAGCTTTGAAACCTGACATGGGAGAACATGAATATATGGAGAATGGGGAGCAATAATTGTTTTAACTTGACAACCATTCAATTATGAAATATCATATCAAACATGAGGTTATTTTGCATAACTGAAAGTTTGCAAACAACATAACACTATCAAAAGCCTCCAGCTTCACTTTTCAAAACCCTGACAAAACTCATCGTGGGGAGATGAGAATTGACATGCTTGCTCACATGTGTCACATGAGTGGGTCCAAAAAGGTATTTTGCATGAAACTCAATAGGCTGCAAATTGTGACCTCCCAAAGTAGGTCACTTAGGCAGAGTTTTCAGGTGCACTTCTGAGTGTACAAGAGAAAATTTTTCAATATAGGCACTTCAAATTTGCAAAATTTGAGAGTGCCAGCATGTACTAAGGAAGAATAAAGAAATATTTCCTAGGCACTCATGGATTACTATAATGTTATAGCATGGACATATGAAGAGTTAAAGACATATGGCACTTCTATTATTACTCACACAATCCCACTAAAGCCTAATGCAAAAAATTTCTAGCAAAAATGTCATGTGAATGCACTTATAGAACCCTTGATCCTAAAAGAAGTACAAGAGCTCCTCTCAACTAGGATCATTTTTCCCATTAGGCATTCTACTTGGGTGGCTAATCTAGTGCCCATTAGAAAGAAGAATGGAGACATTCAGTTGTGTGTGGATTTCCATAATCTTAACAAGTCATCTGAAAAGGACAAATATCCCTTACCTTCATTAGATGAAGTACTACAAATTGTTAATGGTTCATAGATGATGTCCTTGATGGAAGGATTCTCTGGGTATAACCAAGTAATTCTTGTGGAGGATAGGATGAAGACAATGTTCACCACAAAGTGTGGAACTTTCACTTATAGAAAGATTCCATTTGGACTAATAAATGTTGGAACCATGTTCTAGAGAGCTATGGATTATGCCTTCTGAGACTTTGTAGGAAAGTGCATTATTATATATATGGACAACCTCATGATGTTTTCTAAGAATAGAGGATATCATGTTCGTGATCTCAAAACAATATTATAGAAATGTGAAACATACAGAGTTTCACTAAACCCTAAGAAGTGTATGTTGGGGTGACTGAAGGAAAACTACTTGGACATAAATTATCTCTGAAAGAGGTATTTCAATAGATCTAGATCGAGTGAGTTCCTTACTCAAACTAAATCCCTCGGGAAATAAGAAATAATTAAAGTAATACTTCAACAAGATCAATTTCATCCAAAATTTTATCATAGGATTTGTTGAGATAGTGAAACCTCTCAATGATATGTTGAAGAAAGATGCCAAAATAAAGTGGAAAAATGAGACCAAACTCGCCTTCGAGAACATGAAAGCTGCAATCATAGAAGCACCATTGCTGGTAAGTTCATATTATCTTAAACCCTTTTATATTTACTCTTTTGCTTCTCGTCATACATGTGGAGCTACACTAGCACAAAGAGGTGAGAACAAAGAGGAAAAACCAATTTCTTTCATAAGTGATCCCTTTAGAGAAATGGAGCTAAGATATATAGATATTGAGAAACAAGATTTTTCTTTGGTCAAGGAAATAAGAACATTCTAACACTACATTCTTAGGAGTATAGTTAAGGAGATTGTGCCTAATGCAGCAATAAAGATGTTGTTGAAACAGAGTGAGCTTGGAGAAAAAGAGCTATATGGGTCACGATTTTGCAAGAGTTTGATTTAGAAATCATACCCATGAAGCTAGTTTGTGAGAATTCCTTAGTTAAATCCATCACTAAGATTGATCCAAAATTTTCTAGCTAGCAGTATACTTTGGATATAGAATACCAAGATGACTGGTATTCAGATATATGGTACTATCTGGTTAGTAAAAATTGCCTAGACCATATGCAGAGGAATCAAAGAAGAGCCCTGAAAATTATGGCCTAGAGCTACACAATTAAAGGAGGGGTTATGTTCAAGAGAAATCATAAAGGGATTTATTTGAGATGTTTAAATAAGAGAGAAGTGAGTGAAGTGCTAGAAGAACTACATGATAGGTTTGGCAGAACTCAAAGAGCACCCTTGGCCACTATACACCTCATTTTGAGAGTCGACTACTACTGGCCAACTATTTTCAAAGACACATATGAGCACGTAAAGCACTATTATACATGCCAAACCACTGCAGACGAAGGAAGATTTAATTTACATCCATTGCAGCCCATGATGGAGATGCACCCTTTTTCACAATGGGGGTTAGAATTCATTGGCACAATTAACCCACCTTCATTCGCAGGGCATAGGTATGTGCTAACCGCTACTGATTATTACACCAAGTGGACTGAAGCATGCAATAATAAGCAATGCACCACAAAATTGGTAAATAATTTCTTGGAGGAAAACATTATTACTATGTTTTTAGTACCATATGCCTTGGTATGTGATAATGGCCCCACTTTTTCTTCATTGAAAATTTCTAACTGGGCATTTGAATATGGTATAACATTGAAATTTTTATCTAATTATTACCCACAAGGAAATGGATTAGTGGAATCATCAAAAAAGAACTTGTTGGACATAATTATAAGGCTAATAAAAAATATCCTAGGGAATTGCATTCCCTATTGAAATTTTCCCTTTGGATAGACTATACCAGAATGAAATCTACATTGGGGAATTCCCCTTACCACTTAGTCTATGGGATAGATCCTATATTTCCTATAAACTTAAAGATCCTTTCTTGGTAAATTGCTCAAGAATATATTAGATTAGATGACTAGACTGAAGTTCAATTGTTATGATTGATGCATTTAGATGAAAAATGTACTAGAGCAATAGATCATTTTGCTAGGTATCAGTCTATGGTAAAATGTTGATTCGAGAAAAGGGATAGATTAAAAACTTTTATAATATATTAGTCCTATCTTAGGACAAATCCCATGAGCGTAAGGGTGAACATGGTAAGTTTGAAAAGTTATGGACTGGTCCTTACCAATTATTTGAAATCTTAGGTGATAGCACTTATAGGTTCAAAACTCGAACTAGAGTAGATGTTTCATTTCCCATCAATGGGAAGTTCCTAAAACATTATTTTCAAGCCTGGTGTTGGTCACTGGACTTTTTTAAAAATTTGTAAATAGTTTGTTTGGGATTTTTGTGCTCTTTTCTTTTTCTTTTTTTTTTCTTTTTAGGGTTTTTTTTTAATAAGATATGAAATGGTTAGCAACCTTTGGAGGTATTTAAAATAATAGAATGTCAACTCTAGAAATGTGGTTCATACTTTGACTAGAAATAATTCTTTAATTATAGATGATTGGGGAATTTGTTTGGTCCATTCACTTTAGTTCGCATAAATCATTTAGTTGATGTTGAGCGACAAAAACCCACACTTAAATCATTCTACTAAATTTGGGATAGTAGTTGTTTGAATTGAGTGAAAAATCAAAAGGTGTCATTTTACACCACTATAATTTCCAACCTAATAGCGGGCTTCATTGTTTGCATGTTGAAGCAAAAGAGCTTACAATGAAATATCAAAGAAATATCAAAAGAAAAAATTCAACTCTTTATGCTATCCAAATATCTCTACCAGGGCTATAGATGCCTGACTGGTAGTAGAGATATGTTTGGGGGAATTACAAAGATAACCTTGTTGGGGCTATGGACACTTGACTGGCAACAAGGCTCTATCCAAGGTTGGCTTAAAAGAGAATTACCAAATTATGTAGGTCAATGAAAACATATTTTATGCTATAAATTTATTGTAGAAGAATAAATCATTTGCACACATGTGAGCTTAGTGAAATTTAATTTTATTATGCTAGTTAAAGTGTAAAGGAATGTTGAAATGAGGGTCTAATTGTTTATAATTCAAAAACTGTAGAAAGTTGAAGTATGGTTCTTATTTTTGGAATTGGATTTCTATTGTTTTGTTTGATTTTGTTGGTTGCTAGTTGTTGTGTGGTATCACAACATGCTCCATTTTTCTCTTCAAGAAAAATGTGGATCCCTCTTTTTCTGTTGCTTTTTCCTTTCCTTTTCTTTTCACTTGCTTTGGTGTGTTGCTTTCAGAGGAAATGATAAAATTATGGGATATTGATCCAACTTGCTCAGTTCCCTACATAAGTTCTTGTTTCAATGTAATTGGAGTGTTTGCAAAATCTTTTCCTCAGCCTTATTAACCAGCCATATTCTTGGATCTTGGGTATTGGGTATCATTTCTCTAAGCATAGTGTATCTTCTGCAAGTTTCACTTTTTCTTGGCTAGTTGTTGTGCTCGATAAGTTGTCACCTAGGTAAAATTATCCCAGTGTTTGTGTGTCAACTTTTTTCTCTGGTTAGCCTGATAGTGGCTTTTCTTTTCTTTTGGCCTAGAGACCAATTTTTTTTGCATAAGTTTCATTTCAAACCAAATTGGTATCGCTTGCACCTAGTCTCGGGTACCCTTTGCACCCAATCCTCATGGACCTGGAAAGAAAAAGTTATCTCTTGGTAATTCTTCAAAGCTTGGTGTCAAATGATTCAAACCTTATTAATTGTCAATTATTTAGCATCCAAGATGTACGCTTCCTCTAAGGCCTTTTTCCTTGTAATAATTAAAGTGTAATGCAAGTGTGCCACATTGTCCCCCTACATAGGAATCAAGGAGTTTGTAATTTGAACACTAATCTACCATGATTGCACTTTTATTAAGGATAGTTAATGAATAGAAAAATAAATTAATGAAGGTGGAAAACAACATAGGTTCTTGGCACCACCTCAAGTATGAAGTTACTTCCATAACACTCTAACTTGTGCTAGGCTATTCACTTGTAAGGACATCAAAGAATTAAAACCAAGATTATGGTGCACAAGGAAGTGTAAGTTTCAAAACATTGAAGAACACTGTTACCAGGGTTTGAACTTGTGTTCATTCAATCACATTATTAGTGAAATCAGGTACTCTTCTAGTAACTGAATTTTCATTAATTCTTTTATGCATGCATGGCTCTAGGTAAATAGCATTACCACTAGTTAGGTAGTTAAAACACTGATTATTTCTAAATAATTTAACCTAATTGTAAACTCTAAATGTCATAAGGTATGAGCCAAACAAGAGGGTCACTGAGAAAGAATGAAGAGTATATGCAGACCTCTCCATAGAGGGAATTGTGTACACATTTAGGCTCCCCACATTCAAATTGATGAATCCATTAGATATGTAGGTCCTTGCCACAACATACCTGGATGCAAAAGAAAAAATAGGAAGTTTATGATTTCGACATGGTTCCAAGAGAATCCCACAAATAATATGAGGAAAATTCTGAGGTTGAAATTTATTCAGGAGGTTCAAGACATAATAACCCTATTGAGCAAGATAGTTGGATGAAAAGATGCCAGCAAATTCAAACCCTAGATGTTTGAGCTTATAGTGAAAATGATGGAAGGCCCTACACATATTCATTGGGGAAATTTTATCAATGACAAGTTGCTTGAACAAATAATGGCATTCCTAGACACCCGATGGTTCACCACATGTCTTCATATGGTGTCTATTCCTATACCATTAGGGAAAATATACAAGGACTGAATAGAGTTGGTACCCTAGGAAGAGAGCCAAGGAGTAATTTTATTTATGCTCATATGCCCTAGGTTACTATCCACCAGTACCAGGAGCATTATCGAAGGCTAAATGATGTGTTTTCTATGAAGCTAGTGAGATTAAAGGAAGGAGACAAACCCAAAAGATTATCCCTTGAAGCACAAAGTGTTATCTGATCTATTGTGGGTATGTATATTCAATTCCCTACTTTCACTTATATCAAGGTAGAAGGATTATTAGAATACCCCTTCATGTTACCGAGGTACCCAATAGACAAATTTTTGTTACTGGAACTTGTGAGATAGGTGCAACCATCTCATGCTATTTTTACACAAGCACATGCAAAAAATGTTCTGTTAAATTCATATCACAATTAAGAATTATAAGTGCATTGTAGCCAAAGTTTTGATATGTGTGAGGAGGAGTTGAAACTCTATGGGTTAGGGATCTTTACACCTTAGTGAAAAAAGTATGATCTGGAGGAAACCCTTTCCAAGAAAATAGGAAAGAAGTATACTCATGTTTATCATTTGGAGGATTTTTTTCTGAATTGTGATGATGATCATGATGTGAGGAAGATTTCATACAAGAGGTTGAAACTAGGAGCAACAAAGGTTCTTGAAAGTCATGATGTTATAGAACAATTAGATACTAATAATGGAGATGTGTTGAATCAAGTGTATGATTCAGATAAATTTTTTGATGAACCCATCCCTAACCTAGATTATACAAAGGAGGTAGTAACCATTGAATATATTCTAAAAAATTATTGACATATATTCAGTACTAGATTAGTGGTTATGTTGAGGCACTAAAGAAAGCTAGGATAGAGCTGACATGCCCACACAATGTTAAAAGAAAGAAAAAGTTGGTAAATGAATTGGGGTATGGAGGGATTGCTGAAAAGAAAAGAAAGGTTGTAGGAACAAAGGAATCTGAGCAAGGTGGGGAGGAAGCTCCTGATACTTCAAGCAGATAATTTCAATGGCATCATGGCTAGCTAGCCATCACAAAGAAATTGTGGCCACTTTGGCCAATATAATGGAAACACCGAAGGAAGCATTTTCTTCCACTGCAAAGCCAAGAGCTCAACCTATGACTGGTGAGGTTGTGAGAATGAGAACATAGGTACATGCTAAGACAAGGTCTCCATCATAGAAGGTAACATATATATTTAGTTCTCCACCCTTGATCAATATGGTGGAAATGAGACAAGATTTAAGAGGAACTCCTAAATTTCAAGAAGAAAATATTGACCTAATTGAAGAAGAATTTAGGGTGAAACTTGAGAAAATGACTACTAAGATGAAAAAATTTAAGGAAAAATAATCAAAATGAGATCCAATGATGCAACCAGTAGTGGAAGAAGTGTCGGATATAGGTTCATATCCTGAAAATAGAGAAGAAGATTTTATAATAGGATCACTCGCTTCATAATTGGGAAACCATGAGGAAGTAAATGTGAAAGAAATAGTGGAAACTGCAGGTAAGAGCCCCATTCATATTTTTAATGAAGAAGATATAATTGAGGATCAAATTTCGTAAGGAATAACTAAAATGACTATTGAGAAACCACATACTTCTAAGAAACTAGGAGAAACCTAGGGTAAGTTCACAAAGGTATAGAGTCCTCATAGACCTTGGGTGATGAACCAATAAATGATGAGAATCCGAATGTCTTAGGAAAATAAGAAAAGAGTTCTCCAAGGACTGATGTTGAAAATAGGGCATGATAGGAAAATGTAAGTCTCGAGGAGAAAGAGATAATAAAAAATCAAGGTAATCTAGAATCCATGTCAATGAGGATAGAGAATGTTAAGGTTATGGAGGTTGTGACATGCAATGTTGAAAATTTGACAGAGGAAGTTCTTAAACATGCCAATCATCAGGAATAAGGTATACTAAAGAGGCAGTGCAGAATGAAGAAGCATTTGATTGGTTAGTCAGGCAATTGGCTCCAACATTGGAGGTGGAATTGGTGCCTCTAGATTTCAAAAGTTTAATGCAAGGAATAGAAACCCCTAAACCTAGAGTTAGACCAAAGAAAAGACATGTAAAAAGGAATACAGATGGAGGAAGAACTCTCCAGATAGCTAGTCTAGTAGGAGAGAAGAGCAAACATTAAATAATAGCTAGGGATTATAGTGTGATGACAATTGATGTAGGACATTCATCATGTGGACATGAGTTAGAAGAGATGAAGGAAAATTTAGAAATGACTCTCACCCGAGTGAAGAATAATAAGCTAAAGAAAAGAGAATTAAAGGAATGAATTGATTGCCTAGATAATTTCATCAGGTCGGTCAGAGATTGAATTATCAAAAAATCTAATGCTAATGTCCAAGGAGTAGGTAGATGCTATTATGGTGCTTATCCATAAGGTAGGAATTTTTTAAGAATGGATGGAGTACTTGGTAAGGAAAGGTGAAGAGTTGATAAGGGATGTGTTGTGTGGTCTCACAACATGCCCCAAGACTAAAAGACTTGGGGACCCAAGTGAAAAAATAACTCTTATGGCAAGAGCTAGCAAATTGAAAGATCATCGGAAGTGAAGAGCAAAGAGAAATATTTAATATAAAAGTACTTCGTAATGTAAGTGTTTCAGGCACTAGATACCGGGTACTAGAAAATTTTGAAAAGATGAAAGGTAATGCAAGTTTGATTGAAAGGCTATGGTTTGATGTTTGTACTTTGATAAAATGGAGTCTGGTAAAAGGGAACTCCAATATAATTGAAATCTAGGAAAGTTCGTGGGTAAAGGTGAATACTGGGTACTAGGTACTAGGTTGCAATGTGAAATAAAAATTTTAAAATTTTGAGATTATCTAATGATTTTGGTAATCCGGTATATATGTGAGGGTATGTGTAGGATCATGATGAGCCAAAAAGTGGTGATATGATGGGTATGTGTAGGGTATGTGGCTGATGGCATTTTTTTACCCAAAATTGATGAAACAAAAAGGGTTTTTAAAGGAGTTTCTTAGATTTCCACCAATATAAATTATTTTTTACTTTGAATTTAATAAATTATTATTATTCATTTTCTATTTGAATTACGACTAAAGTCCTGATTGATAGGTTGATTTAAAAACATCTATAGTTTTCAAATAGTATCACATTGTTTGAATCTGAAACATGCAACACATTCTATGCTTATCATACTATAGGATTAAAAAAAAATAAAAATTCATGAGGTTTTGACAAAGTTAAGGTGGTTAGACATACGAGTTTTTATATTTTTTTAAAGTTGTAATAAAAAAATCATAATTAATTATTTACTTGGAAAAAAATTACAAAAAAATATGCATCACATCGGGACATGAGTCCTCTATTTATATCTAAAATATTATAAAAAAGTATTATCATTTTATTGTGATTAGGGTGGTCACGCAGACACCTACTTCTTATTTTTTCCCTGAAATTTAAG
Organism: Sequoia sempervirens; assembly: GCA_007258455.2. Lineage (NCBI taxonomy): Eukaryota > Viridiplantae > Streptophyta > Pinopsida > Cupressales > Cupressaceae > Sequoia > Sequoia sempervirens. The sequence continues at coordinate 39,262,236 of VDFB02000015.1, forward strand.
TACTCTGCATTGAAATTTGAAATTTTCAACAAATATTTAAAAAAAAAAAATCTAGTAGTTTAGAAACTACAATCAATTTGCTACAGATTCTATTCTTACATATTTTTGAAATAATATAGATAACTTATTCAAATTTTTACGTCAAGTTGCCTAACTCTGATTTTTCTAAATTTTTTGCCACTTAAGGGCCTATTTTTTCCATGATGATCCTGCACATACCCGTGAGGATTTATGATATGCTAGAAAGTGTGTTATTTATGAGAATTTATACTAACATTTGGATAATGGTTTTATTTACATGAGATGTTATGAATTTTTTCTTTCTTTAAAAGGGATTTAATGTGTGGAATTTGTGATTGCAGGAGATATAGATTGTGATGCAAAATTTAGGTATGGACGGTCAGGAAAATTGTATTTGCAAAAAAATTTGATGATCTTACCAGGTTCAATGATGCACTTTAAAATCTCATCATGGAATGGAGTTCATTATAAAGATGTGTCAAATACTAGAATCCTAGGACATTGGAGTTCAAGCATGCAGTATAGTTCAGTGTACTTATTCCAGGAGTGACTCATTCCTGGAATGTTCAAATCGAGGAACCTGTAATATAGGAATAATACTTCCACCTGATCACTCCAATTTTGTAGGAAGTTCCTATATTTTGTTTGAGCGGATTTGTTTGGTTCAAAGAAAGAACCCTAATGATTAAAGATTAACACTCAAAGAGCTTCAATGTGTAATTGAAGTTGACTTCTATTGACTTCAATTGCAATTCTCCTATTGGTCACTACATTCCACGTGCCTTGATGTGATTGGTCCCTTGGATTTCATCTCATGTATTTTTCTTATCCTATCTAAGGCTTGTGTTCTATAAAAGGCTAGAGGATCCATTTTTATTTTAAGTTCAAAATTTGTGGATGTCGGAAGAGCATAATTTTTTTTCAAGTTTTTTTCTTTTTTCCTATTTTTTGAACGATTCTAGTGTAAAACTTTGTATGCACATAGACATTGATTAGTATCAAATCCAATTAGATAGCTACCTATCTCATGTACCTTTTGTAGCTAGTTTTGTTAGTTCAGCTGAACAAGACTGTATGTTGCGTCATTTAAGGGTGCATACAGAACCTACTCAGTGTCCATAAATGAAACCCCTCTCTTTAAAAGATCACACCATTTTATATGTAGTTGTGAAGCAATCTGGTGAAGTATAAAGCAGTTTTTTTCATTTTAATTGATTCTTTGGGGCATGCATGGAGAATAACTGGGAGAAACATTTTATTTTTATGCTTTATTTTAGAGTAGACATTTAAATTCTTGAAAATGTTCCAAAATTTGAATGAATGGATGGAATTTTATTAAAAATATTTCGTTTTCCATGAAATTGCTAAATGCTTAATGCTAAATCTACTTAAGTGATAGCAAAGAATTTGTGATGTTCATGAAATATTATCGTAAATTTTTTCAATTTCATGATGCTTGTCTTTATGATGTAATTGAAAATTCAATGCCTAAAATATTTAATCCAAAACAATAGTCCCTTTGAGATTAATAACAAATATTACATCAGTACTCGAGAGTGACCCTAGTGCAATCATAACCTAGTTATCAGAGACTTGGGATTGAACTAAAGCCAATCTTTTCTTGTTAAAGAAAAATTCCCCTTTTAGGTTGTCTTTGTTCCATATCTTTCAAGAAGGATAGGCTCTTTGCGGTCTTGTTTGTGAAGAATTTATTCACCCTATTTGTTTTGATTAAAATGATCACCAATAGGATGCAATTGGGAAGTGTAAAGAATCATACCATTAGAATGACAAGTCCAAAAGACTTGAGAGTGAATGTTGATTTTTCCAAGAACAGAATGATGCAGAAGGACGAAGGCTAAGAGTTCTTCTTTAGATGGATGTCTGAGAATTGATAAATGAGAAGATAGTTATGAAACATGAAGCTATGATATTTAAGAAATGTAGGATACAATTGAGTTGGGAAAATGACACTTTATTACAATGTGTAAATGGATTAGAAAAGGTCACTAAGATATGCAAGAACTTGATAGATAAAGATGAGAGCTTTATTGAAATGCTAGCTTGACAAAGCTATGGTCCTCAAACTTTAGGATAGGATGACAAGGAAGTAAAATATTTCAAGGAATGGATTGAAAAGGTTAATAAGGATCATGTTTTGTCACTAAGTCGAGAAGTTATAGATGATATCATAAGGTGCAGGAATGTTATGACCAAATACGAAATAGAAGTAATGCATAGAAATAATATCATTCAAATATCAGAAGCATATGCTAGGCATAAATAAATTGGAAGGTAATTCAAGGTTTTCCAAAAGAACGTATGTTTTAAGTGTTGATTTCAAGAATATCAGTAGAGAAGGGGTGAAGATGAGTCACTAGACCAAGAGTCTAGTGAAGAAGAATAGGTAGATGGTTACTAGAGGCACTGGAGGCTAGAATTTTTGTGCACAAACAAATTCTTGAAATAAATTTTCTAGGTTTACTCTCGGACCTAGTTAAGATGGTTAATCCCAAAGGTTTTGAAGAGTTTCAATATTTTTATTTTATGTGCAAAGTATGCATGACTCAGAGCCCAAAGTTTGAAGATTGCTGATGAAGAAATGTCAAAATATCTTTGAATTTTCCTAGAAAGTTCTTGTTGGTTCCCAAAATTGTTGATTGCAAACCCTAAGAGTATGCCGAGTTCTATGATCATGTTTAGAAATTTTTTGGCCAACAAACATAATTAACCAATGTGGTTAGAATTCCCTATTCTTCAGGGTCTATTAGACCTATGTGGGTATACCTTAATCACCAATAAGCATAAAACTCTTCCAAAATCAAATGGTGATAATTAAAAAAATTATAGCTTACACACAAATGTAGAGGGTTTGTACAATCTCTTTAGAAAATTCATGCACTCATAATCTATTTCACACTAGCATGAAAGTTTGAAATAGATAACTAACCTCTACTCCTGCACCTAATGCTAAAACTAAAATGTATAAATGGTTTTTTATGAAATTTTGTTTTATAATAAATATGATTAGTGCCTTCTTATATTGGGTAATGGATTCAAGATGTGAATGATATGTCTTCCTTTTGGCTTAACTCAATTTTTTTGGCACTTTCAAATGTTTATACCTTGTATAAACATGCAAGGTTGTTAGTTACCAGGCTCTTCTTACAAATCCCAATGATATCTCCCTAGGTTACTATGATTTATTTAAAAGGATTTAATTCTTACTTGAAGAAACCAATTAAAATGGCTTTTTCAAAAGGATTTTAATTCTTGTAGAAACCAATTAAAATGAATCACATAGAGGAAAAAAATGTGTCTTGATAAATCAGATATACCCTTAGTATAGTGATTTAAATAACAAGGAAAGATCACTATAGAGACAAAAAGATAAAATTCATCAATTAATATCAACAAACAATTGAACACAAAAATTTAGCCACCAGATTATAAATTCTTCTCCATTAAATTGCTTCAGAATATTTTACAATTCATACTAGAAGTCTTTGTTCAAAAATGATTTTCTATTATATCTTCTTCTTGCCCCTATTCATCTATCTATCTATCTATCTATCTATCTATCTATCTATCTATATGGTCCTTTTGGTCTTGTTTTCCTTCTTATACAAAACAAAGGAAGCACACAAGCTTGAGACCATTACAAAACAAGGCAACCTTTCAATCTATATGTCTTTTCATATAAACTAAACATTAGTTTTGATTATGCTTGATTAAGAAATGACAAATGATAAGAAAGAAAATTAAAAACTTTTGATTGGAAGTTCATGGAACTTGCAATACTTAAAATTCATTAATCATCCTAGGGTACCTGTGATCATCTCGATCTAGAAAGCTCCCTTTCTTCATGATAAAGTATGTCAAGGCTTGGTTCTTTCTCTACAACAGCTCTAAGACCTATTCTTCTACGAGAGCTAGATATGTTTGCTCCCATTGGTATACAGTGAAATTGCTAGGCCATTTATGTTCCTAAATTTGTGACACTTTAGTTGAATGAGCCTTCCACCTACTGTCCAACAAATCTCTACTTTCTCTAATAAACTTTGAATATCCTGAATCCATTGCAACAATCCCATCCAAGATTAAGTTGAATCTATGAACATCTATCTGCTGATCTTTTTGTAGGTGGATAATACAATTTTGAACAGTTTGACCAAACTCCTTTTTCTATTCATTGTAATCCTTGAGCTACTCATCATCTCCCATTATCCTAGGTATGAACCAATGTTTGATAGTTTGGAAGGAATCCATCTTAGTTGTGACTTTTTGGTTCTCTCTTGATGCATATTGGTATTCATCAATTACCATCTTCACCATCCTTTATGTGGGTTTCAGTGATACGAGAGCATCCATAATCCTTTGTAAACTCTACATAATGTGCTTAATGTATGATGAAATGATTTCCACTTCTTAAATAAGGGATCCAAAATAGGAACAATTGCCTTCATTTGTTCCATTGCTTGTGATGCAAGTAGGGGAAAAAGTTACATGATTGATACCATATTTCACAACAATGGGTTCATTCATCTTTCAAGGTTCAAGACTCTTTCAAGATGGAACATTCCCTCAAAGGTCACAACCCAAAATAAGGCATCAATACTCCAAATAACTTATCCAACACTCTGAAGACTCTACACAAGTTAGAAATGGAAAATCCAACACAACAAAGCCCTACAAGAAACTAGGAACTCCAAACTACAAGGCTTTCCTTGGAAAACTACCCCTAGACCTAGTAGCCTTCCAAATTGACTTATTTTTCCATAAATTCTAGAGAAAATCTTGAAACAAGAACATAAAGGCCATTTTAGACACCCATTTAGCTTCTCTAATTCATGTGTGGCCTAAAGGGTAATTTGGCTTGTTTGCAACTAGGGATTGGTCTCAAAAGAACTTCCAAAAGGTATTCCAACCACTCCTTGGCTTAGGTAGGGTCCCCACACATCTAATAACATGCTCCAATTTCCAATCAATCTTCCCTTGTCTCCTCCAACACAAAATACAACTTTTTCATGAGCTTCTAGGTCTGTTACATGAAGTTTTCAAACCTTCAATCTTCTCCTACATGTGCTAAACAACACCCCAACATTTGCAAGCTTGGAATCTCAAATAATACACAAAAATATTCCATTCAACCAAGCTTCAAGAATTTTCACTGGTGGAATGGGGAGAAAATCATTTTTGTTTACTCATTGCTACCCTAACTAGGGTTTCAGACCAACCCACAAAGAATTGCTTGTATCTTCTTCAAAACTTAATGAATTTGGATGCAATGAAAAGAAAATTAAAGTGGATTCAATGTAAATTCATCTCCAACTGGTTATAAGTCAAAATAAATCTGTACAGTCACATGCAATGCAAAGGAACAAGAAATAACACGCTGAAAATATAGAAATTTAGATTTTTTATTGCTTCAAATTTCATCCATGCGTCAACCAACCTCCTTGATCAATGGAACAAGGATTTTTAAACATTTTCCAACCTGTTCCAATAGTTACCAACTACTTTTCAAATTACAACTAACAAAACACCTTTCTAATCACTTTTAGGTAAAAAGATGCAAAAGTTGCTTTACAACATTTGGGCAACTTTGTCAACTTCTTGCAATTAGACCCTAACTCACCTCTACTAACCAAAAACTGATCCAAACACACTTGAAATGATCTTATATGACCTTATTACATGAAATTTACTCAATAAAAAAAAATATCAATCTTTTACCCCTCTTGGGGCATGAAGACCTATGGTGCCCTTGCACCAGCTTGGGACAGATCAGTATAACATTCATATATAGTTGATGTGTTGTCCTTAGTTATCTTGACCCTATGATCCAATATCTTTTCCAATGTATCAAATATTTCATTTCTTATATTTTCCTTGGCTCCTTCATTTAATTTCTTCAAATCCTCCACTTATTTTCTTAGTGCATTGATTTGGTTGATAGATATTATATTTGTGTCAGCTATTTGCTCTGTGGGAGGTTGGCATACTACCATCTTCATTCCTTGATAAGGGCCAGTTTCCTTTAATTAATGTTTCAACTTCACATTTTCTATGAAGAGCATGTTGACCTCATCATTCATGACCTTTTTCTCTTTCTCATATTTTATCAACCATTTTTCCATTTCTTTAACTGTTGCTTGGGTAAACATTATTGAATGCATAGTCTATTGGAAGAATGAAGGAGACCTCTAGTTTGTTGTCATTGATGCCAACTATTTTTGGTGTCTATTTTTCTGCTCATTTGATAAAGTGTGTTTGTGTTACACTGATCTGGTAATTTGGTCCAAAATCACTCTGAGTAGAATATTGGCTCATATAATTTAGTATGTTATTTAGGATTGCTAGATGTAGTTGAGGTTAGGGATTCAACAATTTTGGTTGAATAAGTTGAAAATTGCAAATGAAAGTTGTTTCGCTTACAATTTTTTCTATGATCTTCATCTGGATGACTTAACCAAGTGGTATACATATCATGGATTCTTAAAGTGCTTTAGTTTTGTTTTGGGCTGACCTAACTTATGCTTGGCACATTTTGTTTAGAGCACCAAAGAAGTTTTTTTTTTGAAGTCAACAAGATATTTTGAGTTGAGTATGCTTACATCTAATTAGGCCGACCTAATTGATGTATGAATATGTAACCATGTATATATATGAAACATACTTGTATTGAACAAATATACATATTCAAATACACACATAGATACACCAAGATAAAGATGATATAGAATATGTGATAGTGCAAAACATGCAACAGAGTGATATTGTGTGAAGTTGCTAATAGTTGTTGATTGATAGCTGCTAGATACCTACAAACTAGTGCAAGAATTTTGTTTTCTAGAGCTTAATTGGAACTGTAATCAACACACAAAAGGTGCATTCCCTCATTCCATATTTTGGCAGTGATCCACTCTCTTTTGTTATCATTTTCAGGTTGTGATCCTTTCAAGGATAGTGTGTCCTAGTAGTGTGCCATGTAATAACTTATGACTAGTTATAATATATTGTGAGTTAATCCTCATCATGGTTTTTCCCACTTTGGGTTTTCCATGTAAAAATCCTAGTGTCTATGAGTTGTGTGGTGTTATGATCCCTTTCATGTTCTTACTTACAGTTGTTGCTAGATATTTTTTAACAATTGTATGGTTAGTAATCAAATGGTTTTGTAGAATATTGATTCAACCCCCTCTTAGTATTTTGTGTGTTCAATAATTGGTATCTGAGCTTGGTTCCTTTGGAAAAGTTTAAAAGCTTGAGGAAGATCTCAAAGTTTGAAAGTATGGCTGGCAAAAAGTATCTTGTTCCTCCATAAGAGAATTGAGAAACTAAGGAACTCCATGTTGCTCTTGAAGATATGGATAAAAGTGAAGTTGAGAAAGAAACTATGAAAGAAAAATTGAAAGAAGCAAATGAATACATTAGAAATCTAAGAAAGAAAATCAAGAAGTTTAAAGAAAGGCATAGAGAAGTCAATGACCAGTTGAAGAAAGCTAATGAAGACATCACCAAACTAAAGGTGCAAGTGGAAGAAAAGAAAATAATTGAAGAATATCATAAAGTTGAAATTCAAAATAAAATTAATGAATGTACAAAGCTTGAACAAGAAGTGGTAACCCTAAGAGCTGACTTGGAGAAAGCAAGAGATCATGAAGAAAAATTCAAAACAAGTACTACAATGCTTGATGAGTTGATCACATTTCAAAAAATAGCTAAGGATAAAGGTGGTCTAGGACTTGAAGAAAGACAAAGTTCAAAGGAAAATCAGCTTCCCAACAAAGTATACAATAAAAGGAAGACTCAAGGCAATAATAAATAGTTCAAGAAATGAAGAAGCAATACTAGAAGGATTCCTATTCGACAAATTAATGCTCAAAGGTACCCATATTTTAATGGAATTTGTTTCTCATGCAATAAATTTGGTCATAGGGAAGTTGAATGTAGAAGGAGAATAAAGCATAATGTTGGATTCTTCCCTGGACAATGCTTTTCATGCAAAAGGTTTGTACATAGAGCTACTAAGTGTAGAATTTAGACAATGATGAATAGATTCAATACTGGTAGAATGGCTCAATATTTTCAAGGTTATTGCTATATATGTTATGCTTTTGGACATAAAGCTAACAAATGCAGATCAAGGATAAATTCAAATCAGTTTGTTCATAAACAATTTGTGTGCTACACCTCCAATAAATTGGGACACATTTCAAAATTATGTAGAAGCAAAAATGAGAAGAAAGCTAATTCAAATCAAAGGAATAAAATTGTGAGAAAAATTGATCCTACTGAGGTTAAAAAGGAAATGGAGAAAATTTGGAAGAAAAAGGAAGAACTTGAGAATAAAGATGAGTCAAATGAATCTATACTTGCATCTAGTGCAAATACTTCTAAAAACTAAACCCAACAATGGTTTTACGGGGAGCAATGATAGAGAAAACTAACAAACCCCCGATATAAGAGGTTTCAAGCAATGACATGAGGATATATGATGTAAGATGTCATTCTGAAGATGTTGAATAATTTTCCAACAAAAAATATGCAAATCTAGAGAATTGCATAGCATTTTAGGGTTTACAATGCACTTTATAAATTGTTTATCAACTTTTGAAGTTGGAATGGATTTAATGCAAAATTAGGGTAAAATCCATAAGTCGTAAAGTGAGAAACTAAGTTGAGTTAAATTACATTTGCACAATTGGGAAGAAGTAGAGCGAGCTAAAGATATTTGAAAGCGATTCAGAGTATTTGGCATCAAACCATAGTTCTCGACAAAGCTTGAAAAAATTCCGAGTAGTGTCCTTCCCACTAAAGACACTAGAACATGCATTAATAGAAAGTTAGAATAATTTAATCACCAAGAATTTAGGGATATATGGAGGGATGAATTGACTGGAGATAATCATTTTGTGAAAACTGAATATGAAAACCTAGTGCAAAAGAAGTTGGATGTTTGGAATTGGTTTCCTAACTTTCCAAATGAGATGGATGCTAAATTTTTTAGGATGGAACTTAGCAAGATACATCATAAGTTTATGTGGTCAAGCATAGTTGGGCTAATCACCAAGGAGGTAATCCAAGCCATAACTAGTCTCTGTGCCACTAGACCCTTACCGACTCCAAAAGCTATGAAAAATGATGTTGTGATGAAGCTAACTAGAGCCACATTTGATAGGAGATCTCTAATTACTAAACCTATCACAAACCCAACCATGAGATATGCTATTGTTATGATCAGAAAAAAAATATTCTTTACCAACCAAGGGAGTTCTGTCTCCTACAATAATTCATACTACAAGTGAAATGGTAGTGAATGGGAGAGATTATGATCTGTGTGAGTTTCTCTTACTACAAATTATGGAGAATCGAAGCATGATTAAGTAAAAAAAACACTCTTTCAAATTTAGTACATTGGTAGTTTTTCTACTGCTCTACCTTTTTAGGGAGTTACCAAGAAGGAAAAACATTATATGGGATCACAAAAGGCCAATTGCACATCAAATATTTGAACACCTGCAAAGTTTTGGAGATTTTAGAGTACAAAACAATGCTTTGACTACATTCTTTGTAATTTCTAGAATGATATGCATGAAAGAGAAAGGGTTCCTAGAAGCCTAGTGAAGAAGTATGCAAAGGAAATAACTTGTAACCACTGATGAATGCATCATGGAAGCAGTTGAACCCAAAACTCTCTAGATAGAACCTCTGGGATATGAGGTTGATGAACAAATTGTTGAGAGGTTCATTGAAATGTTGTTTAGTAGACCTAGGGAGCCCTCTCTTCCTTGACATGGAACATATGAAAAAAAATCTAGTGAAGTTCTCTTAGAAACTTCAAAATATCAAAGAGAAAAGATGACAAGAAATAATGTTGAGGCATTCTTCCAAAGGAATTCATTCTCTAAGGATGATATTGATCTATTAAGGGAAGTTCTTGATGAGAGGAAGACCAGATTAGCTAAACAATCCTTTGGACCTAGGAAATTAGGAAGAATATCTTCTACTAATACACCTACTTACAATCTTGCTACAATAGAGAAGGGAAAGAAGAAAAGAACACAGTACTCTTGCATCAATCAATGTAACTATCTCCACCAGTCCTAGTACCCATGCTTCTAAAAGAAAGAACATACCCCTTGTTGCACCATATATTACTCTCAGAAGAAGAAGAGTAAAGAAAAAGTAAAATAGGAAAAGAAACCTAAGTGATGCTATACAAGAAGAAATAGATCTTGGCTTGCAAGAAGAGCAACAGTTGAAGAGGAATAAAAGGAGCAGTACTTCCACTAGCAATGAAGAAGAAAAAACTAGAGTCACTATCTCAATAGATGAAGAGATAGAATAAGAGGAGAATACTTTAAAAATTCATGTGCATGAGAAGAATAATGAAGAAGGAACATAAAATCCTAAGGAGGACATGCCTAGCTACCCTCTGATTAGTGATCAACCATCTCTAAATATGGAAGCCTTGGTGAATAATATGATAGACTCTGAAATATTATTTTGAGTACTAAGTTGTTTGATGAAGTCAATAATGAAGATACGGAAACCATTATTAATTCCTTCATTTAGTATATAGTTATTTGAAATATGAATATGGAAAATATCTAGAGCAAAGTGACTAACAATGTTTGGAAAAAAATAGTACAAATAAGGCAAGAAGCTATAAATGTTGATGACAAGATGAAAATTGGTGTCTTGAATTATTATGGTTCCTCCATGTTTGAGGAAGAGGATGCTAATATGTTAAAGGAATGTTCTACATTGTTTAGAGTCAAAAAAAGAGTCAATATCCTTATGACTAAGGAAAAAGATAGTATAGAAAAGGTAAGACAAGAAACTATGGACACAATAAAAAATTTGGAAAAGAATTATGGGACAAGAACCAGTTCTTCATCCCATACAACTCAAACATAGGAGCATGTTAATATCATAGAAGCAATGGATCATCCAATTCTAGAAGGTGTTGATGAAATACATGATGTTTTGGAGACACCTGCCCCTTCGAATGATACAGAGGAGACAACCAGTAAACATACTGAAGATCAACATAAATATGATATCGGTAATGAACCAGAAGAACATCATAAATCTACTAGAAATGATGGTAAGAAAGATAAAGATGAAGATGAAGGAAGCAAGGATAAAAATAACAATGATAATAAGGATGATGAGGATAAAAATGAGAAAGAAAACAAAGATGAATCTTCTAGAAAATCCTCCAAAGAAGAAAAATAAGAAGAAAAGAAGGAAGAGGAAGACAAGAAAGCAACTCAAGTTGAAATAAGTGAAGAAGAAAACCTCAAGGCTACTAAGCTGTCAAAGCCAACTGAAGAATCATCCAGAAGAACTCTCAAAGGTTTACTGACAAGTAAAACAAAAATTCAGCCTATTCTACCACCTCAATTAATTAAGCTACCATCACATCTGGGCTATGTATATTTAACTAAGAATGTACCAAGTGAGAAAATAAAGATTTGTGGTAATTTTCTCAACTCTATTACACAAGAAACTACTGAAACTTATCAGAAAGGAAATGAATTGATAAATGAAGCTATTAGAGCTTTATAGGAGACAACCCTCGATGTCACCACTAATGATTCCTTAACACCGATCGATAACTTGAAGTTTGTAGTTGATTATGTCAAGGAATATACCTCTAATCTTAAAGTATAGACTGTGAAAGAGGTGGAGTCAAGTATTCTAGACAAAAAGATTACTGATTCTACAAGATAAGTGTGTAATTACGCATGACAGAGTATTGCAAATTTTGAAAGAGGTAAGGGACTATGATGAGGAAGCTAATATATTATTTGTTTATTGCATGTGGTGGCTTGATGCCACTCGAGGTATTAAGGACTTAATGGACTCAATAGAGTCTCAAATTGTTGATGCCTTTCGAGACTACAAGGTTGAAAATTATAGAAACTACATTAGTTGGACTTCTATTCCAGACCTTCAGAACATTTTTTTCTTTCTACAAAGGAAAAAAAAAGATGCAATAAGGTGTTTTGGACAGCTTGGAGATTTGGTAATGTCTAGACATATTTCCATATTAATTGCCTTGGTAGATGCAAAAAAATTGGAGAAGATGAACATCATTCCATCCAGTCTGAAAGAAGGAGAAGAATGTTTAGTGGAATTGGAATCACTACATAAGTCTCTTACTAGAGGAGAAGGGGTTTTGGATGATGGAAAACTAGCTTGGGAAGCAATTCTCAAGGAACTACAAGGTGACCCTAGATCTTGATTAAAAGTTTCTATTTATTTTTTCCTTACCCTTTGTCCTTGATGTCAAAGATGGGGAAGGTTCTATATGAAGGAAGGTTTAGTGTTGTAGAACCCCAATCCTAGACCTACACAAACACAACAAAAAAACACATCATTAGATCAAATGCAAGTGAGAATCAAGATTCCCCATGAAATTCATTTTCAAAGCTCAAATAGGAAAGAAAATGAAGAAAATGAACCAAGAAAGAAATGAAATCCTATTTTAAGACACAAACTCTCAATCCCATGGGGGAATTAGTGCCAATTTGATGTGAAAATTGGCCCTTTCCCAACTCCTATGCAAGAATGTGATGATTTGATGAAGATTGATTCAATTGAGCTCCATGAAGAAACCTACAATAACCTAGCTATAAAATTGATAAAATGGATGAAAATGGATATGTTTGAGGATGAAATTGAGTATAGTAGACTTGCTCAAATTATGGATGATTAAAACAAAGGATGAGCCTCTTATTTATAGAAAGAAAAGATGGAGGAATGAACAAAATGGAGCAATGTGGGATCATTCAACATCCAATGGGAAAGTGCCACTTGTCAAGATGTGAATGGAAGAAGCTTGAGCACATTTTGATGAATGTGCACAATAAATGTTATTAGGTGGAATTTCAAATTTGTGAAATGACCTGTTGGAGGGAGAAAAGAATGAATTAAATGCCACTTGGCTCAATGCACAAGGACATGTAAGAGGGAATGAATTTCTTTTTGGAAGGAAAAATCCACTTGGAGGGATTTTCAAACTTGGAGGAATATTCCCCTAAAGATGCCATGTTGATAAAAAATAGGGATTTAATAAATTAATTAAATGTATTTTCATGTGCAAGTGGAAAAATCTAGAGGATTTGGATGATTAGGATTAAATTAATTAGGATTTAATTAATTTAATGAGGAATTAAATGATGTGACAATTTGATTTATATTTTTGGGTTGATTTAAATCAAAGTTGAGAAGAATGTAATTTAGATTTAATTAACTAAAGATTTAATTTATTTAATTAGAGAGGATGATGTTAGATTAAATTAAACAAGGTTTAATTTATTTAATTTAATGAGATGACTTTAGAGATTTAATCAAATAAAATGGATTGTTTAATTAAATAGAGACTAGAGGGTTAATTAAATAATGTTCATTTATTTAATTAACAAGAGAGAATGACTTAATCAGATAAATGATGATTTATTTAATTAAGGGACGAAGAGTGATGATTAGCTAAGAAGATGATTTAGGACGAAACGATGTTAGTAACCAGGATCAAGTGTGATTGGTACATGTTCTGTGTCTACATTTTTCCCCTCGTTGAAGCAAAGTACTTGTTGTGTTGGTTCAAAGAATAAAATGTCTCGATCAAAATTAAAAAAAATCAATTTTCAAAAATTACCCCACTACTGCCCCAGTGAGAGAAAAAATGCCGATATACTACCCCCTCGAGAGATAAGACAAACATTTTTCTTTTTGGGTGATCTCGCGAAAAAAGAGGACAAGATGCCCGACATGTCCAAAAAGGCTCTAGGATGCCAAAAAATTATACAAAATGTGACAAAATGATGCAAAATGGCCCTTGGTTGGGTGAAAACGGGATCAGGGGACCAAAACCCTAATTGGACGACTAAACAGGGTCAAAAAATCCTAATTTTCAGGCTTAAATAGGCCTTGAGGGGCCATTTCCAATTCATTTGCACATTCAACCCTTTGAGATTTTGCACCTTTGAGCTCTGACCCCTTCAAGAGATGGTACAACGACAACATCTACGACACATTTTGGACTGAGTATGCACACACTAGAGGCTACCTGGCACTAGACCACCAATGAGTCCACCTGACCCGACCTTGTTTTTTGATTTTTGTGTGCATTTATTAGCTTAGGAAGTTAGGTCTTTAGCAGCAGTCCAATATAGCATGGCTTGAAAGTTTATTTTGGTTCCGCATGGACTCAAACTACGTCGCAGTCATGAATAGTGACACCGTGGCATAGTTTGGAGTTAGGGTTCAAACTCCAAACTGAACCACATATGAGAATAGTGTCGTGGTGGGCCACCTTGCAAACTAGGGTTTAACACTAAACTGACTCACGCCTCAAACTATGATGCCGTGATGGAGTTTGAGAGTTTAAAGGCTCCCAACGGCATAATTTGGAACTTTCAAACTATGTAGCACACACACAATGACACATATGTTGTTTCAGGCATGCCAGGACAAATCAAGATCACGATTTTTTATGAAATTTGACGTAGTTTCTTTCTTGATGCAGGAGGAGGTGGGGATCCTTCATTCATGCAAGCACAAGTCTCAGGTACTTTTTGGAATTTTGGAGGGTATGCTTGAGTGGCAGCAGGAGCACCTAGGGGAAATCAGACTCTGGTACATTGCTTGTGCACCGCCAGTGAGGACACATTTTGGTATGATGACAACGCTTACTTAGCAATGGCACAACAAGACATCCTCTTTCCATCTTCTGACAGGCCAGGCCATGGTCACACTAGAGGATATGTGGCAGATACTTCGATTTCCTGTCCATGGAGATCGTGTGATATATGATGTGGATGCCAGGAGGGAAGCCTGCTATGATGTGATGGGCCTTGATCAGATTGTCTTTTGCGAGGGCCAAATCGAGCTGGAGTGTTACAAGCTCGCCATGTCACCCTTTCACTTGGTTATAACAGCCATTATATTAGGTCTTGTTGCACCAGATTAGCGAGCCTGATATTTCAGTCCTAGATGGGGGCTTGCTTAGGAGTTGATGGTCCGATGACAGGTATGATTTTCTTGGGGGCCAGTTTTGTCGGCCTCATTATACAAAGATTTGCATGATTTTACATGCATTGACAACAGAGCCATAGGGCTGGGGTCACACTCCTTCACATCTGGGCCCGGGAGCACATTGTTGTGCTTCATCTAAGAGTTGTTGCAGTCGATATGGATCCAGATGATTTAGTTGTCTTGAGATACCGGGGTGGAGTTTCATTTACATACACAGGACAACACGATATTCCCCACTGGAGGAGAGTCCTAGATGAGATGTGAGCCTTTACATGGTGGCCATACCTTGGATGGCCCGCTTGGTACAATGATGTGCAACAACTCTTCTTCGCTCGACAGGATAGACTTATGCAAGGCAAGGAGTATATGATGATAGAGAGATACATGTTGGGCTAAGTGCAGAGATAGTTTGGGGAGCCCCAGGATAGACCCGATGACCAATATGTGGTGATATTTGCACATACTATGAGGGAGACCTCATGGGGCTACTACATACCTACAGTTGAGGTGGTATATATTTTCATGCAGCTGGTGGCCAGGCCATGGCCATACAATTAGGGTCAGGTCAATGTAGGTACCACTTAGGCCTATAGAGATTGGTTTTTTCCACCTCTTCATTTGATAGTACCAGGCACACCATCCATAGGATGTAGGGCGAGAGGTAGAGGGGCAGGTTGAGGCCGAGGCCAAGGAGGCTGATGGGGCAGAGACAAAGATGGGGATGGGGACTGGGGATGAGATGTGCCACCTCATTAGCTAGTTCAAGATAGGGGCCCACAGGATCAACAACCTGATTCGCAGGCAGATCAACAAAGGTAGGATCAGGGCCCAGGGCGACAGAACCAGGACTAGGGGAGGCAGGATATGTAGGTGGAGCAGCCACCATAGAGAGATTAGGGACCTCCACCACTGCTTGATCAAGGGGATTCTTGGATTCAGCAGCTACAGGCTTAGATTGTGAGGTTACAGGGACAAGTGCCTGCCTTGACAACAGAGCGGGACCAGCTGAGATAGGAGAGGGATTAGGTTGTTCAACAAAGATATGCTGTAAAGCTTAGGGTTGCCCAGGAGACAGGCCATAGGTAGCAGCTGGAGAGTATGTCTGCCTCTTCCTCTCAAAGTTTAGTTTCTCTATGAGCATACAAGGAGGCGGTCAGAGAGGCCGACTACTATAGGGTTCATTATAATCAAGCCATGCCCCGAGCATCCCGGGTCCTCGATTATTCATAACAGATAGGTTACAGAGCCCCTGAGGACCATGGAGAGAGACATCTTGGTGAGGGCGAGGGTAGCCAATAGGGCTAGCTTGTTTTTTATCAGAAAGGATTATTTTTGCACCCCATGGGCTCATTTTTGATAGCCCAATGGGAACTTGTACTTGATTGATACACACTTGATCCAATTTGTACCATGACAATGTATATTTATTTTGATGATATATGAGATGAGATGATTTTGATTCGATGTATTGTGTAATATTCTATTTCATGCATTTATGGATGGATTTTACTTCTATATGTGATGTCATGATTCTATCTTATGTATGCCAAGATGATTCTATATGATTCCTATGTGATGATGCTATGTGATGTATGACTTTATGGTGATGTGATGCAATGATATATTGGATGCATTTTTCTTTTTCAGTATCTTTTCTTATGCACTTTTTATGATGATGTATGCAAAATGTTATGATATGAAAATTCTTAGACTAACAAATCTATATTATGCACTTAATGGATGATGATGAGATATATGGGATGTGATCTTTTCCTTTTAGTACTTTTTCTCATGTATGATATGACGATGCACTTATGATGTTATGATAATGGGATGATATAGTGGTACATATGATATGGAATGATTTATTATGTTTATGATATGATGTTTATGTTATGATAATGCAAATGGATGATATGTATGCCTATGATGCAACAGATGTTAATATTGTCTATGTATATGATGTGCATGATATGCTCTTTATGATTTATGTAATGGATTTTTTATGAGGTATGTGATATGAGTTTAATAATGCATATGGGATGATTGTTTTTATGCTTATATATAATGAATGCATATGTATGGTTTATGAGATTCTTAGAATAACTAATCTATATTATGCAATGATGCCAATGTAATGATGGTGATATGATAAATGATTTCTATAAGAGATGGTATGCGTTATGCAGTATACTGATAGTTTATGGATGCAGGATGGATTCACTAGCAACAATGATTTATGATTAACTATCATGGTACCATGTTAGTGCAGAAAAGGAGATATAAGAAAGCAAGAGACTCCAACAAGTCATGAAACGATGATTTTCTTACCGAGGAGTTGAGATTTTTAAAAGCTCCAATTACTTTATGTTTTATAACACACATAGGAAAGATGCATCAAGGTATAAAGAACCAGGATGGCGTTACACCTAGTGTGATGGACTTTGACTTGACAATTAGGTAGGAGTATCCCTGTTCACACCTGACATATGAAACCTTATTTAAAATTCAGTTCAGATATTCTAGATATCTCAGACCAAAACATAGAAAGGAAATCCTTCCCATGTGGTCAACAAGATACCTAAAACATCCTCCCTTCACTCAAACAAAGCACGCATAACCAAGGTTATATTACAAGAATATCCAACAAGCACAACAGATAAAAAGATAATGATCGTTGCCCCATTCCTTTCTCTCTAAATCCCTTTGGGACATCATCGAGAGGTCATCGAAATGAGCGCAAAAAGATAAGTCAAAAGACAAAGATAAAGTAAACAAACAAGCAAATGTTCTTCATATCACTAGCTAAGACTAAACTACGACGATGCCTGATGTTGAAGTCCATTATAGGAAGGATGCATCCTAGGACATGATGTTATCAAATGATTGTTTTGGGACTGATTGGATGATAGGCTATTAGTACGAAGAGTTAACCAACTTGTTTACATACTGAACTAGACTTGAGACCTTGACATTTTGAGTTTTAACTTTTAACCTGCTAGACTTGTTTCTGACTATTTCACCAAAGGTTGGGGGTGACGATGATTTATTATGAGTGATGTTTATTGCAGGTGAAAGTGAGATGATACAAATTGATTTTTAAAATATTTGGATTTTTTTGATGTTTTTTGAAATGTTTCGAGGCTGTTTTTGGTATTTTTGAGATTTTGCAAATGCTTTGATTTTTTGAATTTTCAAATTATTTGAGGTTTTCTGATATTTTTACCAAGAGACTAACCTAAAGACCTATCCTAGGGGCCTCAAGGGCTGATCAACCAGATTATCCTTTCCTATGTTATACACGCAAAGACCACGCAGTTCTATTGAAACAGACTCGATTATTTGATGAGATATGAACAAATGGACTGTTAGTTTATTATGGAAAAATCCTAAAGGACTGACCTAAGTGTCTTGGGGGATGATCAAAGATCAACCTTGCCTACGTTCAAAGCTCAAAGATGATGTAGTTCAACAAGATGACTCAGTTTTTTAATTTTTGACTTTTTGACCTTTTTTTGGGTTTTGATATGTTTTGAATGTTTTTGGATTTTTTGATTTTTTGATTTTCTGATGTTTTTAGATTTTCTAATTTTCTAATGTTTTTGTATTTTTTGATTTTGGGATTTCAAGAACATACAAACATCCAATTTGATGAGAACATTCCCCCAGTGTGAAACAATAGACTACTTTGATAGAGGTAGGACAAACTGACCTTGAGAATGGGTTGAGTAGTACTAGGAAGGATCATGACACGAACACAAGATCAAGCTATGATGTGGATGCAGATGGGTGATGGATGGAGATACAAAATGTGATGGATGATGTAGAATTATTCGTGAAGATCCTAGTGGATGGAAAGTGATTATTTACACAAGACACTTGTTTAACAGGTTTTCACCAAGGTACTTGCCCAAAGTGCCACCGAAGTGGTTTTCACTAGAGGATGATTTTTTTCTCTTAACTGTTTTTGATCCTTTTTCTTATTTTTTTGGAAATTTTTCTTTTTTGATTTTTTTGTTGTCACCAAGACGCCTATTTTCCAGGTTTTCATCAAGGTAACCATTTTCTTAGGACATTTTCTAATTTTTTGGTATTTTTGGTTCTATACCTTGAAATATTTAGGCATAAAACTTTTTGAGATGGGAGCTATTAATGGGCTCCTACAAAGGCTCACCTTCTGGTGCTGATAACTGATATGCCCCTAACTTGTAGCTTGTTGTGATGATGAATGGCCCCAACCAGTTGGATTCAAATTTTCCTTTGCCATTTGGATTTGGGACATTCTTTTGGTTCTCCTTTAGCACAAGTTCTTTGACTTGGAAGGTCTTTCTCTTGATCTTCTTGTTATAGTTTCACTTGAGTCGGTTCTAATATACCTATAGATGGTTTAATGCCTCTATTCACAATTCATCTAGTAGTTCCATCTCGTTCAGTCTTGACACCCAATATTTCTCATCAGTGATGAGATTTTGTAGTGATATTATCAGTGATGGGAGCTCGAGAGGGAAAGATTCAGTTGGAGATGCCAATCACAAGTAGCTTCATTGATCGTTTTCTTGAGGATTTTTAGAATGGTCTTATTTTTAGCCTCATCTTGACCATTTCCTTGGGGATAATATGGGGTGGAAAAGTGATGTTGGATTTTGAATTTATAGGATAGGTCACAGACCTCCTGATTTTTGAGTGGTGTCCCATTATCTGAGATAATGGCTTATGGGACACCGTAGTGGCATATTAAATAGTTTAGGATGAACTTTGATATTTTCTTTCTAGTTATGTATGTCATGTGGATGGCTTCCACCCATTTTATGAAGTACTCAGTGGTTGTAATGATAAACTTGTGGCCACTGGATGAGGTGGGAGTGATTTTTCCAACAAGATCGAGCCCCCACTATGAAAAGGGCCAAGGTGTGACAATATGATAGAGCTCTTGAGTTGGTGCATGGATGAGGTCCCCATGTTGCTGAAATTGTAGACACCTTCTGACATAATCATGTGCTTCTCTTTCCATTGTAGGCCAATAATACACTGTCCTCAACAATTTCTTGGCCAAGGTCATACCGCTTGAGTGTGAACCACATATGTCATTATGTACCTTAGTTAAGGCGGTCAATTCCTCCTTAGTGTTTAAGAAAAATAATAGGGTTCCTTCTATGCTCCTATGGTAAAGAGTTTCTCCTAGGATGACAAATTGGGATGCTTTATTGACAAAGGTTTTCTTAAGGTTTGAGGTAATGTCAACTGGGGGGACTCCTATTCTCAGATAAGTGTATATGTCATGGTACCACAGATCATCGGGACCAACGATTTCGCACACAAATTCTAACTTTGGTACCTCGAATGAAAGCACGGGAAGCTACTCTATTAAGAATTCATGCTTTGGAAATTGTGATGGATATCCAATAGGGATCCAATTGTCACCATGGCATCTTCCACTCTGTTGTTTTCTCTAGGTATCTACTCGAATGTGATCTCGATGAAGGATTCCTTAAGACTTTCCACCAATTTCTTGTATGGAGTTAGCTTGTCATCCTTAGTCTGATACTCATCATTCACTTGATTGATTATTAGTTGCAAGTCTCCATAAACCTTGAGAGCCATGATACGCCACTGCACTGCTATTTTGAGTCCTATGGTTAGAGCCTCATATTCTGTGATATTGTTCATGCAAGGAAATGCCAACTTGTAGGATCTTGGTATGTAGTCTCCCTGTGGAGTGATGAAAAATACCCCGGCTCCTGATCCATGTTGTATGTAGGATCCATCAAAGTACAAATTCCAGTGGTCTGCCATGCTCAAGTTGAAGATGGATTCATCAGGGAACTTTGAAATTAGCAGATTCTATGAGTACATTGGCACTTCTACCAATTGGTCTGCAATAGATCTCCCTTTGATGGCCTTACATTCCATGTACTCAATGTCATATTCTTATAGGATCATGACCCACTTGGGCATCCTTCCTAGAGCACCACTTTGGAAATTAAGTACTTGAGTGGGTCAATCTTGGCAATGAGTTTGATTTTATGTGCTAACATGTAGTGTCTGAAATTCGGTGAGGAAAACACCACTGCTAGACAAGATTTTTTGATGAACGAATAATTTAACTCATGCCCTACCATGGTTCGACTGATGTAGTAGATAGCCCTCTTTATTCCATTTTCATCGTGCTGAGCTAGGAGAGCATCAAGAGCTGCTACTATTGCTGATATGTAGAGGATTAGAGGCTTTCCTAGGATTGGTGGCATAAGCATTGGAGATGTGAGAAAATACTCTTTTATTTTGTTGAAGGCCTAATTGCACTTGTCATCCCACTTATATGCTACCCCCTTCTGGGGTAGGTGAGAATATGGGATTAACTTGTCTACTAGCTGAGCTATGAATCGACGGATTGATTGGAGCCTACCTTATAAGCGTCGCAATTGTTTCAATGTCTTAGGTGCCTCCATCTAGAGGATTTCCTTTACGCCTCCATCTAGAGGATTTCCTTTACCTTAGTAGGGTCTATTTCAATTCCTCTCATAGAAACAATGTATCCAAACAGCTTCCCTGATTGTACACCAAATATGCACTTCTTCAGATTAAGGTGGACTTTGTATTCCTCCATTCTATCAAAGATGGCACTCAATGCTACTATGTGGTCCCTTCTCTTTCTAGATTTTTCTAATATGTCATTGACATAATCTTCCACAGTCATATGGATCATTTCATGAAAGATTAAGGTCATGGACCTTTTATATGTTGCTTCAGTGTTCTTTAGGACAAATGACATCATGTTCCAGTAATATGTCCCCCATGGACAAGTAAAAGTTGTTTTGTGTTGATCTTCTTTGGCTATCATAATTTGGTTATACCCGAAGAATCCATCCATCAGTGAAAGCATCTCATGTCCCATGGTCATATCTATAATCATATCATTGTTGGGAAGTGGGAAGTCATCTTTGGGATAAGCCTTGTTCAGGTCTCTAAAATCGGTGCATATACAGATGCCCCCATCGGGCTTTGAAATAGGAACCAAATTTGATACCCATTCTGGATAGTTGATTGGTCATATGAACCCTACATCAAGTAGCTTCTTCAATTCCATTTTTACTAACAAGGCTATCTAGGAATCCATTTTCCTGAGATTTTGTCTAATGAGATTTGCTTAAGGGTAAACTACTAAATGGTGGACCACAATCTCTAGATCAAGCCCGGGCATGTCAACACAACTACATGAAAAGTTGACCTTTCTCTCCCTTAAGAAAGTATCTAGGAGCTCCTATTATTTTGACATCAATGATTCAACACAAAATGTGATATGTGAAGTTTCCTCCATTCCCAAGTTGACTAGGTTGCACTTCTTGACTAAAATGGCTGACTTTTCATGATGTAGAGCACTAAGAGGAAGATTGAACCCTTCATCCTCATGTGCCTCAAAGATTTTTTCACTATTGGATACATCCTTTTTTTTTACTATTTTAGGGTCAGAGAGTGCCACAATGTTGTTTTCACTCAAAGACCTTGAGATTATTCTCAAGTTTTCACTTTTGTGACTAAAGGATTCAATCGCCTCCCCGTAGTAAGCTTGTGTGTCTAGAATGATATCAAACCCATCCTTGTGATTCCCATGTGGCACCGTGCTCCACAGTCCCATGAATTATGAGAGCGCTTCATAATTTTTGAAAGTGTCCAAAAATGGCAGTCCTCGTTGGTTGTAATCAATGAGTTGGGGGTAGACTAGGTTGATTTCATGGGTTTGACTGGTTGACTCAAATGACATGGTACTAATCATGAGGAAAGAGGAATTCTCAAAAAGAATAAGTAAGTCAGTTAGGACATCTTCTTCATCATTAGTACTACTATAGACCTCGGTTATGTCAAAGGTGAAGTTTTCTAAAGGCATACCAATGGATATTTTTCATTCGCGTCTTAGGAATGATGGGTACTAGAAGTTCATTTTCATTTTGTCCAAGCCTTTGGTTTATGCCATAGCTAATGGTGATCATCATTTGTAAGCCTTTACTGCTATCATTCATAGGTAGATTAGTTGTTGGTCTATTTTCTTGGTACAAGAGATGGGATGGGTCCTCTTCTATTACTTCTTGGTTGAGATCTCCCCAACTTTTGAAGTTGTATGAGCCTGCTATGAAGGTTTGGGATGAGGAAGCATCATTTGATTGTGGTCATTATTTTGACCTAGGAGATTGTGGTAACTCTCCTACCACAAAAGAATTTTTTGGAATTGTATAGTGTCCACACCCATTGTCCTAGATAATGACCTTGATATCGGAGATGGTGGAGATGGCGGGTGTCTCTATCATATAAGTGGAGGTGAGAGTAGCTAGATCAATGTATGGAGTTAAGGGGCCTTCATCATTCTTAGGTACTTGGGGGATTTTTTAATATTTTGCTTCTAGGCTCTTGCAGTAAGAAAAGGGTTCAGGATCCCCATGGATAGTGACCTCTTGGCCTTGGTATGTGAACTTGACACATTGGTGGAAATTTGATGCCACTGCTTGCATCCCATGGATTTATAGATGTCCCAAGAGAATGTTGTAAGGAAAATCAAGATTAAGAACCTGACAGGTGGTTTCCATAATTGTTGGCCCTACTTGAATAGGGAGTTGGATAGTGCCCTGAGATAGTCTTTCTTGATCATCGTAAGCCTTGATTGTCATGCTTTTTCCTTTTTCAATGGAATCCTATGAGATTCCCAGATTCTTTATGATCTTGAGGGAACAAATGTTTAAACCTGCACCTCCATCCACCGAGACTCTCTTGACTTTGTTCTTATGCACCAGGACCTCCAGATGGAGTGCACAATTTTTGAGATGGTTGGGAGAGAAATTCTTGGTCGGAGAATGTAAGAAGATTTGGGATAATGATGTTTCTAACCATAGCTTGGAATTGTTCAACATCAAGATCTGTGGAGATAGTGGATGAAGCCAATGCTTCTTCAAGGATCTTTTTGTGGGTTGATGAAATCTTTAGCAACTCCATGATGGAAATCTGAGCTGGGGTTCTTTTCAACTGGTCAAGGACATTATAGCCACTAGGAATGGCTCTTGGGTTGGAAGTGGGTGCTCTAGGAGGCTGGCATGACCCTGTGATGGTGATTTTTCTACCTCTTGTAGTGACTCCACAATCAGCTTGGGCTCCTTTGATGGTGATAACAGTGCAATACTCATCTAGGGATGTGATGACATGGTTATATACATGATTCACACTTTTGAAGATACCCTTCCCCTTATCATTATTATTGTTCCCTTTGTTGTTATGATTGGGCATCAGATTCGTGTAGATCTTAAGATTTTTATTTCCCACTACTTGTTTCGCATTTATGATTTTATCATCAATGAGGTCTTGAGTTAAGTTTTTCAACCTCATACAACTAGTAGTTGTGTGTCCCTTGATCTTGTGGAAATCACAAAGGTGATTTTCATTGTACCACAATGGTTTCACCAAGGGCTCTTGATAGTTTTCATAAGTGGGGATTGTGATGAGTTTTTTCTCCACTAGCCTCTTCATGATGGATTTAGCTGATTCCCCAAGGGATGTGTACTTCCACTTAGGGGGAGTTTTTGTTTCGCTGGGGTGGCCACCTTTGATCATTCACATTGTTGACTATTTGGTTGCTTGGTTGTTGAGTCATAGTTTTAGCTTGACGATTGTTTTTATTGTTGTTTTGAGGTTATTCCTGGGGTGTTGGTGTGTTTTGTTAGGGAGCACTGATGACAACTTTGATGTCGACAACACCATCATTGTTAATGTTTCTATTTTTCACCAATGTGTGAGGTTTGTCGTCATAGCTAGTGGATGGGCGATTGTTTTGTTGTTCAAGATATGCAGGTGTCCCTCCTTGTGCAATAAGGGCTCGTTCAATGTTAAGAGCCTTGGAGATCAATTGGTCGTATGTGGTGATACCTTGCACCTTGAGATGGAATTCCAAGGCTCCTCCTAGATTGGAGATGATGGTGCAAACTTGTTGTTCTTCTGGCATGAGCCATTTTTTCCTATTGGCCTTGGATCGCTGTCATTGTAAGAAAGAAGAAAATGAATCATTTTTACCTTATTTAAGAGCTAATAGTTCCTCTAGACTGACATCCATACTGATATTGAATGCGTAATTTTTTATGAATGCGTCTACTATCTCTTGGAACTTTTTGATGCTAGGAGGAAGGTAGGAGAACCACTCCATGGCATGGCAAGCCAAATTTCTAGGAAATAGCTGCATCAGATAGGTATCATCATATGTGACTTCCATGCAACGTACTTGGAATTCCCTGATATGATCTTCAGGGTTTCCCATCCCATGGTATTTATCAAATTTGAGGATTTCAAATCCCTTTGGGAATGGTTTCATTGCAAGACTCCTATCAAATGTGTAGGGACACAAGTTATTGGGTGTCTTTGTGGTTTTCCCTAATTAAAGATCAAGCACTTGTTATGATAGCAACTTGACTTACGTTGTTACGTCATCTTGCAGATCAGGGGGTGGGATGAAGGTTTTCTACAGTGGTTCACTTGTTGGGTGGATGGGTGGATTGGTTGGTGTGCTGGTGGATGGTGCTTGAACATTTTTCTATGCCAAGTATGCTTGTACTTGTTGTATCAACAACACTTGTTGTTGGTCCTGTTGTTGCGCTAATAATGCCTACTGTTGAGCTTGATGTTGTTGTACCAACAATGCTTATTGTTGTACCAACAATGCTTATTGTTGGGCTGCTAGTTGGGATGCTTCTTGCTGCTCTTGGTATTTCTTCAGTGCTTGATGGGCTACTTGTTGGTTTATGAGGTACTATGCTTGCACTTGTGCTTGTGCTTGTGCTTGTTCCTGTGCTTATTGAGCTTGATATTGGGCTCGAGCTTGTGCTTGTGCCTGAGCTTGGGCTTGTACTTATTGGGAAGCTTGTGCAATATGTACAGCTTGTGTGGCTTGTGTAGCTTGCGCGACTTGAGCTACTTGAGCTGCTTGTTGTGCTTGTTGCACCTGTTGTGCGGCTTGAGCTTCTTGAGCAGCTTGTGTTGCTTGTTGTGCAGCTAATTGTGCTTGTGCTTGTTGAGCGGTTAGTTGTGTAGCTTGTCAGTTTTGGATTTGTTGGAGTACCTTTTGATAGGAAGCTTGTAATGCGATGCTATATTGGTTTGACATATTTGTTTTTGGTGATTGAGGTGGTGGAGGTGGTGGCGGATTTAGAATAGTGTTTGTTGTTGTGATGAGAGGCACCATTGTACTGATGATTGGGATTTTTGTAGTGGATGGTGTGATAGATATTCTTGGTCCTTGAGAGACCATGTTTTGAGGTATTTGGGGAATGGTTGATGATGTGGTGGTTGCTTGTGTTATTGGGATAGTTGCCATCTGTTATTGCGATATTGATGATAAGATTGAAGGATTTTGTATGATGCTTTGATTGATGTTTGGGGGATTATTTTGAATGAGTGGTGGCAATGGAGGTAACCCCAAACTAAGAGTTGACGTTGATGTTGGTGGCAATGGTGGAAGTGGTGGAAAAGTGAGTGGCATACTTCCTTGGGGAAATTATGAAGATGAAGGTTCAAAGATGCCCCCTGGTCCAAATAAGTCACCTTCTCCTTGCAAAGTCATAGGGAGAAAGGTTTGAGGTGTTGCATGAAATGATGATGATGGGTCATTAGGATCATGAAAGGTGAGGGGGACATATGGGTGTAATGTATTTTGGGGTACGGGTTTCCCCAAGATAGTGTTTGCATCCAAATCTTGATTACTCACAAGGGGGTTGTTTGTAGTGCGTTGATAAATGTGCCCCCTTTGTTAACAATAGGTTGAGTTGGAGCAATGGATGATGTAATTTGGGGAATGGGTTGGGTGATGCTCTAGAATGGAGGTGTGGATGAGATTGGGGTCATGTATGAAATTGGAGGCATGACCCCAAGAGGTTATTCCATAATGGTGCTCACATCATAATTGGAAGGGAGTTTAGCCCCTTGTTTTTCTAATTCAAGCATATATTGTGAGGGATGGAGCTTCATCATGATGTTGACAATTCTATGATTTTTGGGATTTTGGACCAATTCGGTGATCTTGTCTTGTGTCATCCTGAAGGCATTATTGGTGATATCCTCTACTTGACCTTCCTCTTGAGGATTTTTTGATGATGAAGGAAGATTAGTTAGGGGATTTCTTGATCCAACGAGATTAATTTCAGAATTGGTTTGACTTAGGTCACTTGAAGTTGATGTTTCTTTGTTGGTCTCCATGTTATTCTTGTATTGCAATCTTGTTTGAACCATAAAATGAGGCTCAAAAGAGAAGATCTAGGATGATTAAGGATCAAAGGTGTGATGGTAAAATGTGTGAAAGGTGGATGATACAGATGATTTAAACTCTTAGAAGATCTTGAGGGAGATGCTAGACTTTTGGGATTTTTTTGGATTCTGATTTTGGATTTTGATTTGATTTGATTCTTGGATTTTGGATTCTTGGATTCTTGTATTTTGACCTTGATTTGGTTTTGGATTGCTTTGATTTTGGATAATGAACAAATAGATCCTAAGATGTTGGATGTTATATGTGGGATAGACTTGCCCATAAGATGATAATTTGACTAAGTGTAGGGAGAAGGATGCATCTTCCGACACCTAACCAAACAAGATGATTTGATGACAATTTAACTAAGAATATGGAGAAGGATACATCTACACATACTTAGTCAAATCAAATTTTTTTATGTTTTGATTCAAGGATTTGCCAAAAATTTTAGCATAAAGGATGGTTTCAATATTTTCAAGAGTTGTTGGTGAGATGATTTTGATTTGATGTTTGAAAGATGGATGAAGGTTGACTTTGATCCTATGTGTACTTAAAAAAGAATCTTGTTTACAAGACCTTGGTTTTGAAAAACACACTTTACTCTAAACAAGATGCTCAAATTGTTGAAAAAGTCTCAAATTCTAACAATAATAAAATGAGTACAAATTGGGATTGT
Organism: Sequoia sempervirens; assembly: GCA_007258455.2. Lineage (NCBI taxonomy): Eukaryota > Viridiplantae > Streptophyta > Pinopsida > Cupressales > Cupressaceae > Sequoia > Sequoia sempervirens. The sequence continues at coordinate 39,290,258 of VDFB02000015.1, forward strand.
TTCTTGAAGCTCTTCTGTAAAAGTTGAAAAGCAATCTTTATCTGAATTCGTAGAGCGTTGAGAGACGCTTTGATGATCTTTTGGACTAAGAGTTTTTTACTTTGGTTTCTGGATTTTTATCTTGCATGAAATCATTTGAGACACATGTGTGGCATTCAATTATTCTTAGCTTTGCTTAATGACTTATTTTTACCACAAACAATTCTTGATTAGGTTTTGAGCTAGATGTCTAATGTCTTAATTTCTTCTCATCCTAGAAAGTACATTATGTGGAACTTCAATGAAATCAAGGAAAAATTTACCTATTATTGGCTTTAGTAAGAAAATTGAGATATAAACTTAAATTCTTAGAAACCTCTAAGGATAGAATCCCAAGGGCAAGCAATAGCACTTAAATTTTGTCCAAGATATTTGCTTCCTAAAGGGTTTGAAATTTGATGACAATGTTGAATGTTTGTTTCCCAATGTTTTTGGTCAAGCAAGTGTTTTGTTTCAAGAACATGCACAACCCTATGGATATGAAAGACTATATTTGTTGAATGCCCACTTGGACAAATCTAGCTAGCCTACTTTTAGCGAATGGTTAGATGCTTGACCACAGGCTCTCCCTTACAGTGCACTCGCTTCGGGTCAGCCAAGCATTAGTACCCATGAATCTCCCATGGAATACTTTCCATTTCTACTAAAATCCATAAAAGTGTGGGGTGGCTTTAGAACGACCGTTCTTGCACCAACAAATAGATCAAGGATTTTGGCCTTTTCTAAACAAGGGTTTTAATGCGGGAATTTTGTTTGTGGGGGACCATCCATGTGGTGAGAGACCATTGATTCCCTTCTCATCAAAATAATCCTCATGATACTTTCCTTTCCTGAAGTACCCACACTTAAATACCAGTTGGAAGTCGCTTGGTTTTAGCGTGTTTCCAGTTGGGTGGTTCCCTTGGGTGATTACTTTTTCCCACAAGGCAGGCCCTCTAAGATAACCAAAAGTGAGAAAACATATCCATAGTTCGATCGATCTTTGTTGAGAAACAAAGAGAGAACACACACAATATGTTCCACTCACACTCACAATATTTGTTCAATTTTTAATCCAATATGAAATGTGGAGGCAATCACTTACACAGCTTAATATCACCAAAAAGCCTTTTGATTCTCAAGATCGCCGTGGGGTGTGAGAGAAGCACATATTTTTGATGGTATTATTTTGGTTAAATGATTACAAAACAAAGAAACACATTTTTATTTTATCCTTTCAAAGTAAGAGTGACTTCTTTTTAAGCACCAAAGGAAATGTGAGATTTTGATTGTTCAATTGTTAACTTCAAACAAATTCTAGTAGATTTGCCTAAATTTCTTTTTAACCTTTTTCCTTATTCATTTTAAACCCAAATTGAAACTTAGTGAGTCCTAAAAGCTTGAAGAGGTAAAATCCTTAAATTTGGAATTATAATTGCTTCCAAAAGTGTCTAAAGACACTTGATACAATGGAAAAATAATGTTATACTTCAAACTTCATTTTTTCTCCTTCCTTGCTTCCACCTAAAAAACTAATTGATTCAAGAAAACGGAGGTAGAAACCAATTAGTAACTCTAAATGATCAAAAGCAAAAAAGCACATGTCGAAAAAATTGAATTTTGACTTTTTACTCCACCCCAGCGGTGCAACCCGCATATAAAGCACAGTTTGAAGAAATCAACAACATTGTATAGCACATCTAGGTCTACAAGCGGCGCTCTACAATAGAACAGAGATTGTGATGGCGGTGCAATTTTTCTTAGCGGAGTAGTTTGAAGTTTGAAAATCCTAGCACCCGAGAATTGAACCAGCGTCGCAGTTTGAAGATTTGAATTTATGGGTGGGAAGGTTATAGCGATGGAGTTTGGAGTTTGAAGCATCATTGAATGGCATCATTGGGCTAATAGTGGCACTGTATAGTGTCGTTGGACTGATAACGGTGTAGTTTCTTGTAGACACCAAAAAAATAGAAGAAAACACAAAATTTTGTTAAAAAATGTGATTAGAACTTTAGATCTTCCCTCCTTCTAGTGCCAAATGTAGAACCCCAATCCTAGACCTACATAAACACAACAAACAAACACATCATTAGATCAAATGCAAGTGAGAATCAAGATTCCCCATGAAATTCATTTGCAAAGTTCAAATAGGAAAGAAAATGAAGAAAATGAACCAAGAAAGCAATGAAATCCTATTTTAAGATGCAAACTCTCAATCCCATGGGGGAATTGGTGCCAATTTGATGTGAAAATTGGCCCTTAACCAACTACTATGCAAGCTTGACCTTAACCAACTACTATGCAAGCTTGTGATGATTTTATGAAGATTGATCCACTTGATGATTGATTCAATTGAGCTCCATGAAGAAACCTGTAATAACCTATCTATAAACCTGATAAAATGGATGAAATTGAGGATAGTAGACTTGCTCAAATTGTGGATGATCAAAATAAAGGATGAGCCTCTTATGTATAGAAAGACAAGATGGAGGAATGAGAAAAATGGAGCAATGTGAGATCATTCAACATTCAATGGGCAAGTGCCACTTGTCAAAATGTGAATGGAGGAAGCTTGAGCACATTTTGATGAATGTGCACAATAAATGTTATTAGGCGGAATTTCAAATTTGTGAAATGACTTGTTGGAGGGAGAAAAAAATGAATTAAATGCCACTTGGCTCAATGCACAAGGACATGTAAAAGGGAATGAATGTCTTGTTGGAAGGACAAATCCACTTGGAGGGATTTTCAAACTTGGAGGAATATTCCCCTAAAGATGCCATGTTGAGAGAAAATAGGTATTAAATAAATTAATTAAATGTATTTTCATGTGCAAGTGGCAAAATCTAGAGGATTTGGATAATTAGGATTAAATTAATTTAATGAGGAATTAAATGATGTGACAATTTGATTTAGATTTTTGGATTGATTTAAATCAAAGTTGAGAAGAATGTGATTTAGATTTAATTAAATAAAGATTTGATTTATTTAATCAGAGAGGATGATACTAGATTAAATTAAACAAGGTTTAATTTATTTAATTTAATGATATGACTTTAGAGATTTAATCAAATAAAATGGATTATTTAATTAAATAGAGACTAGAGGGTTAATTAAATAACATTGATTTATTTAATTAACAAGAGAGAATGACTGAATCAGATAAATGATGATTTATTTAATTAAGGGATGAAGAGTGATGATTATCTAAGAAGATGATTTAGGATGAAACGATTTTAGTAACCAGGATCAAGTGTGATTGGTACATTTTTTGTGTCTACAAGTGTAAAAACTATTTTGGTTTTAAAAACTATTTTGTGTTTTTGTATATTTGAAAGGGAGAGTTGAATGAATCGATGTCATGTAATTTTGGTTTTGAAATAAGCTTCATCTTTTACACATGTTTCAATCAATGACAAAGGGATAGATTGTTGGAAGAATGAAGAAGTAGACCTTTGATTTGTTGTCATTGATGGCAACATTATTTGGTGTCTAATTTTCTACTCATCCGATAAACTGTGTTTGTGCTACATTGATATGGTAATTTTTTTTGACTCCGAGTAGAATATCAGCTCATATAATTTTAGTATGTTATTCAGGATTGCTAGATGCAGTTGAGGTCAAGGATTCAACAATTTTGGTTGAATAAGTTGAAAATTATAAATGATAGTTGTTCGACTTACAATTTTTGGTATAATCTTCATCTGGCTGACTTAATCAAGTGGCATACATTTCATGGATTCTTAAAGTGCTTTATTTTTGGTCCAAGCTAACATAACTTATCCTTGGCATGTTTGGTTTAGAGTACCAAAGAATTTTTTGTTTTGAAGCTAACAAGATATTTTGAGTTCAATATGCTTACATCTAATTAGGCCAACCTAATTGATGTATGAAGATGTAACTATGTATATATATGAAACATCCTTGTATTGAATAGATATACATATTCAAATACATGTATAGATACACAAAGATAGAGATGATATAGAATATGTGATAGTGTGAAACATGTGACATAGTGATATTGTGTGAAGTTGTTGATAGTTGTTGATTGATAGCTACTAGATACTTGCAAACTAGTGCAAGACTTTTATTTTCCAGAGCTTAATTGGAACTGTATTCAGCACACAAAAGGTGCATTCCATCAGTTCATATTTTGGCTATGACCCACTATCTTTTGTAATCATTTTTTACGATGTGAGTTTTTCAAGGATAGTGTGTCCTACCAATGTTCCCTATAATATCTTATGACCAATTATAATATATTGTGATTTAATCCTCACTGTGGTTTTTCCCACTTTGGGTTTTCCACATAAAAATCCTGGCGTCTATGATTTGTGTGATGCTATGATCCCTTTCATGTTTTTACTTACACTTGTTGCTAGATATGTTTTAACAATTGTATGGTAAGTAATCAAATGGTTTTGTAGAATATTGATTCACCCCCCATCTTAGTATTATGTGTGTTCAACATAGTCATGATTGCAACTTCCATTGTAGATGTAGCTTTCAACATCTTCACCATGGAATTATATCTCATCTGTTGTACAATATCCAGAAGCCTTGGATTCTATTTTTTTTTCTATTTGGCCCAAAATACTAGAGTTGCAATATTTGGGTTGTACCCTATACCACTCATCCCTTCTTCATTATTGAATTATACTACCATCATGGGATCTTCTTGATTTCTCACTTGGTCAAGTAAGAACATATTTCTCAATTCCATCCTTGGGATGATTAAGGTATTTCTTTTCAATACCATCTCCCTTTCTTATTGTAGGCTAATGTTTATTTCATTTATCCTAAGCTCATTAAAGTTTGAGTTGCAATTTGATCATGTTGGGATTCTTCATATCCCATTTTGTTTATCTAAATTCTCTCCTCAAACTCCCTCATCTTCATCTTGATCAAAAGTCTCTAAAATCAGGGGTCTAAATGAATTCATCATCTTCTATGAATCTTAGAGCAGCAACCACCCTCTCATCTTTGTGAATTTCTTTCTCACTCTATTGTTGCACATCCATCCTTTCTTTAGGGTTGTGAGCATCATGATCAACTTAAGAGAGTGGTTGATTAACTTCTTCATCATCTTTGAGGTGTCTAAGAACACTAGCTACTTCTTTAGTATCTACCGCTCCCTCACTTTTTGCATATGATACAAGGGGATCTTGTCCATATACTTTCTTCCTCTTAGCCTTAGGTTCCTCTAGGGGTAAGTTTGATGGGGCATGTTGTATAGAAGCAGTATCTGGGGTTTCTAAGATTATTACACCACTTGGATTTTTAACTAGTAACTTGGTGGGCTTTGAGGAAGGTTCCTCAGTTTCCATTATAGACTTCTCATAAATTTTCTCAAAATTGTCGATCATTAGATTGATTCTTTTGAGGGGGTTTGTTTCTTTTGCATAAAAGAATAAAAAATATCATCTTCTTTCTTCTTCTCTACTTCCAATTTGATTAATATTTCCCATTTTCTTCTTCTTTGGAACACTTGTTACATGGTGACATAATTTTTAATAACATCTTCATCATAGTCCACTTCAAGTGATATTGTTGCTTTGGTAAGAATTGTCTACCTTACAATGTTTACATGCCCCTGTGGGTCAAAGACCCTTTCTGCTTTGGATCTTAGTGAGTACTAGGTTTTCAAATAACCTTGTAGTTCTTCAAGTGTATCGGATCCAATAGAAAGTTCTCCACATGTATTCAAATCTGGTAGAAATGTGCCTTTTTCTCTCTTTTCATGAGGTCCTACTCCCTCCATAGCATTTTACACATGAACTCCAAGAAACCAATTCTAAGAGATAAATTTTTTAGAAAAATATGAAGTCCTTGAGGACATCCATAAACTATGATGATTGTGTAGTGTGGTAGGAAGAACCAATCTCCAAAGTTGTGTGAATGTTTCTACTTTGGATTGATCTCTAGTGGTCTCAACAAATCCATAATCTCCATAGGAATCCTTGAAAAAGAAGTAAGGGTAGCCATAACTCTCACAGGAAAGTCATCATGAAAGGTAACATAATCAATTTTCTTACACCTGCTATCCCATATATAACACCAATTTTCGACAGGCAATGAAATACCCTTTTGGCCTACCATTTGTAAATCCATTCTTTTAGTCCATTTGTCTTTATTTTGGTATAGGACTAAGTAGCATAGTAGAGAGTAGAACCTAAATGTAATAGGTGCCTATCTTCTCTTACTTGTAAAAAGCCTTCATGTATTCTCCTTTCAATTAATGAAGCAAAATAAAATTCAACATTAGATTTAGGGTTTTGTATCTCCATGGCTATCATCATGGGACTAATTGGCATTTTATCTTGGGAATCCATCCCTAGCAGTTGACACAACGAAAAATAAGTCCTTTTGAAATAAAGTTGAAAGTTTGCAACAACAAATGGCTCCATAGTAGAGGGTGATATAGGTTGATTCTTATTATTTGCTCCTCTCTTCATATAAAGGGGAAGCTCATCACTTCTATATGTCTTTCTCATCATATTATACTCTTCTTCACATTTTTGTAAGTTGATCTTATTCAAGGCTTGTTTGTTTAATTTGAAACATTCAATACTTGCTATTTTTGTTATCTCCACCAAGGGCGAGTCATTTGGCATCCTTACAGTTTTGGCAGTAGGATGATAGATGTGTGCAAGTACCCTGACAAACTATACATCTATAAAAATATTTGGAACCACAAACATAGCTAAATCTAGTGTCCAAGGGTTTGAAACTAGAATTTTCTCACCCATCTTGTCATAGAAATACTAGAATGAGTCCCAACCCAAGATGGGAATAATTGGGTCTCTACATCCCTGAGCCACATATTAAAATATTTTCTTAAATCCTTTGTCAGTTTAATTAGGAAAGATATCTAATATGGATTGTTGTAAGGATATTTTATTTTCTTTATGGGTTGTAGGCTCTTCCATTTTACTCACATATTCACTCTTTTTGGGTGCCATGGTGCAAGAATTCTTTATCTACTTAAATTCTTCTTAAAGCTTTCAAATGTAGAATCCAATTAACCAAATGCTCCTAGAATCACTGATGAGGAGTGTTGGTGTACTTACCTAATGGTTATATTAGTTGCAAAGCCTCTCCCTTCAAACTCCCGAGCTCCACACATGATGATCTTTACAAATGATTGCAAAAACAATGTCAAATTCTAGATATAATGGCTTTTGCAATCAGTCACCTCAAAATTAATATCAAATTTGTGCTAAATATTTTGTGATCTACTCATATTTTGAGTTTGAACATGCGCCATCGATTTCACCCAATATGATGGCTCAAAATAAGTTATGGATCTAACACCACAATTTGCATTAATTCCTTGGCAATTTGTTCCGCAATACCGCTGCCATTTTCCTTACCGTCTGCGGGGCAGCGGGGTCACACATTTTTCGTATACTTTCCATACTGTAATATCACGTACTATATATATAATTGAGATCTCTCTATTTCAAGGTAGTAGGGCTCTTACCATGATATCACATGATTCATTGTATATTATTGACATCCCCCTATGGTACTGTAGTTTAGGCATACTTTTACTGTCCTACCACCCATCACTCTCATGTTTTGTATTTTCTCATTGTGCGATAGCGGGAATTTTACTACCCTACCATAGGAATCTTTGTTTAATGGATTATCCCATGACGATGTTGTGGTCATTTAAAATTGCTTACTGCACTACTATTCCTTTTATTTTTCTTCATTGGTGTTGGCTGCAGTGTTGCAGTTTATGAGTTAGTTAAGTTATTTTATACCACCATACTACATTCTTGTTATATGACTCCCACAATATAGTGGTGGATACTTTATGTTGTGTTTTGTGTCCCTCCAGCCTTCCAAAGGCTTCTAATATGGATCAATCACTCCTACAGGGGTGTGATAATGGATATTTATGAATGTAAAGGAGCTAGGCGTGCATTGCTTAAGTATATATGATGAATTTTTGGATCTATATGGAATTTTCAGTGTGTGTTAGACCTAAAAAATTATTTGATTTTTTTTGTAGTGGGGAGGCTTAATCAAGTGGAGGAACTTTGAATATAATAATCAAGGCTTTGGTCATGGGGCTCAAGGTTAATCATTATGATAAAATTGGGAAGAATTTAAAGGTTCTAATAGTTTTGATGCCAACTGTCAATTTCCATGTGCTACAATTTGATTTGTTTCTCTAATTCTCTTTAAAGGGATTAAGTTCAAACTCTTTGGGGCCCTGTTTCTATAAAATTCCATTAGTTGTTTTATTTTATTTTAAGTTCAGAATTTGTGGATGTCGGAGAATTAATTTTTTTTTTAAGTTTTATTCTTTTTCCTACTTTTTATTCCATTCTAGATTAAAAATGTGTATGTTTCATTATAAGTTAACTAATATCAGAACCAATTTCAAAGCTATTTCTTGATATGAATTATTACGTAGATTATTTTTTTGTTCATATTAGACAAGACTGCGTGTTACATCGTTTAAGGGTGCATACTGACACTATCTTGTGGAAAATGATCCCCCTTTATTTAAACTCTTACATCATTCTATGCCTAGTTGTGAATTAATCTGGTGAAGCATAGGATGGTTTTCCCTGGTTTAGTTATTTCTTGAGGCATGCGTGGATAATACCTGGGAGAAATTTTACTTTTCATTAATTTTTTTATGCTTTATTTTAGAATAAATGCTTTATATTTTAGAAAATGTTCCAAAAATGATAAATACATGGAGTTTTATTATAAATATTTCAATACCATGAAGTTGTTGAATGCTTAATGCTCAACATAATTGAATGTATGCAAGTAAATTTGAGTTTCATGAAATATTATCATAAATTCTTTGATTTCATGAAGTTATTGAGTAACATTTGAATGACCAAGCTTAGGTTATGTTTCTATCTTTTGGATACCAGCCAATTCATAACAATTGTTTACCCCTCGTGTTTAATAAAAAAATCACAACGAACCTTGAGTGAACCTAGTGCATCAATACCTAACATAAATGAGCCTTGGGATCAAGCTGAGCTTTCCTTAGATTTAGGTTTCTCGGTGGAGTCTTTCAAGAAAGGTAGGTTATCACGGTACTTTGTGAGAATTTGTTTGACTATTGGTGTGTGTGTACAACATCCGTGTCAACAATAAGAACCTCAGAGATGCTATTGTCAAGATGGATAGGGACCAAGAGAGACTCAAAGATATTATGGATAAATGGGTCTCTAAGATTAAAAATTTGCAGGGTATATATAAAGGCTCTGCACATGAGAACAATACACCTTCTGATATTTTTTCTACTTTTAATATGGAAAATTATTATGGTAAATGAAGGCATATATGGCTACCCTAACAAAAAAGGCTGAAACTAGACTTAAATTTTGTAAAAATATTGAGAAAATTATGCCTTATATTGTTAAAGAGAATGGGGATATCAAGGAGTTCCTAGAATGGAAGGATGGGTTCAAATCACTAGTTCCAACTTTTTCATTCTTTATTTTTGATAACAATAAATTTGAGATATGTTTGATTAATATTTTCTTGGAAAAACTAATTAATACAAATTAGGCATTTAAAGGTTTCAACAAGGAAACTCGTGTAATTATGGATGAAAGGTATTTATGTTATATGATCAATGTTGATAGGATTCTTACATTCCAATGACCATGAAAGAGAATACACATGTCTTAGGATAACTACAATAACATGCTTGAACTATGGTCCATCTTACCATATATGTCAAAGTTGTAAAGAAATCCAACTCATTTAGTTTTAGAATTTTTTATCTTTTTTTGGTCTACTCAAAATTTTCTTCAATGGTTTCAAAATGGATTACGCTCTTAGTTAAAAGAAATAAGGCCTTAATGAGAAATCATTCACTCTTTCATCATTACAACTATAAATAATATCTCCTTCAATAGCCCAAACAATTTTTTTTTATTTAGTGGGTTGTCTCTTTTATCTTCTATGAGCTAGGTTTGGTTTTTTATCTTTTTATAAGGACATGATTATCAAATGAATATGAGACATATTTCCATGGCCTAAAGCTTGTTTGGTCCCTTGTGTTTATAAAAGGGAATTTAAGTCTATTTTGTTAGGATCTTGGAAAATTTTGTAAGTAGAAAATCTATGTTCTAGTATGTATATGTCTGGTCTAGGTTTCATAGGAAAAGGATGCCAATGTAATTTTTAATTTTGTAAAATAATAATAGCTCTATACATCAATATATAGTGTAAATTTTTCAATTAATTGTCTCCTAAAATGTATACTCCTTTATCATTTATGAATACAAATTGAACAAAGATCACTTCTATTCATCTTTGCAAGCTTTCTACAATTGAATGTTTCTTTTGTGGATTTTATTCGAGTAGATTAATCTACTATGTAAGAAATATTGAATATTTTGGATGTATACATGGATTATTAAGTAGGCTTGGTTGTAAATTCTAAGAGTATCAGTGTAAGGTAGTGTTACTAAGATTTCATAGAACTAGGTTGGACATTGTTTTATGATTTTTTAATTGCATTTCCCTTGACTCCGTGCATAGGTCTAAGGAACCAATCTAAATGAATGTTTTGATTATGATTCCATGATCATAAAATTTTAAAATTAGACTTTACTTTCAATTTTAAGTTATCTCATAATGTTATTTATATGTTCTCAAATTTAGAACTTAATAAACTCCAATAATCTAGACCATTAAGTGTGTTTCATCTGTAATTATTGGTCACATGAAGAGGACATATCTATTTGAAAGAAATATCTAGCATCAATTATATGAAATCCAAATGAATAATGCATAGGACCACCCTCTTAGGTTTTCCAGAGCTTGAAGTGTAGAGGAGAAAAGTTGTCAAAATATTTCTCCTATTTGTTGGCCAACCCCTTAGAAAAATTGAGCATAAGAATTGGCTATTCCTTTAGATTGTGTTAAGAACCAGTTAGAATTAATCAAAAACAAACCAAAAGATTGTTGACTATATTGGGGAACAAGATCAAATTACATTACAAAGATCTCTAGTTGCCTAAAGTATATTTGTGTGAAGTGCATTTTGTTGTTTAAACCTTTATACTTGAGTCTACTCTCATGATACTCTTTGAAGAGATTGTATATCTTAATTCCCTAGGTGGGTGGTGACTCTCAAAGTCTCCTTACCAATGAAAGTATAAGAACATTTACCAAGAAGAAATGGATGGAATAAGGTCTTTGTTTAGAGAAAATCCTATGAGAAATCTTGAAGTAGACTTTCCAATTAAAAGGTAGTCATGGAAAAATAAATACGCAAGTAAGTAAACTCCTCCTCTTGGTAATCATTTTTCTTATGAAATTAGTGATGATATTCTTCATAATTCCCTTGAAGTAAATAAAGGAAACACATTGACAACACCTATGTTAGTTAGTGTCCTAACAAGACTTGAAATAATGGCTGAGAAAATAAGGAAAATAGATTAAATCTAGAATGATTATGATGTTAGACATGGTGTCCATAATCAAAGTGCTAATCATGGTGCCCATGTGCCAAATTCTCAAGAAGAGAATTTTTTTTCAAGCCCTCCTATTCAAGAGAAAAATAATTTATCTTATAGAAATCCTACTCTATCTAGCATTAGTACAAGTACTTCCCAATCTATTTGATAGACTTCAGGATTTGGAAAAATACTTTAGACTAAGGAATAATTGTTGAAATAAATGAATGGCCTTTAGTTTGAGTTAATAAGACTTGAAGAAATGAAAATTAGAGATGCCATGAAATTGAGAGATGAGATGAAGAAAAGAATTAAGGCCATGAAGGCTTCTTATCATTTTGGTGATGTCTTTGCATCAATAGTATCCATCCCTTCTCAAGTAGTAATTCTTTGGATGTTACTCTTAACAATTCCCATGTAAATACTTGGAGTAATCTCATTGTGGTTAGCACATTACCAATTGGTTCATACTCAAAATTTTCATCAAAAAAAGTGTCAAATATCAAAGTTTCCTTCAATGGTTCTCAAAGAAATCCCCAACCTATTATGTCTCAATGAAGCAATACTTATGTGGCTTCTACACCTATGAATTCTAATGTCACAAAAAATCCCTAGATAAATCTTGCACAAAATCCTCAGTTCCAACATAATACTAAAAAAAAAGGTATTGCTCAAACATCTTATGTTCAAGTAAGTTCCTAAATAAATCAAAATGTGCCTCAGCCGAACCCACATTCTTGAGTGAATTATTCACAATAGGGTGATCCCACAATAGTGGTTTATAATTTTTGGCCAAACTAGACATTGAACTGATTTTTCTAACTAAATCTTCACTTTCGGGTACCTATAGCGGCTAAATCGTGAGAAATTTGAAGATGATGCAAACTAGTGATTTGTGAAATTTTGTCTATAGATTCTAAATATATTTTTTTAAATTTTTTTTAATCAAATTGCACTTCTCTTTCCATCTCCTTTAAAAACTATTTTTTAACAATAAAAACCATTTTTAAAGAGTGACGTCACTAGTTAACACATAACATTTTTTCTATGAAGGATAAAATTCTAATTTTTTCAAATTTAGATTCGTAACTATGATATCTAGTGCATGGAATTGGTTTCATAGTATTTCATTTAATATTTTTTTCTTAATTAAGTTTCAAATTCAAACATTTTACAATTTAGACATGATTCATTGGCTAAAGTATAACCTTTTTTGTATGTATCGAAATTCAATTTTTTTTTGTTGGATCAAAGACATCAATATCTAGTGCACTAATATTTTTCATTTTTTTTAATAATATGCTATTTTTCCACATGTGCAGAACAAAAAGCTTGATTTTTAGTGAAAAACTATGTTTAATCAAACTAAAAAATAAATATATAATAAAACAAAAACATATTAAAATTATATTTGATGGATAGCTCATTCTAAGGACTACCATCATCTAGTTGGGTCTATGAAGTCTCCATTTTCATCCTCAACCTGAGCTTTGAAGGGAAAAATTCTATAGAAATTTGGTGCAAGAGGGGTTTGAATGAACCCAAGTTTGAGTGAACCCCCCTTGGAGGTTCGCTAGAACTAGGGTTTGAATGAAACTTGGTTCAATTAAACCCCCCCTTCTATTCACTTTTCCATTGTTTTCGTTATAAATAAAATGCAAAAAAGTTGGGTCCCATCATTTAATAGGGTTTTCTCAAACCAAGGTCTGTTCGAACCCCTTTTGGGTCCATTCAAACACCCTAGTTCGTGTGAACCCCTAATAAGAAAAAAAAAATTCATAGGAGTGTTTTTTTAATTTTCATGGGATCACCCAACAAAATTTAAGAGGTTATGGGAAATATGGGAATTACTAGTAGAATAACCCAAATGTAAATGATCAAGTGGGTGGATAAAATGTTTTTAATCAACAAAATGCTCAAGGTAATCCTCAGATGAATCCTACTAGAGGAAATTTCCCTACAAGAAGGCCACTACAATTAGAGAGGTAGGTATAGACAATTGTACTTCACTGGTATCCCTAGATATCCTAATCCCATTCCAAATGATATTGAAATTGTGTTGTTTAGGTTCTTGAAAAATAATGGATTCTCAAGTGAAGATCACCTAAGATCATTTTTAAAGCTAATTGATGATTTTAAAATTGAGGATGAGAATTTTTTCATGAAGTTATTTATGCAATCATAGACTAAGGATGCTAGAAATTGGTACATGAGTTTTCCCAATACTAGCATTGGGTCATGGGATGAATTTAAAAGAGTTTTCAAAGAGCAATATAGGGATAAAACTGACCCCAAATTCATTATTAATGAGTTTACAAGTATTGTCAAAGGACATAATGAATTGGTCTCATATTTTAACACTATGTTTATGAAGGTTATCAACAAAATTCCACATCATGTGAGACCTAGTGAACCTATGTGTTTGGTGCTATATTGTAATGCATATGATCTTAAGATGGATTATGAGTTGAGAGGCAAAGAGCCTCAGTCTTTGAGGGATGCATTCAAGATTTCAATGCATATTAAAAATAATAGAAAAGCTTCTAGGAAGGTTATCAAAAGGGATTATGCATTTTTTTTGCAAAACCCTATAAGACACTAGAATAAAGTTAAATCCTCTGAAGATAAACTTGATAAAGTGATGAGCACCTTGAAATATTTGAGCTATAAGTTAGAAAAAAAATGAAAATGGTTTATCTCAAGATAATCTTGATTATAAGAGACAAGATAGAATTCCTAAGTCTTTCAATCATCCATACAACACAAATTGGTATAACGGTAAACTAGTTTAGATAAAACCAAAGGATAGTGCCTAATAGGGAATCTCTTAATCCTTTGAAGAAAATAATGCAAATTTTACATAGGATACTCCTTGGTTTAAAACTTGCTAGTTGACTCACTCTTACCAACAATACATGGTAGCATAGTCCCTGGGAGAACAACAAGATCCATGTGATGATTGTGATGACCAACATAATTAGGTTCATGACGTACACATGATTTCTAATAGACTATCTTTCACTACTATTTATTAATATTTTGATGAAGGATGTCTTGAGACAAATGTTGATGATAGAATATGTAAATCAAGTGGTTACCACCAATAAATCTTTTCTAAATATGAAGAAGAAGAAGGTATAATGATACATAATATTGAAACATAAAATTCTTATGCTAGACTTAGAAGACCTTCAGAAGAAGAAATCAAAGCCTTGATTGGTGTTTCAATTACCTAGGTCAAAAGAAATTATAATCCAAGGAACATACTAGTCAACAATGACCAAGGTAAGGTTGGAAGCATCTTCATTAAGAAGCATAATAATGATAAAAAGGGATCAAAACTCTTATAATCAAAGAAAGGAGCTTAAAACAAAAAATGATACACCATGCAAATGAAAAAATTCTAAAAAATATTATGGATCAAATTATTTATCCTTTCATCAAGGCCAATTGTATGAAGATGAAGGGTGAACAAGATAAGAAGGATACTAGGTGTACTAAAGAGAATTAGTCAAGTGATAAGAAAGAGAAGATAAAAGATCATATTACACTAGTTTGTCACATTCCAAAGTATATTATTGTTGATATGACTCAAATATTTTCACAAATTAGTGTAATAATATTTGAGTCATATCAACAATAATATACTTTGGAATGCGTCAAACTAGTGTAATATGATCTTTTATCTTTTCTTTCTTATCACAAATATTTTCACAAATTAAGGTTTATATCCACCTATTAGAAATGATGAGAATAGAGGAACACAAGGAGAATGTAGTTTCCCTTATCAATGGAGAAACTTTTGTTGGAATAATTTTTTCATTGATGTCAAAAGGGGATACTTAAGTGGTATCCTATGAGGGAGATTGTTGGCATGAAGCCATGTAGATCAGAGGATCAAATTTTGGATGGAAGGTGAGCATGCTTTGCAAATGTTGCAAAGCAGGATATTGCAAAGTTGTCATGAAAAATTATCATGAAACTATAGGAGTTGATTCTAGTCGTTAGAAAATAAAACAAGATGCATATTTGATATGGGTTTCTTGAGGACTTCTCAAAGGTGTAATTTGTAGAGTCAGATGGTAAACACTAAGCTCAAAATTGTTTGATGTTTTCTCTTGGGCATAATTAGTGTTTAACAGATAAACCCTAGGTCTTACAATCATGGAAATAAAGTAGAGATTATAATTTGAATTTGATTATGTATCAATTTTTGTAGGTTGCTTAAGTTATAACTTAATCCATTGGAGTCCTCTATGTAACTAGCCCTCCTTCCTAGTGATTAGTGGCTTGGAAAATATTCAACAACTATATTATTACCTAAGTCGCACACCAAATATTTTCCCTCAGCTTGATCAATGGCTATTATCAATCCTTGAAGATCAAAGACCACCCCACCATCTTGTTGTGTGTGTGGTGGGACATTGTCTGCCCAACGATATAGCAACCCAGTGACATGTGTCAAGTGGGACTAGATAAAGTGTGAGATGATGGAAGTGGATGATGATGCATGAAGATAGGTGGTGAAGAATGATTTCTCAATATGTCAATTCACATTGGTGTTGTGAATTATACTACATTGATGTAGATGAAAGATGGTGTTAGCCCACTAGCTCGCTGAGAATTAGTGGGCCCGTGTCTTTAGCTCATGGGATAGCAAGCTTGTGATGCATGTCTTGATGGGATATTGCGCTAGGCATGGTGTATTCGATGGATATCAACAACAATTATTAAAAGGACCTTTAATCCAAATATCATGTTTTAAAGCTGAGCAATGAATGAGGATCAATGGATCATGGCACAAAGACTACAAATCAATGGCCCAAATTCAAAGATGAAGATTCTTAATGACTATGTCTATTTGAATGAGGGTTTTTCCTATGATGGTGATTCCAAAAAGAATTTAATTGGTCCAACTACACCAATGAATAGTATAATGGAAGATTTGATCTATAGAGTGGTGACACAGACTATAACAATGATCAAAATCAAATTTAAATTGAATAATCAATGGAATGAATTTAATGCATATCATTTTTTATCATTTTACACGTTGCCATACTTAGAAAATTTACTAAACCTATACATCACAAAAATGTGTGGCTCGATGATAAGGTAGTATGTTGAATAGGATACAAAAAAACCTAGTAGAAGATCTAAATTGTGTGTGAAAATCTTGAGGTGGTTGAGGCAGAACATTATGAGATATACCAAATTGGAAATTACATTTTGAGAGATGTTGTTGACACTAGGTGAATACTACAAGTAGTGCATGTTACATAGAGTATTCTAAGCTCTTGAGGAGGACACAAAATGCACTAAAATAATAATGGTGCAATAGTGTTGGGTTGTGTATCTATGAGCTCTTGAGGCAAACAAAGAATGCACTAAAATGATAAGGGTGAAACAACATTGGGTTGTGTATTTGTGAGCTCTTGAGGTGGATAGAGAATGTAGTAAAAAGAAAAGGAGAGAAATAAAAAGTGTGTGCATGGTCCTTTGACGTAGACATAGAATGCAGTAATAGATAAAGGAAGGTGTAGAGCAGAACAAAGCAGGTGCAGGGTAGAGAATTGAGTTACATAGGCTGCAATAGGGAGTTGAATAGTTTCAAATTGTGTTCCAACATTGAACTAAGTTGATTTGAACAAATTGTAACAGCTTGCATTATAAATATGATTGGTGGGTGCCATCAGATATTTGGGTAGGTACTCATATTAAGGAGTTGGTGTTTCCTTAGAGTAGGTGATCCTAAAACAAGCGATTGGTGTCTCCTTAGATTTGGTGCCCTTAAACTTTGTAATATAACATTTGATTGTGATGATGGATTAGAACAGTAGATACTAGCAGCATTTCTCACCATGTTTTTTCCCATCTTTGGTTTTTGACATATATCTTGTGTTATTGTGTGTGCATGTTTATCTCTCTACTTATCTTGTTTTAATATGTATTAAAGAGGTTAAAAGAATCCATATGCTAAAGTGTTTTGGGATAATTTTTAGGTAATATATTGATTCATCCCCCTCTCAATAGATATTTTTGTTCCAAAATTTGGTATCAAAGCCTAGGTTCCCTAGGAGAATCTTAATCAATTTGGGTAGACCTTGGACAAATGAACACAATGGCCAGTCAAGAAGGTTCTTCCACAAACAAGGCACCTCAATTTGATGGGTCAAATTATTCCTTCTGAAGCATTATGATTGAGACATATTGATGCATATTAGGGTGGGAGATCACAAGAAAAATCAAAACCAACTCAACAAAACAAGCTTTACAAATTTAAAACCCTAACTTAATGGGTTTCTCTCACAATCTCACTATTCTCCTTGTAGCACTTGAAACTAGGTTTTTCCCACATAATTTTCAAAATAGACCTCATACCTAGAAACTAATTGTATATTTAGATACCCATTATTCTTTTTGAAAACATATATAATTTTTAGGTGGGGTTGTTTTGAAGCATAAAGGTCAAAAAATTGTTGCTACATTTGAAACTAGGCCTAATTAGACTTATTCCACTGGGTCAAAATCAGGTTTTCACACACCAGGGCTTAAAAATTCAATGAAATAGCTCATACCTATCCTAAATGGTCTACCAAAATATTTCCAATCACTACAAACCAATTCCTAAGAGCTTTTTACCAAAACCTAACTCCTAAGCACATTCTTTGCCCAAAACATGTGGTTTTCAGCCTAGGGCATCACCCAAACTTGATCACAAAGCCTTCCCCTAATCCTGCAACATTTTAGACACCAAAAATATCCTAACCCCATCCATTCTTCCAAGTTTCATTATATTTCACCTGTGGAATGGTGGGTTTTACATTTTTCTTGTCTTCATGGGAGTTACACAAGGATTTCAAACCAGTTTTAGGAAAATTGTCAGAAAATGCTCAAAACCTGATGAAAAATGATGATACCAAATGAAAATGAAATAATATTGAATTCTCCATCAATAAAAATTCTTATATGATCACTTATAGGTTGTACAAGGCTGTAATATCTCTTGTAGCAACGAATTATGCATCAAAATGCAGAAAAATAAAGCTTTTATTATTTTTCAATCTTCAAATCAACAACTAGAACCTTTCTTTGACCATTCCAAGGTGTATTTAAACCTTATCCAACCAAAACCAATTGAATAAAACTAAATTTAAACTTTCCAACCTTTCAACTTCCTCAAAAATGCAAGGTTGCAAAGTTGTTTTGACAATTTTTACAACTTTTTGCAAAATTTGTCAACTTATCCCACTTGACACACCAAACCACCTAATAAACTAAATTAACTCCAAAAACATCACAAATGGTCTTAAACGACCTTATTACACACAAAATCATGACTTAAACACAAAAACACCAAAATGCTTAATGTTTTGCAACTTTTCCACATTAAGACTTATGGTGCCCTACACCATACTCCTCGGGAAAAAATGACCCAAGTCCCCTTGAGGATAGTGCTAAAACAATAGAATCATGCTTGATCACATCATATTCTAACCTCCAAGTGACATTCATTTGGAAATCCCTTCCAATGAACCAGATATTGAAAATAGGCATCATTCCTTATCTTTGTGAATTCTTTAGCACCTAGGATATGCTCTAGCTTTAAAGGCCTATATGATGGGTGTTCTTTGACTCCTTTTTCACCTGAGAATTTTTTTGAACTAGCATCATAATTTTCTACCATATCTACTCCATCCTTGTAATGAACCTCCTTCTGATTCACTTCCATTGTGTTCTTGAACTTTCCCACTTTCCCTTGCAATTCATCCTTGACCTTCTCACCTTTGCTTCCCATCTCATCCATTTGTTGTGGTATCCCCATAACTACTACTTTCTCAAGAGTACTAACCTCTTGAATGATATGAATTGAATTACCAATATCCCCTTTTGTAAGAAATGAGTGAAACACTTCTCTAACCATCATTGCAATATACTTCTTACACCAATCTTGGATCTCCACAACCAAGTCATTCTTTGTTTTTGTTGTCATAATGTTTTCAGATTTAGGAGTGGTTGTAAGCTCCATGGGCTTTGCTTCCTCTACCTTTATGAACTCCTTCCTACCTACCATCATCACTTTAGGTTTCATGGTTTTTCCTACATCCTCTTCTTTCAATGGTGTCAAAGTATAGGAAACTCCATCTTTTTCTATCTCATAGGTATTCCTCCTTCCATCATACATAACATGCCTATCAAATTGGCAAGGCTTCCCTAGTAGGAAATGGTACACATCCATAGGTATTATATCACATATAATTATGTCCTTATACCCTCCTATATTGAACTCCACCCAACTTTGTTCATTTATGAAAACATATTGACCCTCATTCAACCAAGAAACTTTATAAGGAGTATTATGTGTCATTCTAGGAAACTTGAGTTTTTCAACCATCTCAATTGAAACCATGTTATTTGTGCTTCCTGAATCAATTACAACTTTACATACCTTACCCATACATTTACAAGTTGTCTTAAAGAGAGTCTATCTTTGTGGTGGCTCCTTCTCTACTGATGATTTGATGAGAGTTCTTCTTAGAATGAGTGATTCACCAACTTCTGGAGCAACATGTTGTGATGGAGAGTTTACACTCTCATTTTCCTCTTCTTGCACCAATTGAGCTCTTCTTTCTCCTCCATGCTAAGTAGTGGCTTGACCTTCATTACATTGCCATGCTTGATTTCCAAACTTGTTACATTGATAGCACCTTCTTGTGAATCCTTGTGAACCTCTCCCTTGACCTCCAAATCTACCTCTAAATCCACCTCTCTAATTAGAAATTTTTTCTTGTACTTTGCTTGTATCTCTTTGGCTCTCATATTATTATCTTGGAGTAGAAAATGAACCCCTTCATCTAGAAGTGCTACCTCTACCCCTAGTTTGTTTGTATTTCCTTCTCTTTACCTTTTCTTCAACCCTAATTTCCATTTGATAGCACTCCTCAACCATTCTTGGATTTTCCAAAGTTAACTCATCTTGAATGTTGAATATTAACCCACTGAGATACCTAGCCACCTTTTCCAAATCATCCTCCATGTGACCTACTCTTATACTCAGTTTATAAAAATCATCAGTTTAAGCTTTGACATCCATCTCTCTTTGTTTCAAACCTTGAAGTTTCTTGTACATTTTAATTTCATAATCAACCGATAAAAACTTACCCTTAAGCTTAGCCACCATTTGGTCCCAAGAGGAAATTTTTGACTTTCCTTTCTTCCTCCTTTTAGTTTGCTCATAATCTCACCATAATAGTGCATGGCCCTTCAATTTTGTTTCTTCTATCTTCATCTTTTGTTCCTCAGATACATCCTCACATTCAAAATAATTGTCAAGTGTCGCAATCCAATCTAAAATCTCCTCATCATTCAAATTACCTCCATACATAGGTACATCCATCTTTACCTTATATTTATTTTCCTTGACTACTCTCAGTAACTTAGCCATCATTTTTTCATCAGGATCCAATTCATCTTCCTCTTCTTCTTCATTCTCCTCTTCCCCTTCTTTGGAGTCACTCTCATCACCCAGAACCGTACCTATCTTTTGAATTTTTCCAAGGTAGAAATCCTCTCCTTCAACTCTCTCATCTCTTTAGCATGTTTTTCCTTCAACTCATTCACTTCTCTAGCAATGGTTTTCCCTTTTAGAGGCATTTTATTCCTTCTTCAACTCAACATTTTTCCCTTCTTCGGATCAAAAATATGATCTGATACCAATTTCATGTATATTAGGGTGGGAGATCACAAAAAAACTCAAAACCAACTCAAAAAAACAAGCTTTACAAATTTAAAACCTTAACTTAGTGGGTTTCTCTCACAATCTTACTATTCTCCTTGTAGCACTTGAAACTAGGCTTTTTCACATAATTTTCAAACCAAAACTCATAACTAGAAACTAATTACAGATTTAGATACCCATTATTTCATTTGAAAACATATCTAATTTTCAAGTGGGGTTGTTTTGAAACATAAAGGTCAAAAAAATGTTGCTACACGTGAAACTAGGCCTAATTAGGCTTATTCCACTAGCTCAAAATGAGGTTTTCATACACCAAGGCTTAAAATTTCAATAAAATTGATTAGATCTATCCTAAATGGTCTACCAAAAATTTTACAATCACTACAAACCAATTCCTAAGAGCTTTTTACCAAAACCTAACTCGTAAGCACATTCTTTGCCCAAAACATGTGGTTTTTAGCCTAAGGCATCACCCAAACTTTCTCACAACACCTTCCCCTTATTATGCAACATTTTAGAAACCAAAAACACCCTAACCCAATCCATTCCACCAAGTTTCATGAGATTTCATTGGTGGAATGGTGAGTTTTACATTTTTCTTTCCTTCAAGGTAGTTACACAAGGGTTTCAAACTAGTTTTACGAAAATTATCATAAAATGCTCAAAACTTGATGAAAAAAAATGAGACCAAATGAAAATTAAAGAATATTCAACGATCCATCAATCCAAACGCTTAGATGATCACTTACAGGCCGTACAAGGCTGTACTATCTCCTGTAGTAGAAAATTATGCCTCAAAATGTAGAAAAATAGAGCTTTTATTATTGTTCAATCTTCAAATCAACAACTAGAATATTGCTTTGACCATTCCAAGGTGTATTTAAAAATTAAACAAAAATTAGCTAAATACAACTGACTTTCAACTTCCTCAAAAATGCAAGATTGCAAAGTTGTTTTGACAATTTTTACAACTTTTAGCAAAATTTGACAACTTATCCCAATTGACACACCAAACCACCTAATAACCTAAATTGACTCCAAAAACATCACAAATGGTCTTAAAATACCTTATTACACAAAAAATCATGACTTAAACACAAAAACACCAAAATGATTAACATTTTGCAACTTTTCCACATTAAGACCTATGGTGCCCTGCACCACATTTTAGGATCTCTAGGGTTTGATGTTTGGATGTCTATTGAGAATGGATATACACACCAACTACAGACCCTAATGATGTTGTAGGGAAGAAGTATTATGATAACAATGCAAATTAAAAACATGTTATTCTTTGTGGTTTGTATAGTTCAATGTTTGTTAAAGTTTTGCACTGTCAAACTACACATGATGTCTAGGAGAAGTTGAGAAGCATCTATGAAGGAGATGACGATGTAAAGTTGGAAAAGCTAAAAATTATCAAATACAATTTTGAAGGTATGAGGATGAGTGAAGAATAATATATTGCAAATTATCATCTTAGAGTTCATTAAATAATAAACTCAATCTGAGGATTCAAAGAAGTAAAAGACATAGTAATTGTGCAAAATGTCTTAAGGTCCATGATTTCCAAATATGATTCAAAGATCTTTGTAATAATGGAAGGAAGAGATGTATAAATACTCACTCTTGATGAGTTGCATGGCATATTCACAACATATGAGATGAGAATGGAGAATGTAGAGCCATCTAAAAGAGAAGTTACATTCAAGGTTGTGAAGAAGGAGAAATATGAAGCACACAAGAAAGTTAAGGTACAAGTAACCACATCTGGGCATGAAGAGATTGATGAAGAAGAAGAAATTTCATTAGAAGAATTAGAAGAGGCTCTAGAAAGTATAGAGTTAAGTTACCCTTTAAATTCTTTAATTGTAGTAAAGTAGGTCATTTCACTACTAAATGTCCAAACAATAAGAAGGATAACTCTAAACAAGAAGTAGATGGTAAAATGAAGAAACCCCACTTCCCCAAGAGAAGAAGTTTTTAGAAAAATAAGAAGAGTATATACATCCAAGAGGATGGTCATGTATCTGATGACTATAGTAGTTTGGATGATGAACAAGATTGTGCCTTTATGATGCAAGAAAATGAATTTCTTTTCATGAAAAAAGAATTTTAAGTACAAAAGTTTGGAGAGGTTGAAGACCTTGGTAGAGAAGGTGAAGAAGAAGGAGAGGTTTACCTAGAAGGAGAAATAATTTGTGCACTAGATGAGATTGATGAAAGAAGAGAGGAGATTGAAAGGTTGAAAAAAGGGAATAAACATCAGAAGAAACTTGCTCAAAAAGAGTTAGACAAGCTAACTAAGAATCTTGAATAATCTAACAAGAATATGGTAAGCTTGAAGCTACAAGTGGAAGAATCCAAGAGAATTGAAGAAGTAGTCAAATCTAAGATGCAATCTGAAATTGATAGATGTATGAAGTTAGAAGAAGAAATAGTTTCCTTAAGAAAAGATTTGGAGAAGGATAGAGAACAAATAGAGAAAGGTCTAAAATTGAAGGGAGTCTCAAAGATTCTTGATGGAATGTTGAGTACACAAAAGCCTTCAAATAAACAAAAGTATGGTTTAGGCCTTGAGAAAGGGAAAAGAACATTTATGTATGCTTCTAAAAATATATATGAGATATTTAGAGCAAGAGAAAAGTCTAGTTCAGATGTTGAGGGAAGCTGGAAGAGGAAACCTCTAAAAAGGAGAAGATCATTGAGTTAAAGAGAGATGGAGAGGAAAATAAACACTTTGCAGACAAGAAGAATAACTAATCAATTCATAATCATCATAAGAATAAGAAAAACATTAGAAGAATTAATTCTCATGGTTTCACAAGGGTGAGAGATTTGAGGATTTCAAAGCAAATAAGACCCCCTCATTTGGTACAAGGAATTGCTATGACTAGGTACTCTTCACATTTTCATGGGTACTATTATACATATAATCAATTTGGTCATAGGACAAGAGAATGTAGAGTAGTTCCTAGGAGTAATTTTTTTGTAAGTAATAATCCATTTGCTCCTTTGGTAGATATGAATGTAATGTATTACAATTGTAACAACTTTGGTCACATTGCTAAGAATTGTAGAACAAAATTCATAAGACCAAATGTATAGAGTGATAGAAAGGAAAACACACCACCTAGAGTGAACAAGGAATCTAAAAATTCTGAGGAAAATGAAGATAAAGTTGACAAGAAACCTTAGAAGGTGTGGAAGGAGAAAGACTAGAATCCCACACAATCAATGATTGCACAAACTACACTCCATGTAAAGAAATAAAATTTTTGGGTAATAGATAATGGAAACTCTAAAAACATGAATGGTGTCAAAAGCAAGCTCATCCAAGTCAAAAAATGTAAAAGAGGATCAGTTAGTTTGGGTGACAATAGTACAATAAAGATATGTGGTAAAGCATTATTGAGTGTAGATGATAAAAACTCCTACTAAAGATGTCCTATATGTTGAATGATTGAAGGACAACTTACTAAGTGTAAGTTAGATTTTTGACAATGGATATAAGATCACATTTAATTCAGAAGGATGTAAGACAAGGAAGGATGGTAAAAAAATTGCACAAGGGGTAAGAACTGATTCCAATATTTATAATCTATGTGAAGTGAAAGGTTAGTGTTGTCTGATAGGTCAAGTTGATGAGAGTTACCTATGGCATTAGAGAATAGGGCAGGTAAATTTTGACCATTTACTGAAAGTTAGCTCAAAAGGTCTAGTAAGACATATATAATGCAAGAGAATCTACACAAACCAATCAACTTTCAAGGGTTCTTCTGACCCAAACTCAAATGGAGAAGATCACTCAAACCAATTCATCAATAATCCACTTTTCATTAAACAAAATCCATCAAGATACAAGGCTACCAATAAGCCAAATCACCACATACTCCATTTCATCTTTACCATCATAAAAATGATTGTACTAACACAAAACCTGATTAGGAAAATAGAACCATTCATCTCTTCCACTATTCATTCTTTCACCCTTCAATACAACTCTCTTCTCAAGGAAAATAGTCAACTAAACATGCATTCTTTCTTACAAATTGTTATCAGGCTTTCAAGAACCTCATAATCATCATCTTTTGACTGAAACAAACCAATACATTCTTACAAAGAATTCTAAACCATCAAACCCTCCTATTTCTGTAGTCAAGACACCATTCACTACATAAGGTTCATGTTGGTCAAACACATTAATTCAACAAGTACTACATCTAGACCTCTTCCAATCCTTAGATACTCCTTTAATACCATTATTTAATCAGTTACAATACAAAAACAATCATTAGATCTTTGCATTCACAGTATTACACCTTTTTGCAATCACAAACCCAAAACCTTTGTAGCACTGCATTATGAAAAAAGTGGGTGTATCGAGCAACCTTATTTATTCTCCATTGACCCTATACCCTTTCAAAATCCCATTTCAATCTTCTTTAATATAACAAAACACAGAGTATTGTTGTTTTAGAAAATATAAAGATCAATTGACTATTCTATAGGATCAAGGCTTCAAGTTAGGCCTAATTTATGAAGCAAATACCCTTAGTCTAACTCCAATTTCCCCTAGAACCATAAACAATCTTTATTCATTCCATGTAATCATCAAAACAACTATTGCTCTCAAGAAATCCATCTATTATTACATCGAATATTAAAACCCTCTTCCTAGCACAATTTGAACCATGTATACAAGGTTTTATTGAAATTACCCTTTATCAACCTCATACCTTTGTGCAAAAGCTCCAAACATCTTCTATTTGGTCTTCCCACACTATTGAAATCATCTCTCAACTGTTTGTAAGCATCTACAATGAGTTCCTTTATGGAGCCATCAATCCTTCATGAAAGACTCTATATTTTCTGAGAAACCTACAACCAAACATTGAATTTCTTGCTTCCCCTACACATTTCAATACATACCAAACCTAAAAAATCTAAGACTAACCTACCCCACCGATCTACTCAACCTAGTTTAGTGGGGTAGAAATTATCTATTTTCTAGACCCTCAAACCCTATTATGAGGGTTTACAAACCGATATACAAAAAAATGACTCAAACAACTGGTTTACTTATTCAAATTCCCCCAAAATGGTTTTGAAAAAAATCTATTTCCCTATACTACCAATTAAAATGAAGAACTAAGCTTGGTATTACTGTTCAAGACTACTAAATGAATAAACAGGATAATGAAAAACATAGAATTTTGAGAACAGGGTACTCTTATTATTAGATACTCTTCAAGAATAAAATGCATGATCACTTGTTTGCCTTCCCCAAGCCTTAAATAGATGTTTTCACCATGTAGACTGACTTTCCCTTCATCTTCAACTAATTAACTACCTCTTACAATGAGATGACTTTTCATATTCTTATCATTTTGTGCACTTTTACATTTTTTACATCTTTTGCATTTTTTAACCTCCTAGACACCTATAAAGACTGAATTACCATAGAATGGGCCCTCCAATGGCCATTTACAATGCTTTACATTTGAAAATTCAAAATTTTCAAAAAATGTTTGATGGAGATATAAGGATCTCCTGCACCATACAACCAACCAATAAAAACTTTCCAAGTCCCTTGGAAACATATTGCCTATTCTTTCACCTGCAAAACAACTTCAAATCTACCTTTGGACTACTTTTTTTCCTCTTGAATATTCATCTTTCTTGGTTCTTTAGCTTTGTCTTCATCACCATCTTCACTTGTCTTCTCTTTCCTTTTTCCTTTCTCTCTTTTCTATTTATCAAGTTCACAATCATCTTCTCTTTCAAAAGGACATAGGACTGCCCTTTCACCACTCACAACATTCCACTAACTCCTTTTTTACCAAAGGACACAAGACTTTTCTTCCACTTTTCTTTTCCAAGCAAAATTTTCTCTTCTTTTCACAATTCATCCTTGACCTTCTCTGACCAACTTGTCTTCACCTTTTCATCTTCTCATCTACTCCCATCAATGGAATACTCTCTAGGTTGCAAACTCAAGTGCTTCTTTAGTCAAGTATCCATCTCCTTCACTACTTCACCACACAACTCAACAACTAAGAAAACCATCCATCTAACCCAACAGTAGATCCTGTAAGATGCCTCACTCTCTTTTCCTTGCACATTCTACGCAACTTAATCTCCATTGGAGGATGGTGACCACAAAACTCAGCTTGTCTGCCAACACACAACTCATAACTCTTCCTTTATATAGCTAGATGGATCAAGCACCTGCAACCAAACTCAACAACTCAAAAAACCAAATATAAAAATCAGCTAGCTCTAATACCAATTGATGCAAGAGCATCTACCAAAACCAATCAACTTTCAAGGGTTCTTTTGACCCAAACTCAAATGGATAAGATCACTTAAACCAATCCATAAATAATCCACTTTTCATTCAACAAAATCCATCAAGATACAAGGCTACCAATAAGTCAAATCACCACAAACTCCATTTCATCTTTACCATCATAAAAATGATTGTACTAACACAAAATCTGATTAGGAAAGCAAAACCATTCATCACTTCCACTATTCATTCTTTCACCCTTCAATACAACTCTCTTCTCAAGGAAAATAGTCAACTAAACATGCATTCTTTCTTACAAACTATTATTAGGATTTCAAGAACCTCATACTCATCATGTTTTGACTGAAACAAACAAATACATTCTTACAAAGAATACTAAACCCTCAAACCTTCCTATTTCTGCAGCCAAGACACCATTCACTACATAGGGTTCATGTTGCTCAAATGTATTAATTCAACAAGTAATGCATCCAAACCTCTTCCAATCCTTAGATACTCCTTTACTACCATTATTTAATCTGTTACAACACAAAAACAATCATTATATCTTTGCATTCATAGTATTACACCTTTTTGCAATCACAAATGCAAAACCCTTGTAGCACTGCACTATCAAAAAAGTAGGTGTATCAAGCAACCCTTATTGGTTCTCCATTGATCCTATACCCTTTCAAAATCCCATTTCAATATTCTTTAACATAACAAAACAAAGAGTATTGTTGTTTTAGAAAATATACATATCAATTGAATGTTCTACAAAATCAAGGCTTCAAATTAGGCCTGATTTGTGAAGAAAATACCCTTAGTCTAACTCCAATTTCCCCTAGAACCACAAACAGTCTTTATTCATGCCATGTAACCATAAAAAAAACTATTGCTCTTAATAAATCCATCCATTATTACATTGAATATTAAAACTCTCTTCCTAGCACAATTTGAACTATGTATACAAGGGTTTATTGAAATTACCCTTTATCAACCTCATACCTTCATGCCAAAGCACCAAACATATTCTATTTGGTCTGCCCAAACTGTTGAAATAATCTCTCAACTATTTGTAAGCATCTTCAATGAGTTCCTTTATGGAGCCATCAATCCTTCATGGAAGACTATATTTTCTGAGAAACCTGCAACCAAACATTGAATTTCTTGCTTCCCCTGCACATTTCAATACATACCAAACTTAAAACATCTAAGACTAATCTACCCCACCGATCTACTCAACCTAATTTGGTGGGGTAGACATTATCTACTGTCTAGACTCTCAAACCTTGTTATGAGGGTTTACAGACTGGTATACCAAAAATTGACTCAAACAACTGGTTTACTTATTCAAATTCCTCCAAACTGGTTTTGAAAAAAGCTACTTCCCTATAATACTAAGGAAAATGAAGAACTAAGCCTTGTATTACTGTACAAGCCTAATAAATGAATAAACAATAGAATGAAAAACATAGAATTTTGAGAACAAGGTACTCTTATTATTATATACTCTTG
Source organism: Sequoia sempervirens (assembly GCA_007258455.2). NCBI lineage: Eukaryota > Viridiplantae > Streptophyta > Pinopsida > Cupressales > Cupressaceae > Sequoia > Sequoia sempervirens. Next base: position 39,319,278 of record VDFB02000015.1, read on the forward strand.
AAGAATACAATGCATGATCACTTGCTCGCCTTCCCCAAGCCTTAAATAGATGTTTTCACCATGTAGACTGACTATCCCTTCATCTTCAACTAAATAAATACCTCTTACAATGAGCTGAATTTTCATATTCTTGTCATTTTGTGCACTTTTACATTTTTACATCTTTTGCATTTTTTGACCTCCTAGACACGTATTACAATAGAATGGTCCCTCACACGGCCATTTGCAATGCTTTACATCTGAAAATTCAAAATTTTCAAAAATGGTTTGATGGAGACATAAGGTGCTCCTACACCAGTATTCCTAAGATCACTAAGCTTTCAAATGTCATTTGCAAAGAATGTCAGTGTTGGCCTCCAACAATGATTTAACAACTAATACCTTACAACTGTGATTCAAAGACTGGACATCTAAAATGAATAGCCATTTCAATCATCATGGAAGTGCATTTAACTTTTCAACCTAGGGACATAAACTTGAAATGGGTCACCACAGTATGTGCACTAGAAATCCAAAGTAGCCATTTTCATTCTATAGCTAAGAAAGACACAATGCTGAAAGTAAATTGCTTGGAAATGAATAACATAAATGTTGAAAATCAACCAACAACTATACTAAGCTGAAATGCATGACAAAAATGAAAATCTGAGCAAACAAACATGAAACTACTCTCTTTGCTTTGGCTATAGGAATAGTCACAAAATGGAATTCTAGTGGCTGCTGGAACACTCAGTGCCAGATTCTTAACTAATTGCTAAATAGAAAGTAATAACTAAACTAAACCAAACTAAAGGACGGAATACTCACCAAGTGGGACCCATTGGATGAGTATCCTCTAAAGCTAATGTAAAGTCAAATGTATAGATTTATAACTTCATTTTATTCATTGGAAAACATGAGTACAATAGAGTAGTGTAACTGTATTACTAAAAAATAAAAATGCTAGTACATCATCAGATCGCGCAACCAACCTCCTGAGAAAGAGCGTCTAGTTCTTATTTATAGGAAAAAAAGCTACTAAATAATCACCTAGCAAGGTGGTCAACTCCAATAGATTAGGAGGATGCCACTTTAGGGAAAGCATGAAAAGTGGAGAGGCGGTTACACATGCATAGAATTTGGTCAAGCATGTTTCCTTAATGCAGATTTAGCACAACAGTAATGCCTATATTCACTCAACAACAATAAAGACCATTTACAAGGAGGTTACAACTTTGATTTAAATGAGGAATCTCCTATCGTCAAGAGTCTTTCCTCCATTAACCTTTGAATGACCACCTTATTGACCATTATAGTGAATGACCAACTATTAGAGTCTTCCTCCATTTCATAGTCCTCTAATCATATCTGGATGGAAATATTAGTACGCACAATAATCACATATCTATAACTATCTTAAATAACATTCATTAATCCACATGTAGAATTAACACAGATAGTCCATATAACATGTCAATGTCATTAAATATTTGCAAAAATAAAATTAGGCCCAATATCTATGGTTTTGAGGAAATATCAACATTCAAACATCAAGGTCCATGACAGCTTCAGCAAATAGATCATAAATTCTACCAAAATTAAACCATAAACTAGACTCATCACTCCCCCAAACCTAAGGTTTTGTTGGTCCTCCAAGAGGGGAAGGGTTGTTCTTTTGCTTAGTCAATGCCCTAAAATTTGCAACCGCCAACTATCCTACATTAGTGCTTGTTGTGTGTGAATCAGGATCCCAATAGAACCCTTTTTGTCTATCCAATTTGTTCTATCTTTGTCTCTCTATAGCAATATCACAGTGGTAATACCTGAAATTCGACATGGGCCACATTAGGATGGGTGACTAAAAAGTTAGTGGAAGCCAAAATCGTCCCTTTGTACTTCCAATTTGTATGTATCTGTCAATTATTTTAAGTGTTGCAGCATAGTTGTATATAGAGTGGGGCTCGACTTGTTTTAGCTCATCAGTTAGGCTGTTCCATCTTTGTGATAGGTATCTCTTCATAGTTTCCTCTTTTTTTGTTGCCACCACCTCATATTCATTGTAAACTGCTTCTATCCAAGGCATGATCCTATTACCATAGCTAGGTCTAAAAAGAATTTTGTGTCAATCCTTGTAAATGTCCCTTAGGTTTCTTGATTCAGTCCTGATGGGTAGAGGGATGTTAGATTCCATTTTCCTATAAGCCTCATATTGTATCCCCAACTAATCTCATTATGTACCTAGGAAAAAAATTCCCTTAATTGGACATCCCCAACATACAAAGGTGGATTCCAATCATGGTCTTGAGTCAGTGCATAATTATGCAAATAGAATTCACACAACAAATTCTTCATCTCAGGGGAAGCAATCTGATAAGAATTGAAAAATTTAATAGGAGTCTCAATGGAAGGGTTCAAACCTAAGACAATCCTTGCCACCTTAAAAGAAATATATTTCTCCTTCAAATGCAGACCATAGACCCTTGGAGGGGTCTTGCATTCTACTATCTAGGGTACCAAGGATTTCATATCATCCACCTTCTTCTTTAAAGAGCAATTTCTGCATCCTTGTCTTCAATCTTCTCATCTCTCATTTGAATTTCTTTCTTCAGCCTACATTACTCCTCTTTCCATTCCTCCTCCCTCCTTTGTATCTCTTTCCATAAGCTCATAATTTTTGTGTACTGTGAAATCAGGGGGGTTATGTATTCCTACCAAGATTTTTCCTATAACTGATGCTTGCTCTCCATATAGTACCAACTATAGGGATTCAGGTTGTTCAGTCAATTCCGCATGCAGGGGTACTGATTGTTCTCCCAATTCTGGTTGCAGGGCCTCTTGTTCCTGTTCTTGCTCATGCTACAAGAACTCTTGATTTTCTTCATACCCTTGATTCTCAACTTGTTCTGCAATATCAACAAGATATGTTAGTGTTATGTTTGTTTCTTTCTCAAATATGTCCTCTTCCTCGACATTCACCTGCCCCATTGGAGCTTATGTGTCCCCCTGTGATGTTTCTCTAGGCTTAGGGATTTCTTGTGGAGGCATATCAAAGGCTGGCCCGAATAGTCTTGATTTTCTAGGAGGGCTTTCACATTTTTATTTGGTTACAGGATGAACAGTGTCTGCCTTCCGCTTCTTAGAGCTTGGTACTTCTTTTTCTGCTGGCTACTTTTTAGCTTTTCCTTTTATTATTTTTGATTCTCTCTTATGTGCCCTAGTTCTCATTAGGATGCCAAGAGGAACATCATCATTAGAATCTGGAGAGGAACTTTCTTTGTCTGAGTGCTATATCTCAGAAGAACTAATCTCTATGGTTTGTTATGCTGCAGGAGGGTTTACACTAGGGCCTGCGCTAGAGGTTGAAGCACCAAGCATGGCTTCACTCGTACTTAATCTCCTGCTAGACCTACAAGGTTGAGGTAAAACCCTAGGTCACAAATTCTTTGGTCTAATTTGATCAATATTTATGAATTATTCCCAAGTCATCTCAGAGACATCATGCAGAGACTTCTCAACTAAAAATTTGATCAAAGAATGGTGATAAATGAAATTGTCCCTACATTTTTGAGTCTTGGTTACCATGATTGGAAGAAGGTGGTATAGGACATTCAAAACATTCATCCTCCTCCCATGCCTCATGTGATTCAAGAGTTTGAAGTGCATAGAATGTAGATTTGATTGGCGACCTTCACATGTGATATATTTTATAGCATAAACAACTATTTTCTTCCATGGCTTAGGTAGAGAGGTTCTTTTTGCACCTAGTTTTTCCATGCTCAATGGAGGGTCACCAGGTTCTGTAAGTTTTACCCTAGTTGACCAGGTATCTCTAGAAGCAGGGTAATTTTCACCATCGGTAGGCAACCCTATAACTTTTGTAATTATTTCTTCAGTAGCCAATATGTCCAGCCCTTTTACCATGGCTTTTCCTTTAGACAATTTCTAGCAAAATTCTAATGCAATGTCTTCATTAAAACCATTAAGCTTTAGGAAGTAGTCTAACTAGCTGCAATTTATAAATTTGACATGTGAAAGTGCATCCTGCAGTAATACATCAGGAACCGTGGGTTCATTCCTGATTAACCCACCTACCATTGTCTGCAATCAACAATCACTCTGCAAAGTTTTCCTTCCTACAACATTGCCAAATTTTGAATGCCAATGTCGTCTGAATTTTCCCTTTCTATTTTACCTTTTTTTCTTTTTGTTTTACCTTTTGGCAACTTAAGATTATTAGAGGATTAATAATGGTAGTAAAGAAGTAATAAAGGAAGGTTATGATGGAGAAAAATGGTGGTGGTAGTTGGTGTTACCTCACACATACGAGTCGTCATCTCACTCAGAATTCAAATTGGCTAAATTTAAACTTTGCTGGCATAGACTAGAATGGACTAAAACATGGGAAAAGTACTCACATCTTCCCCCCCAACCTAAATTTGAGCATGTGTCCTCACATGCAAGGTGGTAAGGATGATTTGAAAGGGACAAGAATTATGACATGCTATGGTGAACGTTCATATTAATTCACAACAATTAAATGAATGCACTAAAGACAATTAAGATATAACAATTAATGCGCACATACCTGGATTCATGGAAGATTCATTGCAAATATTGTGGAGAAAGTACTAGTCACCTTTTAAGAAATAAGTTGAGAAATTAATGAAAATGAGGTGAAATGAGGTGAAGTGGAATGAAGTGAAGTGATGGAAGAGAGAGAAAGGTGGAGATGGATGGGCGGATGGGTGGATGGGTGAATAAGTGGACTCCCAAAAAAGTGGAAGTATTTATTATGACAAGGTACATACCTTAGTTAGCAAGAAGGAGAGACACTAGGTCCACTTCCCTTGGCTACATGAAGCTCGGGTGTTGCATGTTGAGTGAATTGTTGCAAAAAATCCTCTTTGGAAGTTGGCTTGCGATACAATATGAGGTGATGACCATTGAAAAGTAGCTTAAATCTTACTGGGTCAATAGTAGTGAGTTGAACAACACTGTCGGGGAATACTTCTGCAACCTCATATGGTCCTAGCCACCTTGTCTATAATTTTTCTGCATTATCTTGATACCTTGAGTCATAGAGCAGTGCCCAATAGCCTGGTTGAAATTTCTTGTCCTTGATGAATTTTTCATGCCACCTTATTCTCTGATTCTACACTACCTCTGTGTGATGCAAGACTACTCTCCTCATCTCATCCAAAGCATTCAGCTGCATTATTCTTTCTCTTTGTTCCTCAGAGATATCCATCCCCAAGTCTACTACAGTCCTAAGAGTCTTTTGTTCAAATTCAATGGGCATCATAGTTGTCTTTCCATTCAACAACTCAAAAGGAGTGAAGCCTGTAGTTCATTTCCAGGTTTTCCTATAGGCCCAGACAACTTATGGCATCCTATTTGCCCAATCCTTTTTATGAACCACTGTTTTGGTTAGAATTGCTTCAATCTCCTGATTGGTCACCTCAAATTGGCCATTGGCCTGAGGGTGATAAGGAGGAGTAGAATTCTCGTGCCTTATGTTGTACTCATTGACCAGTGTTGCAACAAGGGTTGATGTGAATTGAGCCCCTTGATTAGTCACTATCTCTCTCGGAACCTCATACCTTGTGAAAATATCCTCATAAAGAAATTCAACAACCTTATTATCTCTTGCATGCTTCATGGCCTTAACTTCTCCCACTTAGTTACATAATCAGTGCATACCAGGATATAAGACTTACCATTGGATAGACGATCAATGGGTCCTACAATATCTAGTCCCCATTTTGTCAAATGGAGTGATTACTACCTAAGGTAAAAGTGGCATCTCATCAGATTTGGTTGGCCTACCCATCCTCTGGCATCTATCACACTTTCTCATATATCCCCCTACATCCTTGTGGAGTGTTGGCCAGTAATATCCTGTATATAGAATCTTTATTGTTGTCCTCTTGGCTGCAAAATTTCCTCCACATGGTTCATTGTGGCATGCATGCAAAATATCATATGTCGCATCTTCTCACACACATTTCCTCATGACATGGTTTGGCCCAGTGTAAAACAAACATCCTGCAATCCATGAAAAAGGAAATGATTTTTCAATGAGCACCCTTCTCTCTTTTGGAGAGAAGTGGGGAGGAACTCTCCCTGTGACTAGATAGTTAGCTATGTCAGCATACCATTGTGTTTGAACACTAATGGAAAATAAGTGCTCATCCGGGAAAGAGTCATCTATGACCTGATTTTCTTTTGATGTAGTCAACCTTGAAAGAAAATCTGCAACAACATTGGCCTTCCCTAGTTTATCTACAATGGTTATGTCAATTTCCTACATCAACAATAACCATCTTTCTAGCCTACTTGTGATTAGGGGTTTATTCATGAGGTATCTAATGGCTGCATGATCGGTGTGCACAAAGATTTGATAGCTTGTTATGTAGTGCCTGAATTTGTTTAGGGCATAGATTACTACCATCATTTATTTTTCTATCACTATATAATTGAATTTAGCTCCTTGCAAGTTTCTGTTGACAAAATAAATAGCATTTTCAACAACTCCTTCTTTATGTCCTAGGATGGATCCTATAGCATAGTTTGATCCATTTGTATGGATGTGAAAAGGAAGCTCCCAATTAGGTCCTTTGAGTACATGAGCATGAGTCAAAGCTTCCTTCAAATCAAAAAATGCCTTGTCACAGTCTTCAGTCCACTAAAACTCAACATCTTTAGTGAGAAGAGTATACAATGGTGTTGCTATTTTACTGAATTCTTTGATGAACTACCTATAATATCTTGCATAGTTCAAGAAACTCCTAACATCTTTTTGTTTTTTATGTGTAGGAAAATTTGTGATCACTTCAATATTTGCAGGATCTACTTGAATTCCTTTGTGAGAGATGTAGTGGCCAAGGACAACACCTTCTTGCATCATCATGAAACACTTTTCACTATTTAGAGATAGATTGTGATCTTCACATTTTTGTAGGACTCTCCTTAGATTCCTTAATGCTTCATTGAAATCAGCACCATAGGTGGTGAAATCATCCATATAAATTTTCATGCAATCATGAAAAATATCTGAAAATATTCTAATGAATGCCCTCTGAAAAGTTGTAGGTGCATTGCATAAGTCAAATGGAAGTACTGAGTAGTAATAGGTTCCCCATGGATAGGTAAAGGTGGTCTTCTCCTAGTCCTCTAGTGCAATTTGGATCTGGTTATAGCCACTGAATCCATCTAGAAAAAAAAATTATTGTTTTCCTACAAGTCAATCCAAAACTTGATCTATGAACGGTAAGGGAAAATGGTCCTTTTTGGTGGCAGCATTAAGTTCCCTTTAATAAACACAAACTCACCACTTCCCTCCCTTTTTGGGAACAATCACCAATGGAGACACCCATTGGCTATCTAAGATGGGGTAGATAAATCCTGTATCTAGCAATTTTTTTAGTTCTCCTTTTACAATTTCTCTTAGTGCAGGGTTAATTCTTCTTTGTGGTTGTCTCACTGGGGTGCAATCATGTCTGATGTAAATTCTATGAGTGCAAAGCTTAGGGTCCAATCCCTTCATATCATGATAGTCCCATGTTGGTGGGTCTTCAGTATGTTGGTCAATAACAACTATTGTTCTTCACTCAGTTTGTTGTTAATATTCAGATATTTTCCTTTTTACACCTGCACTTGTGTAGTTAAGTCTATCATAGCTACTTCATTAATACATGGTAGTTTGAGTTCATATGGTATCAATGTATGGGACATACTTGTTGTTGTTGGAAGTCCGGCTATAGGAAGAGTGGTTGCAGGAAGAGTGGTTGTAGGAAGAACGGGCAAAAGGGTCTTCATTGAATAAACAAAACTAGATGCATGGGAGGATAATGCTTCCCCCACTTCACAATGGTTTTGGATTATGTTATCCAATACTTCATCTTCATCTTGAAGCTGCATAAAAGGACTTACATCTAGCATCATAAGTTGTGTCGTAGAATTATCTTCCTCACCCTCTTCACCAACATGTGGCCATACGAGATTATCCTCATCATGGGATGGTTGAGAAGGAGGGTAGAGAACAATTTTTTTGGTGTTCTTTCCATCATAAATGGTTGTCTCCTATCCTGCATCCAATGTAGGCATCTACAGTTGCTAACCATGGCCTTCCAAGAATAATGGGATACCTACCTAGTGTAGCTTTAGGAGAAAGAATCATGAAATCTACTGGGTACTCCTAGGAGTCTAGAATTACCACAAGATCCTCTACTATACCATCAGGCTTAACAGTAGAACTATCAGCAAGTTGTAGGATAGTAGGAGTAGATCTCATTCTTGCAATGTTTAGTTGTTGTAGGATGTCCTTCGTCATTACATTTATTGCTGCCCAAAATCAATTAGAGAATTATTTATTGGGATCTTATTTATAACAACTCCTACCACAGGACTACCTGGGTCATTGTACTTAAGGACAGTCACTTTCCCAAGCATGATGTCATCCAGTTGTCCCACCACATGAACCATAGTGGGTCTTTCTTTTTCTTTCCTGACTTCTTGAGGCATGCTTCCTTGATTGCCTTGCCATAAATTAGAATATCTTTTACGGCCTAAAATAGAGGTTTGTAGACACATATATGCTTCAGCTGATCCAAGATGTCAAAGGTTGTGTCCTCCTTTTCTTCTGTTGTCTTGGCAACTTCCAATTTATGAGGAAATGGCAGTTCTTGCTCAGTCTACTTGACTATGATTGGTTCAAGATTTTTAGGTGCACTTGGCTGAATGGGATCATTCAGAGGTTCCTCTCCCTCTTGCACATGATGCTCAGTAATAATGGGCGTGGAGGGGCCTAGTAAAGTAGTTCCTAAATGAAAGTGGATTTCACTCACACTCATAGAATATGCAGGGAATTGATTTGAATCAGCAGAGTATACTGGCTATTGTTGTGATTTGTTATTTGGGTTAGGTGTGGGCTGAGCTGGTAGCTGAGTAGTTTTAGGTGCATTTGAGCTTGGATTAGTAGGAGGAGGCATTATAGTAGGTTGATGGGGTTGAGAAGGTGGCTACATGTAGCTATTTGTCTAGTTTGGCCATTATTGTCCTCCCCTCCATTGATTTGTTTGCTACCAATTTACTAGGGGTGGCTGCCAATTCCCCTGAGATTACTACCACTAGGGTGGATATTTTTGGTGATTAAGCCAAGTATTTGGAGGGTTACTCTAATGTTGTGGTGGATATCCTCCATAATTGGATGGATATGGGGGTTGTCGTTGGTTACTATATGAATAAGAATTGAAATATGACCCAACAAAAGATAGTGGATCTGGTGGCATACCTTGTCTTGGAGCCCATGGCCTCCTTTGTGAAACATAGTAGACTTGATCTTCTTCAACCTGGATTGGCTTGAACTCAGGTGCAATTTTCTTGTTGTTGATATTAGCTACTATCTTGCATCTGTAGTCCTTTTATCTACAGTGAGGGAAATATTCTGCCAACATTGCCTTTGCCTCCTCTTGTTTCTTCTTGGCATAAAGTGTATCCAATGTAGTAGCTAGATTTTTTATGATGTCTTGCTTGAAATCTACCAGCAAATGTGCGATCTCCATCCTTGAAACTCCACTGGTAAATGACTTACCCATAGAGGATTGGTAAGCTCTCCCTTTCTTTGAAGATGCCCTAGAGTAGTTCTGGCATATTTTCTTGATGTCTTCCCAAGGAACTTGGGTGATATCTCCTCCTACCATCAAGTCCAAGGCATTAGTGAATATCTTATTAATCACCCTTAGGAAAAGTAGCATTTTTGAGTCTTCATTGAATGTATGGCGTGGAGATTTTTGTAGGCAAAACAAAAACCTTGAAATGTAATCCTTCAGGCTCTCATCTTCCTTTTGCTGCATCCTAAAAATGTCATCTCCTCTCATGTCACTGCCCTTACAATATTCCTTGTATTTCTCAAGGTACTTTGTCTTCATGTCCTCCCAAGTCTCCATAGTATCTCTGCCTAGGCTCATGAACCATCTTAATGCAACCTCTTTCAAGATGGTAGGAAATAGCTTGAGCCTATGGGAATGAATGGTATAGTCATAACTCTCGTAGAGTATGTCAAAATTGAACAAGAAATTATCAAGATCTTCTATGACAAGTCCATAAAGCTTAGGAAGGATTGAAGTAGGGATATTTTTAAGGTTGTCTACTTTATTCTTATGAGAAATGGGGAAAGGAAAAGTTGGTTGGTTAGGTCTATTTCTATTTTCATCATCCATACCTTCCTGATGTAGTTCCAAAGAAAAGGGGTTCTCAATCATATTTTGATCCTCAGAGGAAGCTTTAGAGCTAGTCAAATCAAGAAATGCATCAGCAAAGGGGTGTGGATCTCCTTCTTCTTCTCTTGGTAGGTTCTAATATTCAACTAGTTGGAATGGATTAGGATTGTTAGGAAGTAATCTCCCATGAGCATCTCTCCTCCTTCCTCTATGCATGCGGTATCTATTGGAAACAAGCAACACTAAGAGGGGGGGTGAATTAGTGTTCTGCAAAAATTAACTTTGTTATTCTGATCATTAACCCACTTTAAGCATTCAACAACAAGAAATATGCAGAAATAGAAAGAAAATAACCACAACACCATAACACAAGGATTTTTACGTGGAAACCCTTTTAAGGGAAAAACCACGGTGGATGGCCTATCCACAATATAATCTAAGTATACTCAAAAAGAAGTTTACAATATGGGAATGCACTTGCATTCAAGCTCACTGCCTAGAGCTCACTGCTCAAAATAGGAAGGCACACTACCTTACAAACATTTGGATTAGATCCAAGAGAATGAATTGAAATAATAACATCTACAAATTCTTGATTATAGTTCTAGTTAGGCTCAGTTTTCAATCTTTTGTCCTTCTGATTGATATTGAACTTTTTCTCTACTATGCTCTGACTTGCACCACAAAATATTTACACATAAGTGAAACTGTGCATAAAATCACTCTAACACTCTTCTGATATTCACAATACACATTGACACACCATGCATACACACCAAAATGATATAATAGATCATACATATATATCTACAACTAACAATTTAATCGCAACAAGTCGACTTTAATAAAACTTAAAAATATTAGCAACTGTCATCTCAAATCTTAAGAATTATCCAATGTGCATCCACAACGGTTGTATACAACTTAACTTGGACCCAAAACATAATGATCAAACACAAAATATTCGAATAAACATTCCTTGAATATTCGCACCACATTTTATCAACTGAGTCGGCCCCAAAATACTGATAAATAGAAAAGTATCAACGGGATCACCAAACTTACACATGACTTGGTACGAGGCACTAAGATTTCTAGATAACACAAGAAATACACTGATGAACCTTTTGTGAGATCAACAACTCAAAATAACAACTATAAATCTGCACTTGAATCGTTGAACACCAAACTATCAGATGCTCTATTTTTCCTGATTGTCCTCAATCTACCAATCGGTGTGAGAAAATGGTGTCATGTGGATCCAATTACCAACTAGGGTTTCCATCAATGACAATACCAGAAAGCATTTGCAGTGTCTCTTGCCAACAATATCAATTCACTATCAACCAACTCACACAAAGAATTGGAAAAATAATAGTGGATCATTACTTTCCTAAATGAGGGGTATACTAAGAACAATTTTCATAAATACTACAACAAGAAAAACTATCAATGACTCCAAAGAAATTCCTAGTTTAACACCATCCCTAACAACAACGCCAAAAATGTTGGCCTCCAACAATGATTTAACAACTAAGTCCTTCTAGCTGTGATTTAGAGATTGGACATCTAAACTAAATAGCCACTTCAATCATCATGGAGGTACATTTAGCTTGTCAACCCAGGGACGTAAACTTGAAATGGGTCAGCACAGTATGTGCCCTAGAAATCCAAAGTAGCCATTTTCATTCTACAGCTAAGAAAGACACAATGTTGAAAGTAAATTGCTTGGAAAGGAATAACATAAATGATGAACATCAACCAAAAACTATACTAAGCTGAAATGCATGACATAAAAGAAAATTTGAGCAAACAAACAAGAAACTACTCTTTCTGCTTTGGTTGTAGGAACAGTCACAAAATGGAATTCTAGTGGCTGCAGAAATAGTCATTGTCAGATTCTTAACTAATTGTTGAACATAAAGTAATAAATAAAATAAACCAAACTAAAGGATGGAATGCTCACCAAGTGGATCCCCTTGGATGAGTATCCTCTAAAACTAATGTAAACTCAGATGCACAGACTTATAACTTCATTTTATTCATTGGAAAACATGAGTGCAATAGAGCAATGTAACTGTATTACTAAAAACTAAGAATGCTAGTACATCATTAGATTGTGCAACTAACCTCTCGCGAAGGAGCATATGGGTCTTATTTATAGGAAAAGAAGCTACTAACTAATCACCTAGCAAGGCCGTCAACTCCAAAAAATTAGGACGCCACTTTAGGGAAATCATGAAAAGTGGAGAGATGGTTACACATGCGTGGAATCTGGTCAAGCATGCTACCTTAATGTAGATTTAGCACAACGGTAATGCCTATAGTCACTCAACAACAATAAAGACCATTTACAAGGCAGTTACAAATTTGATTTAAATGAGGAATCTCTCACCGTTGAGAGTCTTCCCTCCATTGAACTTTGAATGACCAACTGTTAGGGTCTTCCTATATTTTGTAGGCCTCTAATCATATCTGAATGGCAATATTAGTACACACAATAATTGCATATCTATAACTATCTTAAAGAGAATTCATTAATCCACATGTGGAATTAACACAGATATTCCATATAACATGTCAATGTCATTAAAGATTTGTAGAAATAAAATTAGGCACAATATCTATGGTTTTGAGGAAATATCAAAACTCAAAGATCAAGGTCCATGACAACTTCAAAAAATAGATCATAAATTCTACCAAAATTAAAGCATAAACTAGATTCATAAGTCAGTAGGAAAAAAAAAAGGGTTAAGTTTCAAGGAAAAGAATATTCAACCACAAAACCCTTACAATTGGTTCACACCGATTTCTGTGGACCTATAAGAACAAGGGAATTGAAAGGTGAAAGATACTTCATGTTTCTAGTTGATGGCTATATAAGAATGACATGGGTAACCTTTCTAAAGGAAAAGTTCCAATAATTTGAAAGATTCAAGATATTCAAGAAAATGGTTAAGGAGATTGGAAGAATAATAAAATGCTTAAGATCAAATAGAGGAAAATTCACATTAGGTAAATTCATTGAGTACTATGAAGCACATCGAATTAAAATACAATACTTTGCACCAAGAACTCCACAATGGAATGGGGTAGTACAAAGAAAGAAAAAATTAGTTAAGGAAATGGCCATAATAATGTTGAATAAGGCCAAGTTAGTAGATATGTTTTGGAGAGAAGCTGTTCATACTACAATTTCTATTTTAAATAGGGTTCAAATTAGAGAAAACAATTATAACACTCCCTATGAACTATGATATGATAATCTTGCCTCAATTAAGTACTTCAAAGTATTTGGTAGTAAATGTTACATTAAGAAAGAAGAAGATAACTTGGGAAACTTTGATTCTAGATGTGATGAAGGAATATTCTTAGGGTATTCCACTCAAAGCAAAGATAACAAGTGCTACAATAAGAGGCTGCAGAAGATTGTGGAAAGCATAAACATCAAGATTGATGAGAAAATTAAAGATGTCAAATTTGATAAGAATAATTTTGAAGAGGATTCAAATTATGAAGAAGATGTTGCAATTGAAGAAGAAGAATTTGAAGAAGTTGAAAAAGCACCTGCAAAGTATGTTAAAAAGGATCACCTTACAGATCTAATTATTGGTGACAAAAATGAAAGTGTTTAGATAAGGAGAAGACTTGCAAAGAGCAAGGAACAAGAAAATTTTACTCTCCTATCAAAAATTGAACCTAAGAGCTATATTGAGGCCAACAAGGATGAGAGATGGATAAAGGCCATGGAAGAATAGCTAAACTAGAATGAGAAGAAAAAGACATGAGAATTGGTTCCTAGAACTTCAAGTAAAAATGTAATAGGTCCTAAATGGGTGTTTAGAAATAAACTCAATGAAGATGGTGTCATTGTGATAAATAAAGAAAGATTGGTGTGCAAGGGTTATGAACAAGTTGAAGGCATTGATTTTGAAGAAACATGTGCACTTGTTGCATTATTAGAGGCCATAAGAATGTTTCTTGCATTTTTCAGTCTATAAAGGATCTAAATTCTATCAAATGGATGTCAAATCTGCATTTCTAAATAGGAACTTTGAAGAAGAGGTCTACATAGAATAGCTAGAGGGGTTTCAACTATCAAAAGAAGAAAATTATGTTTGTAGATTGACAAAAGCATTGCATGTTCTAAAAAAAACACGTAGAGCATGGTATTGAAGATTGAACAAGTATCTTCAACAACGCGGGTTCAAGAAAGGATGTGCAGACAATAATTTGTACTTCAAATCTGAAAATGAGCAAATGATTACTATTGTATTTTATGTGGATGACATCATATTTGGTGGCAGCAATGATAAGATGTGTAAGGTATTTTTTGCACAAATGCAAGATCAATTTGAGATGTCAATGTTAGGAGAGTTGTCATTTTTTCTTGGTTTACAAATTTTACAAACTAATGATGGGAAATTCATATCTCAAACTAAGTATGCTAAGGAAATGCTTAAGAAATTTGGAATGGAAGATAGCAAACCAATTAGTACCCCTATGATAATGGATTGTGAACTGAGTAAGTCAGATGAGTCCTCAGATGAAAATTAGACAACATATAGGTCAATGATTGGAAGCTTGTTGTACTTAACTACATCAAGGCCAAATATTATGCTAGTATACATGGTGACAAGATTTTAGGCTGCTCCAAAAGAGTCTCGTGTCAATGCAGTGAAAATAATCTTTAGATATTGAAACATAGAAAAATAGGGTGCTCCTAGGGTTTGCCAAAATGGAAAAGTGATCCAAAGAGGGAAAAGGGGTCCTACTTCTCTAATTTCATTAGGAAATGGGATCTCCATGAAGAATTGACTAACTACCTTTAGGATAATCAATTATATGGAGGAATCTTTAGATTTCCTTTCTATATCAGGATGGGGGTCTAGGTCAAACAACACTTTGGGGAGAAAGATTAAAAATACCAAATCAACTCCAAAATGAAATATATCACTTGGATTTAGTAGATTAAGCATAAAAATAATGGAAACAACAAAGTTTCTAGTAAATTTGGAAGGAATAAATGTTGTGTACCTCTCATAAAATGGTGTTTTCAGAAGCTTTATGAGGTATCATTCCCCCTATGGCGAATGGGTCCTATGTAGGGATTTTCAAAAATGGTTTTTGGGTCATCTTCTCCTCTATTTTCACTTCTAGATTCCCAATTTTCATAGTCAAATAGTCAGAAATAAATCTAGGATTTGAGTTTTCGTGAAATGACAATAAAGGTGACAACAAATGCAAATTTGTAAATTTGCAACTTTGAGATCTTCAAATTTTCTTCAACCTACAAATCTACAACACACAAATAGGGGGAAAATGTTTGTTTATGGGTGAATGGGGGTTTTCCTTGGTCAAACCCTATTTGGGTATTTAAACCTTGAAATGATATGAAATAGCATGAAAGGAATGAAGAATGAACAACTCAATGTCACAACTCACCAAACCCTTGAATAAACATTTAAAGGATTGAAATCTTGATGTGGATCTTGCATGAAATAGATTAAATGGACTAGGATCTTGAACCTTGGATCTTGACTTGAAATAGTACTTTGAATGCTTTAATGGATCATGAAACCTACATCATCATATTAGCTCCAAAAATATGCATGATGCAAGAAGACTTTTACATGACAATTGGATCTTGATTGTTGTGATAAAACTTTAATAAATCTTCTCTTGAATTCCTTGAATTTCTCTTGAAGTGCTCTTCATCATCAAATTTACTACACTTTTTCTCACTTGAAAATATTAGATGAAAATTGGTGAAAAAACCTTATATTTATAGATATGTATCCCTAATTTCCCAAAATTCAAATTTCACAAGTTGACATTGAAATATAGATTTGAAAACATTAAAATACAAGAAAAAACATAATTTAAATTTAGATCCTAGGTCTAAGGTAGGACCCATTTTCCCATGTGTAAATGGGTTCTAGGTCCCTAACCCTAGGACAAACATTGCTCAATGAAAAGTGTTATGTTAATGAATTAATGAATGCCAGTTTCCTCTTTGGAAAATTTAATTAAATAGGCTTGGAAAATGAATTAAGGGGCCAATTAAGTAAGATTAAGCTCAATTGATTAAAGGATCTCTAAATAAGATTGAAAGTGTAAAGAGGTACACTTTACAACACTAAAATAAGACACAATTAAGTCCAAATTAACATTAATTCCTAGCCTTATCATTAACTGTCAACCAGCTTTCCCGTCAAGATTATAACATACCCGTTGATTTAAAACATGTGCATCTTAAGAAAAATTTAGTAATCTGTCATCTAATTCATTAAGACTGGATTAATTCACCAAGGTTTTTTTTATTCTTTAGATGAGACATGTGGTGCCCACCCGTGATATCGCGATCAATAAAAACCTTGCAATTTTCGATCACGCAATGGCAGGAGACCGTTGAGATCTGACAATACTTGATCAATGGTCACTCAAACTTATCCCCTTCAGCCTCACCAGATGGGACACATGGTGCCCACCTGTGATATCGTGATCAACCAAAGTAGTGTGGTGGGGTCATCACGGGATGGTGGGGAATGACAGAGATCAAACGACAGTTGATCAACGGTCATGCAAATTTTATCCCTCTATGAAATAAAAAATTTATTAAAAGGACAAGGGGACATCACTAGGAAGATGGTAAACAATGACATAAGTTGTTTATAAACAATGAAACACAAGGCCAACCAAGAATTAGGAAAATAAAACCCTGCGAAGGAAATAAAATATTAAGACCAAATGGACCCAGCCTAGACGAAATGATAGGACATAAGTCGTTTTAAAACCCTTCAAAAAGTAATAGCGAAAAATATCCCAACCAAGGTGTAAAATAAACATAAGGGTTTTAAATGCAGACAAAGCTAAAACCCCCAACCCTAGGAAATTTCCAACACCATGAAAGACCAGTGACATAAGGCAGGGCAGGAATGGAACACAAGGAGCAAAATTTGAAGTTCCATCAGTGGCTCCAATTGGGGACGTTCATTCCACTGGAATGAAGCGAGAAACTAGAATCTCATGTAGAGCAAACCAAGAAGCAGAGATGACCAAAAGGGATTTTTTGGACAAAACAACCCAAACTATATACAAAATATATACAAAACATACAAACCTAAACTACTGTTCATGGAAAAGAATACTTCAAGTGAAGTATAACTTCAAGAACTATCCATGAACTGGTAGTTCAAGAATATCCCCTGTCATATCTTGGAGTAAGTATGAATCTTCACCCCACTTAGCATTAATCAAAAATGGACCCAACCATATTGAATCAAATTTCCCATGTTTCCCTTTATCTTCCAATCTGGAATTCCACATTAAAACCAAATCTCCATCTTTGAAACTCCTTGAAGTTGCCATCTTGTCATACAAATTCTTTACTTGCAACTACAAATTTTCATTTCTCTTTTAAGCTTCCCTCATGGTTTCATCTAATTCTATAAGAGCTTCCACTCTCAATTGCATTTCATCATCAATTTCATTATCATACATCTGGACAAACTTATACATTTCGATTAAGTTATTTTGGGGCAACTTGGCATTTATCCCATAAACCAAGTCAAATGAGGCACAACCTATTGCCTTCTTCACAGTTACCCTATCTTCCCAGACTGCTAATCTCAACTTAGAATCCCAAGCCCTTTTATTCTGATCCAAGATTCTTTTAATGATCTTCATCAAGCTTTTATTGCTTGATTCTGCTTGTCCATTTCCCTGTGGGTGATATGGTGAGGAATAAGAAATTTGGATGCCATGCTTCTCACAAAATTCTATGTATTCCTCAGATCTGAAATACATTGCGTTATCTAATACAATCCTTTCTAGACATCCAAATCTAGTCAATATGTTTCTCATCAAGAAGTCAATTACCACTTTTCTAGTGGATTTCTTTGTTGGAACTGCTTCCACCCACTTGATAAAATAATTAGTAGCCACCAATATACATGAGTGGCCTCCACTAGACTTACATGCTATCTCTCCTACAAAATCAATACCCCACTGTTGGAATGGAGCTTGTACTATAACTCGTTTTAGAGGCAAGTTACCAGAAAAATTTAGCTTACCAGAGAAACGTTGACAAGCATCACATGTCTTCACTAATTGGTGTGCATCCTTAAAAACTATAAGCCACCAAAATCTAGCCCTCATTATCTTATGTGCAGTTTTTTTAGCCATATAATGCCCTCCACAAACTCCACCATGCATCTCACTCAGAAGTTCTTGTGCTTGATCTTGGTCAACACACTTCAACATGACACCTTCTCCATTTCTCCACCAGATCTTTCCATCTATGATAACATATTTGATAGCATGTAACTTCAATGTTCTTTTCTCATTTTCACTCAAGATTTTAGGACATTTCATTTTTTGCAAATAATATATCACATATCGATACCATTCAAAATGCTCCATATCACATATGTGTAATCTATTTTCCTCTTCTAGCAAATTTATCTAATTTTCTTCTAGATTACTTTGAGCTATGAGCTTGGACAATCCTTGTCCTCTCACCAGTTTAGTAATATGGACCTCAATATTGAATTCCTAGATCCTATTTATCCACCTACACCTTCTTCCTGACCCTTCTTGTTGTGTGAAAATGTCCTTAATAGTAGCACTAGGCACATAGGAAATTATAGTAGCTCCCATCAAATAAGGCCTAAAAGATTTTACTGCTTTTACCAGTGCATATGCCTATTTTTCATTTATATCATACTTAAGTTTTGCAGCTTGTAAGGATTTTCTGAAAAAGGCTACAGGCTATTCGAAACCTTCTGCATTCTTTTGCAACAACACAACTACAATTGTGTGGAAAGAAGAAAATGAAAAAATCTGTAAAGGTTTGGAAAAATTAGGGGTTCTTAACACATGAGCATCCTTTATTGCTTGCTTAATAGCCTGGAAAGCTTGCATAGACTCCTCATCCCATTCAACCTTGGCTCCTTTCTTGAGCATTTTGGAAATAGGGCAAAATGTCTCAACAAATTTTTTCACAAACCTCCTTAAGAAGTTTATTTATCCAAAGAAATATTGTATTCCTTTGACATTTCGGGGTTGTGGAACTTTATCTATTGCAATTACCCTCTCTGGATCAATTTTTACTCCATCCTTGGAAACTATATGTCCCAATAATTTTCCCTCTAGTACTCTAAACACACATTTCTTTGGATTCAAAGAAATACCATACTCCAAAACTCTAATGAATATCTTCTCCATATGCTTACAATGATCCTCTTCCTTTTTAGAATATGTTGTCAAGTCATCTTGATAGATCACCAAAAACAAGTTAATGAAATCTGAGAATGCCACATCCATGGCTCTCTGAAAAGTAGCCCCTGCATTTGTTAGACCAAATGGAATTCTTACATAAACATATGTTCCCCATGGTGTAGTGAAAGTTGTCTTAAACTGCTCTGACTCTTTGACCATGAGCTGGTTGTAACCAAAGAAACCATCCATCATAGACATCAATTCACAACCTATCACCCTTTGCAACATGGCTTCCATATTGGGTAATGGATAATTATCTTTTAATGAAGACACATTCAAATTTTTGAAATCTACACATAACCTGATGTCTCCATTTTTCTTCCTTACTGGTACCAAGTTTGATACCTAGGATGAATGTTTGATTGGCTTGATGATTCTTGCATCCCTTAGTTTCATTAATTCTTCTTGCATTTTGGGGGCCAAGGTGGGATTAATAGGCCTTTTCTTTTGTCTGAATGGCTTGGCATCATCACACAAAGGAATCTCATGTTGGAAAAGATCCTCCATGTATGCCTTAAGATCATCATCGGACCATGCAAACACATGCCTAAACTTCCTTAATAAGTCAATTAGCATCCTTCTCACTTTTGGTGACATTTTATTTCCAATATACACCTTCTTTGGGGATGCTTTTGTTCCAAGATTTATCTCTTCCAAGTCATTAGGATGGGAAACAATATGATTAGCCTTTGTCTTATCTTGATTATCAAAAACTCTTTCTAATACAACTAGACCCTTGGGAATTGTGTTTTTCTTTAACTGAATGACCTCATTTCCAAATATAGTATCCTTACCATCAACATTTTCAACAAAAGCTCCAAATTCAATTTCTTGATTTTCATATTCACCCACACAATTCAAAAATCTTAATATATCATCATAATTATCAAAAACTTGCCAATTTTTTTATGTTATTAGGGATAGATGGCCTGGTTTGCACCTCAACCTTTGAAATTCCAATAGAAGTCATATCATCTGGTTTTAATGCAATGTTGGCTAATAGGTCTGCCACTTTGTTTTGACCTCTCTCCATCCACCCTATGCCAAATGCATCAAATCTCTCCAATTCATCCCAAAAAACATTCATATACTATTTCAACCTCTTGTTTTTTGATACATACTTGGATCTAACTTGGGAGGCCACAAGCTCAGAATCCCCAATTTCCTTGAGGTTCTTGATCCCATGTTTTTCAGCCAATCTCAACCCAATAACAAGGCTTCATACTCTACCACATTAATTGTGCATTCAAATAACAGAGTAAAAGAAAACTTGAATGTATTTCCACTTGGTGATCGTAACAAAACACCTGCACTAGAGCCTTCCTTTGAACTTGTACCATCAAAATACATAGTCCACAAATCATCAGATTCTGACAATTGTTTTATTTCTGTATCAATCAATGCAGTAGGCTTATCGCAATTGCTAGAAAATTCCTCAACCCTGAACTCATTTATACCACTATCAATAAAACATGTCATATTCTCAATTGGGCCATGCTCAATCATATGAGGTACTTTTGATTCTCTTTCAATTTTGACATCCTTACCATCAAAGAGAAAGTAGTGAATGGAAAATCACATTGCATGTTACCCCCCTTTTATGCACTCCATTTTCTTGACAAGAGAATTCCAAAATGAGGTGGGATGTCTACAACTAATACAGTCATGACTAAATCCTTGTCAAGGTACTGAGTCAATTTATAAGGAAATTCTCTGATAATTCCAACAATTGGCACTTCTCTTGAATCCATAGCATAACATTTACCTTGATGGTATCTACTGTCAAGCCCATTGCCTCCATTATTTTGACTGGCATAACATTATTTGATGCCCCTGAATCTATCATATAGTTCCTTAACGTTTTTCTATTTATATCCACACTTAAGAAGAATGGGGTTATGTTTTCAAGACACATGTTAATTGAATTTCCTAAATATATAGGGGGGATTTGTGACACAATTCCCTCCACTTCTTTTTCTTTCTCTTTATCCTTCGCTTCTTCACTACTTCCTTGTTTAGTCTTATTACCAGCAACATCTATGATCAAGGCTATTGTCTTTTCTTTGTGTTCATTTATTCTCATCATTTCTAGCAAAGGTACAGTTACCTTAACCTAAGAAAGCACATGAAACATATCTATAGGTGTATATTTAGGCAAATTAGACATCATACCTTCATCATTTTCATTTTCTCTTGTTGATTACTTCCTCCTAGCTTCTTTTGCTTCTTATCCTCTACAACAGGTTCAACTAACTTTGTAATCACCTTGGTCTTCACCAATGATGAAGTCACATCTTCTTGAGGCTTTGGGTTTTTGTTATTTTTTGTCCAAACCTTATCATTCTTAACCTCTTTGACTTTTATAGCATCCTTTTTGTTGTTAGTGTAATTAATATTTAATTGCACTTGCAAAACTTTACTTAGGTAATTATTTAATTCCTAGGTTAATTATTCTCATCCTTATCTTGTTGAGCTATCTTGTTGCTCAAGATAAGATTAGGGTTATGCATCTTTGATTTTATAAATCAAACCATATCTTGTAATTATGTAATTCCTAAATAATATTATGTTGCACATCTTTTTGCAATAGCTCTGCTTTTTTTGTTTTTCTCTTCTATGGAAGGATTTTTTGGTTTGCATTTCAAATCTTGGTTTCTAACATGGTATCAGAGCCTCGATTTGTAGCCCCTTCTCAGATTTTTGAGAAAATCATTGCAGAGTTCATTTGGGATTCCTCGAGGGTATCATGCCTTGAGTTCATTTATGCCTTGAGTTCATTCAGAGTGCTAGAAAAAGTCAGGATTGGCTTTTGTTTTGTAGATTTTGGTCATCGTTTGCTAGATTTGTGAGGGTTCCAGGCTGGGAGAATTTTTGCAAGTTCTAGAGGTAGCCAATTTTTCGGAGCAGTTTGAGCACAAACGGAGGTCACCATCGCATTTGCAGCAGCCAAAAACCCCAAGAATTCCTGTCGTTGGTGAAGTTGGTTAGAAAAGAAAAAAACATTTTCCTGGGGGGCAGTACGGCCTCCCCAGCACGCATCCCAAGGCTCAAGAATTGATTTTTTTTTAAAACGTGCTTTTTTCAAAGTTTGAGCCGGTGCCTCCAGTTCAGAATGCAGCCATTGCTAGGTGGCCACCCATTGGCTGCTCAACCGAGCGACACCACCAACCGGCCGCTGGCCCTTTCAGCCCCCGCGAGCCCCCTGCGCACAGGTCGCAGTCCTATGGGGGACCGGGCGCTATGTGCCCAACCCCCGACCACCCAAAGCCCTTGGTCACCTGTCATATACATGACTAGGGGCTCTGACCCAGCTCCCAGCTGCTAGCCCCTTGGTCCTGCATGTGACCAGGGGCCAAAAATTTTTTAGCCCCCTCGGGGCCTTGCAGGCCTTATTGGCCTTTTTGGAGCACTTTTACAAAATCGGGTGTGTTTTTTGCATACGATGTCCGTTTTTCACAAAAAAGATACCATTGGAAAGCTGATTCTGACACAGATCCAATAGTGAAGGTGGATTCTTCTAATTTTTCTCTAGATTTATTTTGCAGGTATTTGAACTCAGATGATTGTTTTTTGCTTTGGAGGGCATATCTTTTGTCTCGGTGATCTATTTTTTGTCATTCTTGTGGCGTTGGAAAGCTGGTCCAGTCCTCTACATAGATATGAGGTCTATTTTTATTTTTTATTTATGCATGCTTGTATGCTCTCCTTTTACAATCGTTGGGTTATTGTAATAAATGAACTGAGATAAAGTTCCATCAGGGGGGTTTCTTGCATAATAATTTGATTAGAGTGTAGTTTTCAATTTGATCTTCATCTAATTTGATGATAACTCGCATGGGTTATATGGTTTCCTAGTTTCTTTTGGCCACATTTTTTCTCTTGCTTGACACATATCAGATTCACATCGGTTCACACTTCAGTTGAGAGTTTATGTTTCTTGATCCACATTGGTTCTGATCCTTCTCAGTTTGAGGGCCATGTTTTTATGGTTAATGTTCCAGAGTCTTTATGGTACTCCTTCCCATGGAATATTTTTAGTCTTAGTTTGGCATCGACATCGAGATACACAGTTTCTAGATTCTGTCATCATCTCATCTACTATTGCTTCACAGATTCCAGGGTTGTTCCAGTTTGTGAGTTTTCCAGTGTTCTGTGGCATCAAGTCTGTTGTCACATTATTATGATTCCATTTTTGGTTTCTTGTAGACATAAGTATCTTTCCTTGCTTGTCATATTTCGGTTCCAGTGTTACTCCATAGTGTTCTTCCAGTGCTTCTTTGTAGCAGTCATCTCATTGTAGGGGGGTTTTGTCCCACTGGGTTTTCCTTCTCTACCTCATTATTGCATTTGTACATGGGTACCTGATCAGGCCTTATTTTCAGGACCCATTGATTCATGCTTTCTTGCATTCATCTTAGCATTTAGGTGCATGCTTTTTTTAGTCTCCCTAAGTTACTTTACTTAGGTAATTATTTAATTCCTAGGTTAATTATTGTCATCCTTATCTTGTTGAGCTATCTTGTTGCTCAAGATAAGATTAGGGTTATGCATCTTTGCTTTTATAAAGCAAATCATATCTTGTAATTATGTAATTCTTGAATATTATGTTCCACATCTTTTTGCAATAGCTCTACTTTTTCTATTTTTCTCTTCTGTGGAAGGATTTTCTGGTTTGCATTTCAGATCTTGGTTTCTAACATTTGTTGTCAACCTTAATACCTTTGTGTTTTTCCTTTTGTTCTTTAATAAACAGGCCAACAGGTTTACCCTGTTCACCACCCACATTTTTATTTCTCAGTTGAAGTGAACCTCTCATTTGAGCAGTCATTTCCTTAGTCAGTCTTGCAATCTCTTCTTTTGATGGTCTCCTTAAGGATACTGAACCTTCAGCCTACTCCATATTGCAAGCATCATGATCAAAATCACCTTCCTCATCAGAAAATACTTGTTGATGGTACATCTCACTTCTCTGCCTTTGATCATCCACATCAGCTTCTTGTATTTCATGATCAAAGGAACATTCTGCCTCATCAATGTATGATCTGGCCATACAAACATCTACATAATCCTACTCATATTCTAATGTTGTATCATGAACAACCTACTCTACTTCCTTAGCAAAAAGAAACTAAGCAATACCACAATAATTTTGATCATGTGGATGTTCACACACTTCACACCATGGTCTATTTGCTACTAGATTCACTGAATGTTTATGCAAGGGGTCTGGCGTATGCTGATCATTTTTAGGCTTCTGGCTAGGAAAGATTGGTTTTCCATCTTTCCAATTTATATTATAAGGATAATTTTGCAATCTGGGTGGCCTATCATTTTTATTATAGGGTTGTCTTTCATTTCCTATACCCTTCTCTTGCTTGGCAACAATTTTATTTATGTCTTTCAAAGTACTATAAAACTTTTCCCACTTTTCATCATCTTTAGGCTTTGCAGTAGGAACCTTATTAGTCTTATTCTTAGGATTTTTTAAAAGTGTAGGTTCTTCTCTCCTACCATACTTCCCAGAAGCTCTTCTATTACTCTCAATATTTATAGCCACCCTAAATGCATCCCTCACAGTTTGAGGGTCCTTATCTCTGAGGAGATATGCCATTTTAGCATCAAAAGCATTGAAATATGTAGTTAAATAAACATTTTCATCAAGTCTCAAAACCTGAAACAACTTATACATTGCTTTCTAAAATCTTAAATTAAACTCTGTCACAGGCTCATTCAATGACTTCTTGATGTTAGTAAATTCATTCAACATGAAACTAGCATTATTTTTATCACCATACTGCTCCTTGAAACACTTTTCAAACTCATCCTATGAACCAATACTAGCATTAGGTAGACCTATATACCAATCCCTCGCATCCTCTACGAGAGATTGTACAAAAAAATTCATTACAACATCTTCATGTTCTACCTCATAATCATTTAGCATATCCATAAAAGCTTTCAAGTTTTCCTCTGTTGTCACAGCATTATTGCCAGCAAACTTACTCATCTTTTCTCTCAAGTCAGTAGGGATGGAATTTGGATAACCAGGAATACCATCAAAGGAAAATGGCCTGTAACTTTCCAACTGTATAGGTCGTCATTGAAATAATCCTTCATTCTTCTAAGAATCAACACCAAACCCTAAATGTTGTACCCTAGGACCATCCTGATTTGGATTTACAAACCTAGTTGCATGAATCTTCAAGCAAGAATTATTTATGGTGGGATCTGGATTAATTTTAGGACCATCCTTTAAGGCATCTTGGTGACTTGATGAGGTTGCAGCTTGTGCAGCCTCATCCATTCTTGACATCTTTAGGAAACTTATTTTCCTCTTCATTTCCGCATTTGTAGCCTCAATCTCTGTTCTCTCCAACTCTTATGCTAGATCCTCACTATCCCTCCTAGCCTTTTCTAAAGTAGATTCTGTTTGAAATGATATATGTGGCGAGAGATCTTGTTGAGTGAAATGGGGAGTCACCTTCTCATTTATTTTAATCCCCTCAACCTTTTTCTTTCCCTTATCCAAGATAGGTTTAAGATTTGTATTACTCAGTTGAGACTTAACATGATTTGAGGGTTTTGGGTCTGCAGGTCTGGGTTGGACATCAATGTGGCCTACTAGGTTTTCTTTAGACACATGCTTTGTTTCCTTATTAACAATCTTCAGTATAACCAGATCCTCAACACCTAGTTTAGGTTCTTCTTGGTTCAGGAACTTCATTGTTGCCAACTGTCTCATCAACCTATCCCTTTCAATCACAACATTCCTCAACTCTGCTTCCCTCTCTTTTTCCTTTTTCATTTTGAGTTCAACTTGCTCTTGGATTTCCTGCTTCAAGGAATTAATGTCTCCAAAAATATCATCAGGGTCAGGAAAATTCATATCAGAATTTGATGTATCACTTAGGTCTATTAAATTGACCCCTTCCAGTACATGTTCAGACAATAAAGGGTTTACATCATTTTTAGCAGGAGGAGGAGGAGGCACATCACTGGTGCATTCTCTGTGATGGCTTTGACTTCTACTCCTGCCTCTTCTCTTTTCAGCATATTTGACACTAACAGGCCCTTTACTTTTACATGTCACATCCTCTTGAACCAGTGTATTAAATAATGCATCAAAAAATCCACAACTATCTGACTCTGAATTTTTAGACACCTCTTCAAGATTCTCAAGGATAGGGTGTAAAGGCTTACTTGTACCTTGGTGTACAGGGTTCTATGACGTGGGAGCAACATTACTAGATTTTGGTCTTTTCTTTATCCAGTCCTTCTTCTTCACTTTGGGAAGTTCACCTTCCAATTTCTATTTTGGATGATTCTTCATGAATGACCTGGTATTCTTCATTCTTCGTACTAGTCCAAAAGTCCTTTCCACTTATAATAAACCGTTCAAAATAAAATGAAAACTGGTGCAGAGACTTCAAAGTCATCACCCAATTGTATTGGGAATACCAAATACCTAAAGACATGTGGTGGAATATAAGAACCCTTGGAACCTTGTACTGAAAACACACAAAAGTGCTTTACAACATAACTCTTAATTCTTAAGAAAATAGAAGAAGTGGACAAACCTAACACATAATTATAGGCTCAACCTTCAAATCATAGAAACACTATGAAAACTCTATGCAAAATGGAGAACCGACACACTGACAAGAAATATTAAAATTAGCTCCCCAGTAGAGTCACCATTTTGTTGGTTTGTTTTTACTACTAACGAGGTTGGTCTTCTAATCTACCTATGGAATTGCCAATTCCAATCAAGGGCAGCTCGAAGGATCTGGACCAATTGATAAGGACTTTAAAAAGCCTTCTACACTTTGGGCTTTGCAAGACCCAGGAGGGTAATCCCTAAATGTGTTTACAACCTCTACACCATTATTATAAACAACATTAACAATAACAGATAATCTCACTTAATAGCTCAACACAATAGGATAATATCAAATAGAATTGGCTATTCATTGATAATATCAACTACATGGAGCATGAGATAACTACAACACAATCCACAGTATAAGATAGTCATTGATTTGCAATTTGTAGCAAGCTCTAGGAAAAGACTAAAAACTATTGAATCATACAAATAAGTACAACTTATATCAATGCCATATATCCATGGAAGGAGTCAAATTCATAAGCATCTAAGGGTTTATGACAGATTTAACACATAACATATAAGATCCCTGACAATATTGCATTACAATTTCATCAACATGCATTCTAACCCAATACTACTTATCAAATCCTTATACAAAACATATCCACCTATAATCCCATTCAAGCATTTTATTAATTCCTTGAATTAAAGCTAAAATAAGTATCATACACACCACAACAGTGAGATGAATGAAACAACCCTTAGTCATCTTATTCAAAATTCAGATATGCATATACAGTGGAGAGACATGAGTTTGAATTTATCATTTCAAATCAAATGCTAGTACTGTTATACAACATTAAATCCCCATGAATCCAAAACCTGTTACAGAATGACTCAAAACTTAAATTGCATTTTTCTCTAAAACCATTGAACTTCACAATTTTCTTTGCAACTTCACCTAGACTTGACCCAAAATTATCTAACTTGCTAACCCATACTTCTGGACTTGAAATCCTTCTTATAGAAAATGAAGGAGCAAACAAGCATTGGTCCAGAAAGTACACGTCACCAGAAAATTGGCACACCTGGTGATATTCCAAAAAATGTTACAACAAGCATCACCCTGGAGAATATTCTTATTCATTGTGCCCGTTGAGAAAAATGATGCAGCAACAAAAAATCATAAGAATCCCGCACCAAGATTGCCACCAAAGCAAGACTGGAAACCTTTGTAACTGCATCATCTGATCTACTACTCATTAGCAGCCCACTCTTTTTTCTCTTCCTCAGTCAAATATTTAGTTACCCATTTCTAGTACTCTTCATCAGTCAGCCAGTCAAAATTAATCACCTCATTCACTTTGGTACTATAAGGTGTGTATTTTACCACTACCTAATTTGCATCTCTTTCAAAAGATTCCAAAAATGAGCTGGTTCTAATGATTTTATCCATATAGCTCACCAAAAAATCATAATCTGAGTCATCACAAATTAATTTAATTTGATCATTGATGACCTCACTTGCTTGATCCTGCCATTGCTGGAGTGACCTGATTTTTCCCTACTCATCAATTATATTAGGTAACAATGTGTTACCCCAACCATTAAAATTCTTCACCAATTCCCTAATCTTCCTACTCAAATCATCTGGTAGGGTCTAAAAGCCTTGTAGTGATTTAACTAATAATTGAGTAGGCCTTAATGATTGGGGCCTATTATTTGTATCAAACCTTGAGGCCTTATACATTACATCTAAATCAATGGCCCTAGGGATCCAATTTTCAATCAATGGTATCACTACTTCCTGATCCCTATCAATATTCTTTATTGCACCTAATAATAAATAATATAAAGAATGTATAGATGGAAATTTATTATCAACCCTCTCATTTAAATGTCTCAAGACAACAATAACAATCTCCTATAATTCATCAATTTTGTGCATGAGTTGCTTCTTTGTAGGATCCATAGAGCATTCTATTTCTTCCTCAATTTCCTCTAAAGAAGGGGTGAAGGAAGGATTCTGACTAGGAGACCCTAGTGTGGAAACAATTGGAGAAGTAGGAGGCACTAACCCTGATGTGGAAGGCACTGAACTAATTCCTAGAGCATTTGATGTCTCCCCAATCTGTTTATACCTTAACCTTTCCACCTCAGTCTGTAGCTCAACATTCTTCTGCTGCATCTTGTTGTATTCCTCAATCAAAAGGTTATACTTCTCCATTAGGCTCCTCTTCTTTGCCTCCTCCCTTTCAGTAGTCTTCTGGGCCAATTTAGCCACATTCACAGTCAAATTAGTGGCCTCAGTGGTTGAGGTCTCTGAAGCTCTCTTTATTATTAGCCCTCCTCTTAAATTTGTGTTGATATCATAAACATTTGGCTTTCTCCCTTGTGGGGCAAATGCCCAAATTGCTAAGGTTTCATACTCTTCACTGAAAGCAGAGTCTTGCAGTGCTACCTTGACCTCTTCTTCAAAGTCTTGCAAGGGATGCTTGGAGTTCAAAATACATCTGCAATGTCCCATTTAGGAAGAATCATTACACCAGCCTGACTCACTAGTTTTCTACCTTCCTCAGGAGTGATGTTCTTGAATTCTTCCATTAATTCAACTTTCACTTCCTCATCATTCTCCTGGTCTAACTTGTTAGGTCTTAGTTCTCCTCTCTTCTTATATTTATCTTGATATTCTTCAAACTTCATCCTCCATACCAATTGCAAGAATACAAGAGTCTTTACAAATGCATTGTCATCTAGAAACTCCTTGCATGCTTCCATTCTTGCATTTTGTACACATTTTCCTTTCATATCCAAATCGGATAAAACCAATTCAGTTGGCCTAGGAGGGGAAGGCATACCAACCTGCCTGTCATGATCAGTAACAACAATTTCATCCATTAGATCCTCCTATGGTTGATCAATTATTTTCCTCTTAGGGCTTGGATCATATGGTGGTGATGAGGGACTATCTTCTGGTGATGATTCTAAATCAATGATTTTAATTGCCCCAGGCACTTTGAATTTTGGACCTGGCTGTGAAGGAAACTTCATTATTTTCTTTCCTTTCCTGGCCACTTCTTCTTCATCACTGATGTCATCCTTTTTCCTCTTGTAAATGGGCCTTCTTCCTGTAGGCTGATATGTTGGCCTTGTTTCAATTGGTTTGGAACCTTGTTCTTGTACACCCAGACTTAGTTCTAAATTTATCTTTTTGGTCCTCAAGGTGCCCATAATTTCCCTGAAGTTCTCCACTAGAAAGTCAATTTTCTTATGGTATGGATTGAACTCCAACAATGGATCATATTTTAGATCCATTTTGTGCACAATATCTAATAGATTGTCATAAACTATCCATTTCTCCTTGTTCAACTCTTGCTTATTTAGGTCGAATTCATTTCTAATCAAATCCTCAAGAAATTTGAACTCATGCACAAACTTTCCAACCTTTATTCTTTGTCTAAAAAGGGAAAATAAACCCTCAGGATCATGTTGCCACTTTGGACCACACCTCAAATGGTAATCATCAAAGAATTTCTCAAAATGCAGCCAACCTCCTTTTGAAAAGGAAAAATAAAAAACCACTGTATAATATGGGAAAAATGTTCTCTTACCCCTCCCAATGAGGTTTTCCTCATGGATACAACCTATTTGCCACATAGCTTCTGCAAACCCCACTCTTGGTGGCACATTATATGGCAGTATATGGGGGGTTCCTTGAAAACTGTATACCCTCAAAACAGTGCTGACTAGGTATGGGATAATGTCACCCTAGTTATGGTAGACCCTCAGTTTTGGCTTCCTTCCCTTTGGTCTAAATAAATCAGGCAATTCCTCAGGGATCCTGGGTACATTCACCATTAGTCTAGCCCTCAGTCTGGAAGCAAATAAATTATCAAATTGCACATAACTGGTACTTTCCTTATTACAAGATAGGTCGGTAGCCCATATTTGCACTAGAAATATTTCTCCATCAACAAATTTCCTCAATTCCATCTTCTCAAAAAAGAAGTCAGCATTCTTGCACAAGAACATATGCATCAACATAGAATACCAAAAGAATTGAGTGTCGGTATCATTTTTGTGCAACTCTGACAGCCCTTCATGTATCCTCTTAGCAATGAAAGGAGCAAAGTCATAAGTCACAGAGAAGTTAGGGTGTTGTATTTGCACCCCCATGAACATGTATGCAATGGGCATCACCGTACCAGGACTGAAACCCAAAATCTGGCATAATGAATAAAAAGTGGCCAAGAAATGATTTGCAAAATAGTTTAATCTGAAAGGTTCTTTGTTAATGGGGCTAATATGAAATCTTGAACCTCCTTCCCTAGCCAGATGAGGTGGAAGCAACTTAACTCTGAAAAGAGTCTTCAACTTTGCATATTCCTGCTTCATTTCCTCAAGATCAATAGGAACCAAATACTCACTCGGTCCACTCAAGTCAAAAACCTGTCGGACTTCATCCCTATTAATGCTTAACAAAACCCTTTCATCATTATCCTTGATTACCCGTGTGACAAAGTCATATCTTGTAGCCACTGCTCTAAGCAAGTCTATATCAGGGAACATGTTTGGGACCACCAGCTTCCCCAAATCATACATCCAGCCATTTGAAAAGGGGTGAGGTAAATTCCTCTGTCCATACCACAACCTAAACATTTCCAATACTGTGAGAGGAACCCTAACATCAACTATTGTATACGCATAAAAATGGTCATGTCTATAATCCTAGCAATTAATTAAATATTTATTATTTAATTAGTTTTCTAAAATCCTCTACATATGATTAAATTTAATTAATTTAATTATATTGTTCATTCATCTTATTCTTCCTTCATAATTAAATAAATTTATTTTATTTAATTATTTTCATACGTCCACTTAATTAATTAAATAAATACATTTTATTTATTTAAATTAATTATCATTGTTTAAATTTAAATTAAATCTTTTGATTTAAATAAGTTTAAATATTTCTCTTTCTTCTATTTTAAATTCTTCTTCTAATTAATTAAATATTTCATTTAATTAATTTCATAAATGTGATTTAATTAAATAAACCTTATTTAATTAAATATCTTATGCTTTCTTTCTAAATCACAACTAGATATTTTATTATCTTCTGTTTTCTTCTCATATCATAATTAAATATTTTATTTAAATATGAGATCTTCTGCTTTCTTCAAAAACCCTAATTAAAGCTTTCTTCTTATCAAAAACTTTCTTCTGCTTTAAAAGCTTAATTAAAATATTTCATTTAATTAAGAAAAGTTGAATGTCACCCACAAATAAATAATTGAATTTTTAATTCATTATTTAACAGCTTTTAAATCTTTCTTTTATCTTTTTAAAGAAAGATGATTTCTTATCTTCTTATCTTTTCCTCTTTCATAAAAATAGAAAAATCTTGTTTTCAAGTTTTCTTCTATTTTCTCTTCATTTTCATCCATCTTCAGCCATTTGATCTGTCAAGAATTATCATAGCCATTGATCATATCAGCCAATCAGAAGCTTTTGAAAAATCTATAAATACCTCTCACAATTCATTTAGGGGGTTGATTCTTAAGTATCCTCACTCTGTCAAAATTATTCTTCAAATATTCTATCTTTCATCCATCATTCTCCTTCAAACCTTTATCACATCGTTATGCTGCAGAATTGAGCAACCAACATTCCTCCAACAATCAACCTTCGAAATCTTGCATCCTTGTGCAGGTGGAGAAGAGCCATGTAGATCAATCAACACTAGTTTGAAAATCGGTTTGCACGTTCTTTGTTTACTATTTTTATTTTTCATTCTAGTTTGTACTTCATGGTGCTTGATAGGATTTAATTTGTGTATTGTCTTCAATGCATTAAAAATCTTTTGATTATCTACCTATCTACATTTTTGCGCCCACCGTGGGGCCTTGCCCCGTTTTTAACATTTATTTGCAGGTTTTATGATAGGATTTCGCATTCTAGAATTCGGATTTTCAGCAAAATTTTGCGTTTTAGCGCATCTGAGGATTTTTGTAGCGCATCCAGGGTTTAACAGTGCTTTTGCAAGTATTTCAGCACATTTAGGAGCTGTTTCGGCACATCCAGGGACTGTTTCGGCGCTTATAAGGAACAGAATGGCGCATATACTATTTCATTAAAAAAATTTGTAAATTTCTTTTTTTTTTAGCGCATCTGAGATTTCTTTTAGCGCATCTAGGACTTCTTTTAGCGCATCTGAGACTTTTTTTAGTGCATCTGGGACTTCTTTTAGTGCATCTGGGAATTTTTTTAGTGCATATGAGGTCTGTTTTAGCGCATACACTTCTGTGTCAGCATTTTTTTAGTCAATTTTAAAATGGCCGTATCTTGGTCATTTTTTGGTCTTTTTCAGTGCTTTTTTTTTATTTAGGGTAGAATTTCATAAGCTATCCAATGGTGTTGGTTTTTATCAATGTTCATAGAGTTAAAGTTCTCAAATTTTCATATATTCTTCAGAACATATGACTTTTTTTCTAACAGATTTTTAATTTGTTTCTTTTGTCCTTGTGACTTGTTGGTGAATCATACGGAGCTAGAAAAGTGTTGGAATCAGTCACAACATCAATTTGGAAAGCGAAAATAACCAGGTGCACTCGTTTCATCCTTCATCTCTTAATCTTGTTTGTCACATCTTTCAATTTGGGACATAAAATCAAATCTTGTTTGATCACATCATTGCAATTGGATTAAAAAAAAAAATCTTGTCTTCAATCACATTTCAAAAATTGGGTCTAAAATTAATCATTGTCTTCCATCACATCTTGATTTGGGATCTAAAAAGAACGAGTGCTTCATTGTTTTCTTCTAAACATTTCAATTTTCTAAAGGGAAATTAATCACTGTGAGCGTGAATCAAGTGTGTGTGTCTTCCAAAACACCTCACTTGGTTCGCTTTTGTCATACCCTTTTTAGGAGGCCTGCTTGGAGCACACACCCCTCCAAGGGACGACCTCAATCAAAGTGTGAATCGAAAGACACGC
The DNA here is from genome assembly GCA_007258455.2 of Sequoia sempervirens. Classification (NCBI taxonomy): domain Eukaryota; kingdom Viridiplantae; phylum Streptophyta; class Pinopsida; order Cupressales; family Cupressaceae; genus Sequoia; species Sequoia sempervirens. Next base: position 39,353,366 of record VDFB02000015.1, read on the forward strand.
TTGTTTGGAAGTTGGAATCTTGTCACTCTGAGCTAAGCCCCAAAGAACTTTATACCTTTGGGAAGTGAAGGTGAAGGGTGGGTTACCCCTTTCTCCCGGCTTATTGGCAGATTTTTTCTTTCAAATCATTCCTTAGTCAACCTTGTGCAAACTAGCTTGAGACCTAATTGGCCATACCCCACTTGACTAGTCATAGGACTTGTTGTTGTGTATTCAAGTGTTTGCTTAATCATAACATTTAATCTTCAAAGAACAAATTTATTATTGTGTTTGGTGTGTGTGTTCATGCATTTACATGTGAAATATTGTGTTTGATAGTGCCCAAGTCAAACTTCCAATAAACTCTTGCCACATCATCCAAATCATACAATCTTGTCATTCCATATCATATCCTAATCATCATCATCTTTTTAAACCAATCAACATCATTTTACACCATGAAAACATTGGAAGATCTAGCACAAGATGTTGTTAACATGCTTGACACAGCTAAAACAATTCAAACACCTTTGCCCCAACAAATCATTCACGAAGTCCATGACGTAATACAAAAACTTCAAGCACACAAGTCACCTCAAATCCAACACCTCCTAGATCACGCCCAATACCTCATAGCCACATGTCAAATCCAACAACCACCACATCATCCCCTATCTATTTATTATCACCCTTCCACCTCATACCAATCTAATCCATCCACTTCTTTGTGTGTTAGTACCACATCAACCTATCAATCCACATCACGACAAACACATGTGAATTTAAGTCCAACTAGGAAACAAAATCAAGATCCTTTAAGTTCTAACGCAACCATTCATAAGGGGAACACTGATCTAGGTTATGTACTCTCGAAGTATATCATACCACTATACAGTAAAAATAAAAATCCTAAGCCAACGCCTTCCACCCCTACACCTCCAAAGGATGTGACCCAAGGGCTACAAGCAAGGAATCAATTGTCACCATGTCATTCAACACATATACTTGAACATAAAAAAGAGTCCTCAAATGCCATGCTAAGTCCTTCAAGTCAACCATGTCATCCACAACCCCTTGAGCCAATTCAAGAGTCTTTTGTTGTAAGTCCAAGTCACCCTCTTTCATGCTCCTATGTTGTTGATCATCAAGAACATGTCAAGTCTCTCCATGAGAAATTCCCTTCCACTTCCATTCAAGAAACCCAAGAGTTATATCAAGAGTCTACTCCCAAGCATGTGGAAACATCAAGCCCTAGTCCTAATCAAGATCAAATCATTTTCATCCAACCTATCCATAACCTATATCATTTTTATGATCAAGATGATATCCATAATGATGAAGAGCCTATCCATGAGCAACTTGATCCTATACCCATCCATGAGAAAGATATTCCAAATTCACCTCCACCTAGTCCTATCCATGATCTATCAACATCCACTTCCCTTGATGAGACACATGCCTCCCAAGCCAACATAGAAGATCAAACAAACACCTTGGATCTAAGTGAACACAATGCTAATCAAGATCCTAATGATCCTCCATCACCCACTATCGACCCCATTGCAAGTCCTCCATCATATCCTATTGGTCTTTCCACCCTCATTCATGAATGTTCCTCCTTAGAACAACAAAAACCATTATCTTCCCTTGCTTCATCTTCTCCATCCAATAAGGAACTCATGTCTAGTGTTCCACCTACACCTAGTCTCATTGTCCATTGCACACTCCAAAACATGAACCACCAAGATAAAGGTTTAGACCTTCATGAACAAGGTATTTTGGAGCCATCCATGTCAAAGTCCCTCCACGCTCTTATGGCCTTGGACCTACACCCCAAGGACACAACCTCAAGATGTTGGTATTTCCTCCATGCCTCCTAAGTCCACTTTCCATCATACAGCCTATCGTACACCCAAAACATATGTTGTCATTCCACCACCGTCATCCTATAAATGTCAAAAGCATGTGACCATACACCTTCCACCATCCATTCTACCACCATTACTTCCAACTCCTAATATCCCTTGATCCACTCTACCACCATTGCTTCCAACTCCTAATATCCCTCCATCTAATCTACCTCCACTTCTCCCAACACCTAATATCCCCATTATCCAATCCCCTTATCCCTCCATCCATAAATACCCTAACATTCCTAATCATGACCAACAAATGCACACAGTGTATAAACATGAAGCTTCCACTCATTCCACCAAACCCAAGGGATTCAAAAGAAATAATTCCAATGCCTCTACCTATAAAGTCAAAAATCCTAAGGTTTCTCGTGCCTTAGGACATCAATACAAAAAGTCAAAGAAAAATCCATCTAAAAAGTTATATAAGCCCATACCTCCAAAAGTAAAGGCCAGAACTAAAATGGTTTGGGTACCTAAGAAAAAAGAAATCAAGTCAAATGAGGCATTCACATCACAAAAATCCCAACCATCCACTTCCATCCCACATTCTCATTCCATTCAAAAGTCTCAAATTCCTAAAACCCACAAGCAAAATAAAAATCATAAAAATACTAAGTCTATGTGGGTACCTAAATCATTTCATCCACCACCTCCTAAGCAAACATCTCCATTGCTTCCCACATCGCATCCACATCAAAAGCTTCAATGTTTATCATAGTCTGTGCAACCATTGGTCATGGTTCCCTTCCATTTCACAACAATTCCACATACCTCCATCTCCCCATCCTTCACGCATTATCCTACATATCTCCCCCACCATCTTCCTATGGTCCATGCTTTTGCATAAACCTTGCATCCATCCTTTTGCCCAAGTCCTCTTCAATCCACATCATCATCCACTATTCCCCATCCATTCTTACATAAGACTTTCATAATCTGCCATCTACCTAATCCATCCCTTTCATGTCATTCCTTACCAACATCTATGATCATAATGACATTTGACATGGTCCATGCAAGGACATCAATATCTAGTGAGACTACTACCTTTCATGGATCTAGACACTTGAGTCCCTCCCATCCATATTCCCCTTCTCCTATCCAAAAATTCAAAAAGTCAAAAATAAAATAAAAATAAAAATAAAAGAAAAGTAAAGAGAAATCCCTTCATCCAATGGTGAAAACCTGGTAAACAGGCGCCCTGGATAAGTACCATGATGAAAACCTAGCAAATAGGCGTCATGTGTAGGTTGATCTTCTATGTCACTTACACTTGGGGGCATAATGTCTTATCTATCCAACCTATCATTTTCATGTCTTTTCATTTCCATCCTACCTACCATCTTTAGCCATCATACATACCTCTCATATTGAGTCCATTCATCCACCCTTATCCTTTTGATCTTGATGAAGATATAGGGGAAAAATGTTGAAACATGCTTTGGATATCTTCTGATATACCTCATCCTATCTAAACCAATCATATCATTATCCTATTGCCATAAGCTTTGTCATGAAAAATCCTAAGTCTTGTACCTAGAATGGGGCATGTTATTCCTATGCAACATAGTCTTTGGAAATCACATTCTTGCTCTCTTATGATGCATACATCCATTTCATTCACTATGACTTATCCTTTCCATCCATCCATATATCATGAGCCTTTTATCCCTTATCCCATCACCCACCTTTTCATCCATCAATTCCCTTTATCTCCTTGCACCTAGCCTTGGTTTTCCCCTTGTCATTGGTATCTAGCACAAAGACTACTCAAATTTTCATCCTTTGACACCTCCAAATATTCTCAAAAATCCAAAAAATCAAAACATCTCAAAACTCCAAAAAAATCAAAACATTTCAAAAATACAAAAAAATCAAAAAAAGTCCTGAAGAAATACAAAAAAGTAGAAAAAGTCCTGAAAAAATTCAAAAACAGCAGAAAAAGTCTTGAACAAATACAAAAAAAATTCAAATATCCAACAAAAATCCAAGCAATAAAATCATTTCAATCACATCAATTCTTCTATCCAATCATTCAACTATTCCACCAAATCAATCATCTTCATCAAAACCATTGCAACCAATCCACTCAATCACAATCATTCCAATCAAATCAATTCTTCAATTCAATCAATCGATTATCTAATCAAATCACTTCAACCTAAATCATTCTGATCACATCAATTCTTCTATTCAATTCATCACATCCTATCATCCAATCAATCATCATATCATTACAAATAGTTTCTTCAAATCAATCAAATCATCTTCAATCATTCTGAGCAATAATCCAAATGCAATTCAATCCTTAATCCATACCAATCAAGTCAATCAATTTTGTCAAATTATCCAATCACATCCTTTGGTCTTGACCCTAATCTTGTCGTAAACCAAATCAACCAATCACCCAATCAATTATCATCATCCTTGTGTTGCTCTAGGGATATATCGCTTCCCAACAATGACAACACTATCAACATCATCAATCAATCAATCAATCAATGGTTTACAGCTTGACGGGGGCAATACCTTGTTTGTTTTTGTATCATTTTGCTTGCTTGCTTGCTTGTGTGTGTTATCATTTTATCTTGCATTTGTATCAAATCCATATCATTCCAGCTAATATTCATATCTTGTGTGTGTTGGAATATCTTTTGGCATTATCCTTTGCATCTAAGGTCACATCATACCTTTTGTGCATTAGGACTTTAATGCTCTAAGCCTCTTTCCTCATATGTATAGACAAGGTTGTATTACACTGGGGCACGAGACACATCGTCACCTTGGTCCTTATACCTTGGTGCATAACGTCTAGTGCTCTATCAAACATCATGGTTGCTCACTTTCATTGCAACATAGCGCATCCTTTCATCTCCTTCATCCACATTCTCTCTTGCATCATTCAACTTATCCCTCCTTTATCATTTCATTTCATTTCGAGAGAATACCCGTGTTTGTCCAACCCACCTATCCTCTCGAGGGGGCATCATCAATATCAAAAATCAGAAACATATCAGGGGCAAAAAAAAAATTATTTTCTTTGAAGCAATGTGTTTCACACATCACTTCAAAGAGGGGAAAAATGTATACGCATAAAAATGGTCATGTCTATAATCCTGGCAATTAATTAAATATTTATTATTTAATTAGTTTTCTAAAATTCTCTACATATGATTAAATTTAATTAATTTAATTATATTGTTCATTCATCTTATTCTTCCTTCATAATTAAATAAATTTATTTTATTTAATTATTTTCATATGTCCACTTAATTAATTAAATAAATAAATTTTATTTATTCAAATTAATTATCATTGTTTAAATTTAAATTAAATATTTTGATTTAATTAAGTTTAAATATTTCTTTCTTCTATTTTAAATTCTTCTTCTAATTAATTAAATATTTCATTTAATTAATTTCATAAATGTGATTTAATTAAATAAACCTATTTAATTAAATATCTTATGCTTTCTTTCTAAATCACACTAGATATTTTATTATCTTCTGTTTTCTTCTCATATCATAATTAAATATTTTATTTAAATATGAGATCTTTTGCTTTCTTCAAAAACCCTAATTAAAGCTTTCTTCTTATCAAAAACTTTCTTCTGCTTTAAAAGCTTAATTAAAATATTTCATTTAATTAAGAAAAGTTGAATGTCCCCACAAATAAATAATTGAATTTTTAATTCATTATTTATGCTTTTAAATCTTTCTTTTATCTTTTTAAAGAAAGATGATTTCTTATCTTCTTATCTTTTCCTCTTTCATAAAAATAGAAAAATCTTGTTTTCAAGTTTTCTTCTATTTTCTCTTCAGTTTCATCCATCTTCGACCATTTGATCTGCCAAGAATTATCATAGCCATTGATCATATCATCCAAAGCTTTTGAAAAATCTATAAATACAACCTCTCACAATTCATTTAGGGGGTTGATTCTTAAGTATCCTCACTCTGTCAAAATTATTCTTCAAATATTCTATCTTTCATCCATCATTCTCCTTCAAACCTTTATCAAATTTTTATGCTGCAGAATTGAGCAACCAACATTCCTCCAACAATCAACCTTTGAAATCTTGCATCCTTGTGCAGGTGGAGAAGAGCCATGGAGATCAATCAACACTAGTTTGAAAATCAGTTTGCACATTCTTTGTTTATTATTTTTATTTTTCATTCTAGTTTGTACTTCATGGTGCTTGATAGGATTTAATTTGTGTATTGTCTTCAATGCATTAAAACTCTTTTGATTATCTACCTATCTACAACTATGTTGGAGCAATTATATACTAACCCTTCCCCTAGGATCTTCCCTCGCATCAAAACCAATCCCTTCTTCCTATCATTTGTTGAAAATGGCAATTGATCCAAGAAGTCATCATATAAGCTCCTACTCAAATACTCAATTTGGCCAGAATGTTGCTTTGGTGGTGCCATCTTGGATAAACTAGGGCCTCCTTATAACTTCACACTTCAAATAGCTAGGACTAACCAGAGATATGAAATTATAGAACAAAACATTGCAATTTCTCACAATTTAAATAAACTATAGCCCTAAAATGTTTATCAACAAGCCCTATGATAAGTACAACAAATATTTTCCCAAATTCAAGTGTAGAGTAACCAGGAAACACAGAAATTAACTCACGACTTTGTGCTTGCAAAAATCCCAAATTCTGGCTACAAAGACTTGCAATTTCACTTTCAGCTCTAAGACTGCTCCACAAAATACTTGAATGCTTTGTGGTACAAATAAAGCAAGAGAATTGATTTTATTTTGATCAAATCACGCCAGCAAGTGTCTCATCTGCCATTAAAGCTCACTCGCGCGCTACACGAACGACTCCAACCATATTTGATGCAGATTTAAATTCTAGTCGTCAATCCTTTAGTTTGATCAAATCATCGAATGACCACCTTCAAAACAAGCTGACATAATCACCAACATGGCAATAAAGGTCCCACCATACCATACGTTGCCAAGGAAATCCACATGGCGGTTGCCTGTGATATCGCAATCAGTAAAGACCTTGCAAATTTTGATCACGCGATGGTGGGAAACCATAGATCTTGAGCTTCAGCGATCTTGTTCCTTCAACACAGTCACCAGCCTTATCATGAACTGTTGAATAGTTTTCCCATCAATATTATAACATACCCATTGATTTAAAACATGTGCATCTTAAGAACACTTTAGTAATCCGTCATCTAATGTATTAAGACCGAATTAATTCACCAAGGTTTTTTGCTTCTTCAGATGAGACACGTGGTACCTGCTCATGATATCATGATCAATAAAAACCTTACAATTTTTTATCATGCGATGGTGGGAAACCATTGAGATCTGACAATACTTGATCAATGGTCACTCAAACTTATCCCCTTCGGCCTCACCAAATGGGACATGTGGTGCCCTCCCATGATAATGTGATCAACCAAAGCAGTGTGGTGGGGTCATCACAGGATGGCGGGGAATGACATAGATCAAATGATAGTTGATCAATGATCACACAAATTTTATCCATCTGCAAAATAAAACATTTCTTAAAAGGACAAGGGGACATCACTAGGAAGATGGTAAAGTTGTTTTTAAACGATGAAACACGGGGCCAACCAAGACTTAGGAAAATAAAACCCTGCGGAGGAAATAAAATATTAAGACCAAAGGGACCCAACCTAGATGAAATGATAGGACATAAGTCATTTTAAAACCCTTCAAAAAGCAGTAGCGAAAAAGATCCTAACCAAGGCATAAAATAAACACAAGGGTTTTACATGCAGACAAAGCTAAAACCCCCAACCCTAGGAAATTTCCAACACCATGAAAGACCAGTGACATAAGGCAGGGCAGGAATGGAACACAAGGAGAAAAATTTGAAGTTCCATCACTTCATTCATCTGCTTTAACCATGTATATCTTGTTGTTGTATTCATATTTCATCTCACAGTGAAGAGTAGATGGGACTCCTTTCATAGAATGAATCCATGGTCTCCCTAGGAGAAGGTTGTATGAAAGAGGTCCTAACATGATATGGATTGGGGTAGAAAAAACTATAGGTCCAACCTCAACAGGTAATGCGATCATTCCTAATGGTTGTCTATTAACATTTCCAAAGCCACAAATATTATCATCATTAAGTTGAATAAGCCTCTTGTCAACACAAATTTTATCTAGGAGATCAATGCTACAAACACTAAGACCTGCCCCATTGTCTATGAGAGTACACCTAACTGCAGTTTCATTAAAGATCACCTTTATCATTAAGGCCTCATTCTTATTTTGTATCTCAAGGCAGGGTAATTCATGTTTAGGGAATGTGATTTTGATTTTGTGACTTGCATACAATCAAAGGAGGATGCTACATCATTCAATTTCATAGAAAATTTGATATTATTCTTCTAAAAAATTTCTTGGAGCATCCTATTGTATGTAGGTGATGTTTCAATAATATGCCATAAGGATAACAGAGCTGGAGTATGTTTAAATTGTTCAAAAAATCATACTCATTTTCGCCATGTGAAGGTAAACAAGGAGCACTAGGAAAAATAGGTTGAGGTAATGGTAATGAGGTAGGAATGGTTTGGGGCTACATATTCTACTATGTATTGTATGTGTGAGCAACAGTATTGTAACTCGGTTGTTGCAAAATATTGTTAATTTCATATTGTATTATAAATTTCAAGATATCTCTTGGTTTTAATGGTTTCTTTTTAGGTGGTTCTATGATGGGAGGTGACTTATGAGGCTCACTAATTAAAGGAGATCCAATTTGTGTAGTCATAACCTCAACTGAGTTACCTAGATGACCTTCTAGTGTGGGGGAATTTAATGTGAACTTAACATCTTCATATATGCCATTCATCTTAGTATTTTTTGAGACAAATGTAGCATTAGAAGAGGGACAAACAATATTCACATGACGCTCAATAATTGGGTCTTCTAACACCAAAATACATTCGTCACAAGTAGGAGAGGTATTGGGAGAAAAGCAACTATGACTGTCTTGATTGTCTATGTTTTCATCCTCTTGTTTCAAAGCTTTAGTGGATGATCTAGGTGAGATGAAGTGATTAAGGGATTCATCTAACATGTAAAATTCATCACAACTAAGGGTTTAAAGGATATGCTTTCTCCAAGGTTAACCATTTAGTTTTTGTTAGATTTGTTTGATGTTTTTGATTTTTGTTTATATTTTCTAATGATTGCAAAATGTACACTAATCTATCTAATGATGCAATGATGCTGAAAATGAAAGAGAAATACAAAAATATAAGATTATATTTAATTGAAATATGAAAGATTTTTTTTTCAAAAATGTTCCAAGATCTAACTAAATGAGTAATAATTTGAATGTACAAACAAGCTGTTTCAAAAATTCAATTCTCATATCTAAAAAATAGTAACAAAAATGTAGAACAAAGACTAAAAGGCACTCAAAAAAAAATCAAAAAAATTTGTACAAGGACTCATTCACCCATTGGCGAATGGGTCCCAAGTCAAGGTTTCTTAAATTTAAATTTTTAGAATATGAGTGTATCCTATGTGATTTGTGTTTCTAATCTGTAATAAAAAAAATTGTTACATATTTTTCTATATTAATACCTCTAAATGCAAGTTTAACTAAATTCAAATGATGAACTATGTGACTAATTTTAGTATGCGATATGAATCTAAATATGAATTTAAATTATTGAATGATGATCTTAATGTAAGTACTATGCAAAAGAAATGAAGATCTAATGCAATTTTTCTGATTTTTTGATGATTTTAAGTAATGCAAACATGCAAATTGAACTCTAAATGCAATGTTCACTAATGCAAGGTTAAATAACCCTAAATTTAATGCAACTAATACAAATATAATTCAAATTAGTGTAAAACCCAAATCTAGGGTTAAAAGGATTCCAATTTTTAGAATTTTGTTGTACAACATTGGGTTCACCAAAATAAAACATAGAAAAATAGGTTGCTCCTAAGGTTTCCCAAAATGGAAAAGTGGATCGAAAGAGGGAAAAGGGGTCCTACTTCTCTAATTTCATTAGGAAATTAGATCCCCACAAAGAATTGACTAACCACCTTTAAGAGAATCAATTCTATGGAGGAATCTTTAGATTTCCTTCTTGTGTGAGGATGGGGGTCTAGGTCAAAAAACACGTTGGGGGGAAAGATTAAAAATAGAAAATCAACTCCAAAAGGAAATATATCACTTGGATTTAGTAGATTAAGCATAAAACTAATGGAACCAACAAATTTTCTAGTAAATCTAGAATGAATAAATGTTGTGTACCTCTCACAAAATGGTGCTTTTAAAAGTTGTATGAGGACTCATTCGCCCTATGGCTAATGGGTCCTATTTAGGGATTTTCAAAAATAATTTTGGGGTCCTCTACTCTTGTGCCTACACTTCTAGATTCCTAATTTTCATAGAAAAATAGTCGAAAATAAATCCACGACCTAAGTTTCTATGAGATGACAATAAAGACGACAAAAAATGCAACTTTGAGATCTTCAAATTTTCTTCAACCTACAAATCTGCAACACACAAAGAGGGGAACTTTTTTTTTCTTAGGTGAATTGGGGTTTTCCTTCATCAAACCCCATTTTGGTAATTAAACCTTGAAATGAAATGAAATAGCATGAAAGGAATGATCAATGAACAATGTTGATCATGATGTTAGTTGCACACCAATAGTGGAGATAAATCGTCACAAACAAACTGCATGAACCTATCTTTACTTGAAAGATTGAACCACGACAACCCAAATCTTAGGCTAACTCAGCTTAATCCCAAGGCTCATTTGTGTCAAGTCTTGACCATACTAGGTTTGCTTCAAGGTTCATTGTGATAATGTTGTTAATCATGAGGGGTAAACGATTTTTTGTTTCGGTTCTCAAAGAATCATAGGGATAGATAAAAGATAATCTCAGTCTAGTCATTTAACAATTTCATGAAATTGACCAATTTGCAATAACATTTCATGAACTTCAAATAACTTTCTTTCACTTAAGTAGATTTACCTTTAAGCATTCAACAATATCATGTAATCAAAATATTTGCAATAAAATTTCTATTCATTTAACTCTTTTTTGAACATTTTCTAAAAATTTAAACATCTATTCTAAAATAAAGCATCAAAAGTATTGAAAAAGTAAAGTTTCTCCTAGATATTATCCATGTTGAACATCTAAAATACTGAAAAGGGGGGGTGAATCAGTATTACATAAAACCATAATAAAATCCATCTAAACATTATCACAATTCTAACTAAATCAGCAAGAGAGAACATAAAAACAAGTCAATGCAACCGTACACATGAACACCATGAATTTTACATGGAAAACCCAAAAAGAGAAAAACCACGATGAGGGTTAACTCACAATATATTATATCTGAATACAAAATATTATAGGGCTCACTACCAGGACTCACTGTCCTTAAAAAGGCTCACTGCCTGAGTAAAAAAGATGGCTAACCACCAAGATACAATGATAATGGATCATTTCCAAATGATTGAACTGATAAGATACAACTTCAATGTGCAGGGTTCAGTTCCACTGAAGCTCAGAATATGAAGTACTACCTCACACAATAGTCACTCAACAAGACTGCACTGATCACAACAGACAAATCATTTAGGCTCAGATCTTCACACACCTTTTCCTCTTCATATTTCACATTCACTCAATATATATGTTGGAATCAAGGAAAACTGAGAGGGGGGGTGAATCAGTGTTCTGCAATTTTTAATTTTATTAATCTGATCTTTAAAGAACTTATAACATTCAACCAAAAGAAAGATGCATGAACATAAAACAAGCAACCACAACACCATAACACAAGGATTTTTTTCATGGAAACCATGTTAGGGGAAAAACCACAGTGGAGGTCAATCCACAATGTAATCTGAGTACTCAAAATAAGTTTTTACAAAAGGAATGCACATGCATTCAAGCACACTGCCTAGAGCTCACTGCTCAAATACAAAAGAAGACTCACTATTTTACAAAAATATTTGGAATACATCCACAATATTTTAACTAAGAGAATAACATCTAATAATGCCTGATTACAGTTCTAGTTAAGCATATTAATCATTTTCTTGACCTTCTATCTGATTCTGCTCTTCTACTTTGTTTGCTTTAATTCGCATCACAAATCCTTTATTGTGCAAGTGAAACTATGCATAATTTCTCTACAATCCTTCTAAAATTTTCATCACACATCAACACACTTTGTACATACATTAAAAGGATATAAATGATTGCTTATATACCCGTAACTAAAGATTTAATCAACCACATCTCGGCTTCAACAAAACATAAAATATTTACAAATTGTTGGCTCAAATCATGAATAATTTTCAATGCGCACCAACCAATGTCGGCCACACCATAGTGAGGACCCAAATTAACATGCTCAAACACAAAAAAACTTAAACAATTACTCCTTGAATATCTGCAACACGCTACATTCACTTTGTCGGCCTTCTCACATTGTTAAACTAAAAATCATCAAACTAGATCTTCTAACTTGCACACAAATAAATACAAAGCTTTAATATTGAAGGATAACATAGATCATACATTGAACGACCTTCCCTGAGATCCACAACTCAAAATGATAATAGAAAATTGTATATGAATTGATGAACACAATTATGTCGGATGTCAGTTCTTTGATCTTTGATCAGTTCATCAAGCTTGGTTGAGCTTGCTTTGAATTTTTCCTTAAACTCATTTGTTGGAGTGAGTTCATCTCTGAGATCATCAAGCTATTTTTCAAGCTCATCTTCTAGTTGGCTGCATTGTTCAGACTTTTCTCTCAAGGATTGTGCAAGCTTTTCTTCATTTTTCTTTTTGTCCTCTAACTCCTTGGTCATCTTCATCATGATGGATTTTGTCTCACACTTCAAGGAAACATTCTCTTGGGAAAAATTTTCACATTCTTCTATTTTCTCCTTCAGGTTTTGACTGAGTTGTTCATTTTCACTATTTTTGTTCTACTTGAGTTGACCACATAATTCCTTTCTTTTCTCCCTTAATTCATTGATTTTTTCTTTCAATGACTGGATAATTTTTTTGCATTTTCAATACTTTCTTGTAGTTCCTAGATCTCAGATTTTGATTGGTCAAGATCATCCAAGGCCACCATGGGTTGTTGTTACAGACTGCTTGTATCCATTGAATATACTTTCCAAGATATCCCCAAGCTATTAGGATTCTTTCGAGGAACAGGCTCTGATACCAATTGTCATAAAAAAGCATCACTGAGAGGGGGGTGAATCAGTGTTTTGCAAAAATTAATTCTTTTATTCTGATCTTCAATCTGCTTAACACATTTAATTAAAATCAATATGTAGAAATAGAAAATAAGAAACCACACAGCCATAACACAAAGATTTTTATGTGGAAACCCTGTAAGGGGGAAAACCACGGTGGATGGCCAATCCACAATAAGTTCTGAGTATGCTCAAAAGAAGTATTACAAAATGGGAATGCACTTGAATTCAAGCTCATTGCCTAGAGCTCACTACTCAAAATGGGGCTCACTGCCCTTACAAAAGTTTGAAATAGATCCAAAAGAAAATGAATTGAGATAATAGCATCTGCCAATGCTTGATTATAGTTCTGGTTTAGCTCTGATGTTGAACTTCTATCTTGATGACTGATGAAGAACTTTTGCTCTATTCTACTCAAGTTCACACATAAAATATTTATGCGCAACTGAAACTGTGCATGATATCGCTCAAATACAACTTAGAAAATTGCAACATACACACACAAATTTTTTCATACCACCAAATGATATGACCGATCATCTAAATATATCTGCTCACAAGGAATCAACTGCCACAGGTCAGCTTCAACAAGACTTAATAAAATTCACAACTAGTCAACCCAATCAAATGATAATTTTGATGCGGATCCAAACAAGTCAGCTATACAATAGCTAGGACCAATAATTAAACATCTGAGCTCAAAGATAATTAAAATAATTCAACTTTATACATCCACTACACATTATTATCACTGAGTCAACTTTATCAAGCAAATAGACAGAAGATGTCCAACCAGACCTACTCAACCATATAGCCACAAAAATAACTTCATGAGATTCAATAATAATATGTTCCACATGTCAAAAACAAATTCATCAATCCACAACCAAAAAAGGTGATCTGGTGAAGCTATCAAATTGGATTCCTTGTTTTGTTGATAACACCACCGATAACACAAATTTTCATTTCCTTTGCTAGTGCGACTGAATGCATAACTGTGGACCAAAAAGGTGACTTCAGTTTCCATCAATGACAACACTAGAAGCCAAAAATCACATCCACTTGCATCATATGCCACACTATAGAGCTATTTGAAGATGTGGTATTCATTGAAGTTATGAGGAGAAAGGGTCTTTTATCTTGAAGGGCATATTAATTTTATAAAGTAGACACTTCTCACTAGAGCTAGGATTACCCATGTAATGGATTAAAAAGAAGATGTAATAAGAAATTGCTTTACACCTGATGAAGTGTTTTAGAGGAAAAGGAAGTGGGAATTCATAAAGAGGCTTGAGGAGGAGAAGAAGAAAATGGACAGTGGATTCCAAGGAAACTATGTTGAAGAAAAGGATCCTAGAAGGATGAACATAATAATTGACAACTTTGAAATATTATATGTTGAACCAAAAAAGAAACCTGAGGGCCAGTCTTCAAAACCCTCCAAGCTTCCCATCAAACCAAGTGGTATTGTAATCACAAAGCCCCTACCACACACTGCCACAATATAATCAGAAGCATCCCCTAAACAACCAAGTCCTAAAAGGAAAAAGACACATGGAGTGGTCCCCTTAGTGGCATATGAAATAAGTGAAGGAGTAGGGGATACTGAAGAGGTAGCCGATGTACTTTTGAATTTTAAAGATGATGAAGTTGATCATCCACCGCCTAAGATTGAAACTGATGATCACAAACAAGAAGAAAGAATGGATGTACATGGGCATAATGATCAAGAAGTGCATGATGATGAAAGGATGATTGTTTCCCTTAGATTTATTGAATATGATGAATTTATTCAAACTCTCGAGTTTAAGGATTTTTGGTTTAAGATGAAAATGAAAGAATTTGAGAGACTCCAAATTAAAAATATGGGAACTGAGGAGTGAAAACATTACCAAATTGTTGCCCAAAATCTTGAAGAACTAAGGATTAATGAAATTACTGTTAGCCCCCAAGAAGCAAGAAAATTTGTCTTAGAAAGGAATATAATAATTATTCTTGGGATGGAGTTAAAAATATATTCTTACTGGATCAAGTAAAATCCAAGAAGATCCCATGTTGGTTTTTGAATTCAATTCAAATGAGGGAATGAGTGGCACATGTTACAATCTAAGACTTGAAATGCTAGACTTTTGGGCAAAGCAAAAAAGAATAGAAAAACCAAGATTGCTTGATGTTGTAAGAGAAATGAGAGGGACTACCATGGTAAAGACACTTCAAGACACATCAAAATTGGAGGAAACTACTATGAAAATGCACTCAACAATGTTTACTAGGGATGTAGTTAAAGCTATAGAGCTTAGATTGGCAGAATATGAGAAAGCACAGACTAATTTGAATGATGAAGTGAATAGGTTATTCATAGAAAATGTGAAATTGAAACAATAGTTGAAGGGAGCAGGTCCTTCCTAAAGTAAAAAATTAATAGTATACCATCCCCCTACCATCCAAACTAATACAAGTGAAATCACTGTTGAAAAGTTAATGTGCTAAAACAAGAAATTGAGAAGTTGAAAAAGAGTAATGAAGAAGCAAAGGAAAGAGAAAAGAGAGAAACCCTCAAGGTATTGGAATAGATCCTGGAGCATAGGGTTAAACTAATTGTGGAAAAACTGGAAAATGTGTATGAATGTTATGTCTCCTCATCACAATCAGTTGATTAGATAAAGGCCCATGTACCTATATTGGACCCCTTATTCAAGAAATAAAAACTTATACATCACACCTTAATGAATTTGTGTAGAATTTTGTAAAGGAGTGTTGAGACCCCCATAGCTTTAAAGCCTATGGAGAAAATGGTCTGAATGGTCACAGATGAATTTAAATACATGTCTGCAAAAGAGAAAAAGATCAAGGCAAGAATGGATTCATTTCACATGCTAAAGCAGTGGTTCGTGCCTAAGATACTAAGGAATGATGATCAACTAAAAGGCTCCAAGGATTGGACATATGAGTTTAGCAAAATTGTTCCCAACTACCTCAATAATATACAGAAGGATGGTGACATAAATATTCACCACCTCAATTTAACCTTCGATGGAATAATTCCACTGGATGTTGGGTACTCAATAATCATCATGGATACCAAAGGGTTATTAGACAACAAATGGAAGAGTCACTTGGACAACACACAAAAAATCTAGGAGCACAAATGGCCTCATGATTACATGGTGTACTAATGGGAAGAGACATATCTAGCTGCCCCAAAAGAATAGTCCTTGTAGTGAAGTACCGAGCCTTGCAAATACTATCATGGAGAGAGGACCTTGCTAGATCTGAATGATCATGGGTACCTTATGATGAGTAACAGACTTCCATAACTTCCGAGTGTTGTTGAATTCAACATCTAATAAATTCTCTTTACTTCTCATCTTTCATTGCTTTTAAAGTTTTGTGTAATCATATGTAAAAAATGATAATTAAGACTTTTTGATTTATGTTAAAAGTCGGTAACTGACAAGAAAATTTTTGACATGTCAGTCAGGGAATTTTTTTGAAACGTATTGTAAAATATTTTTCAAGATCAATAGAATGAAGTTATAATTGGTGGTCAAATTCTGGTTTCAATTGTTTGTTGAAGTAAATTAATGAATTTTATCTTGTTGTCTCTGATTTGATCTTTCCTTGTTGTTTAAATCAAAATATCAAGGGTATATCTAGTTTATCAAAACACATTTGTTGTCAAACAATTCATTTTGTAATACATTTTGGTGTCAAATCTTTGGTAATTATGGTTAGTTTCATCACATTCAAATTATGAATTCTAGGAAATTATATACAGTAAATAGATTGATGGTTGTTTGAATAGTGAAATTAGCTCTCTTAGAAATTAACTAAAATATCCTATCTTGAAATATCTAGAAGGATTATTTTACTTAAAGAGGATTTTGTGGTTATTTTTCTAACAATGATTTTACAGTGCAGCTAGCTTGCTATTTTCAAATTCAAGATACAAGTCATGATCAAAGCCAAGCACATACCAAGAAGATGGTACCATACTTCAAACCCTCAACCTCACTTAGTTTAGTCTACTTACATGGGGATATTAAGGACATTGCTAAACAATTAATATATATCATTTGTTGTTTGTGAAGGAGAATCTTGTGAGATCTAATATGGCAGTGGATCAATATCTAGTTTGTTTTTTGATAATACTGAACAAGTTTAGGGTGTTGCAGCAACCAAGACATTATACTTCAGCACATCAGAGTTTATAGTTATGGCGGTTGATACAGATCCTCCTGCCATTCTTGATCCTTTGATTTCATTGGCCAAATATAAGGTATTAATTTTTTCTCTCTCCTTGTACCATTTTGAACTTCAACATTATTGCAACCTTTTAAGATGTTAGATGGGCATTGCAAAATTTTTAGGTTAACTCCATGTGCCATGTGTTACCAATTTTTCACCACAACTCAAATTGGTAGAGTTGATTAACTTATGTTCATTTTAAGGTGAAAAAATTTCAATTCATTTATGCTTTGCTTAAACCATTGCATATATTGGAGTTTTAAAAGAAAGAGTTTAGTTTCATTGTCCAATGTGTTTTCAATAAAAGAGAGTATTCAATTTTCCATTCAGTTTTTTCACCATAGAAGAGATTGCATAAGATATAGGGAATAGTGCTTTCATTCATTTTGTATTGATTTATCCATTTTACAATGTTACATACATTTTTGCAAAAGAGATATACAAAATTGAACAAGATTACATAGAACATTGTTTTCATATTCATTGGAAAGAAAAGAGAGATCAATTGTCCCACACAAGTCATGGGAGTAGCTGAAACAATTCATCATAAGCAATGAACTATACAACTGAAGAATAATAAAAGGAAAGAAGCATATAATGAAAAACATATCCATCATTGTCTCATTTGGGTCTTTAGTTGGTCTTCGTTGCTGTTGCTCTTGCTTGTTCCCAATCTTGAATGAATCGACATCATGTTGTAAAAGAGGCTATTAGAGGTCTGGATATGAATTTTACTATGTGCTCTATCAATAGGAATATAGTACATTGCCTATAATGTATTGAGTCAGTTGAATAAACATCAAAAGTATGCAAGAAAGCCTAAAAAATGAGACATCACATGAGCATTTAGCTTCATTTTTTTTATGTAACATGTTTGTTCACTATGTAGGTATAGGATAAATCATGTTGTTGATCCATTTTTGAAGACATAATAGCATGTGCTATAAAAATGGACTCTCATAAGGGTTGAGCCCAACATGTTTCCCCTTAAAATTCAAGAGGGGTTTGAGAAAGGAGACATATTCATGATTTCCCAAAAGGAAATATTCACTAAAGGAGTAAACTATTAAGCAACTGTAAGAGCTTTAAGTTCACTTTTCACTCATAACAATCAATCTGAAGTGCAATGAATTGAAAATTGTGAGTGGACAAGAGCTCATTTGAGTACCCAAATTGAGTACAAAATAGAATCAAATGCATCATTTTCACATTGAAGGATTTTTACTCCTCTCAAGTTGGAATGCATATTGCTGCCATATAATTTTTTTTTCATGCCAATTGTCTTTCTTCAAGTGTTCATATTCAATAGGGTAGCAAGGAGTACATTGCCATAAGGTGATAGTGAACAAGCATACATGGAAAATTTTCACATATTTCAAGATCTTCTACTCATTGTGGATCAAGATTCATATCAATTGTAGCTTCCCTCAAAGGGAGATAAAAATGCATGAAGAGTGAAAAAAGACTTTAGTTTCTATCAATCAATTGAAGTGCAAAATGTATAGCTACAAATGAACTATTGGAGTCAAAACATTAAAGGGAAAAGAGCCATTATTGACTATTGGTGCAATGAGATCATCAGAGGTTTGAGTATGCACATTTTGAAGGAGACAATGTTTTACACATGGAACAACATCATGGAAGATAAATAGAACATAGAATTAAAGCTTTGCTTCAACATTATGATGCCACATTCATGAAGGAAAGCTTCATTACATTGGTTTATGCTCACAAAATAATAGGTCAGTAATAAGGAATGTAGGAGTGAGCATACTTTTCAAAATACAAAATGATGCACAAATAGTAAGGAAACTGTATGATACCTACATGAACACTTGTATTTTCCAAAATCCAAGCATGCTAAAATAGAATTGCATATAAAGAATGGAAGGAGAAAATGAGGGTAAAGTTTCATTATGCTACAAGGGTATCATGTTGAGTTGCATTTGAATATGTGTGAATGGAGAGAGGAATGCTTAACTCTGCTTAGAATAAGAATGAAAAAAAGATACAGTAGCTTCATCATGAATATTCAAGAGATACTTCAAGTACAGACTCAAGGAATGCTTTTAATTCTATTGGAAAAGTGAGTTTTCTCCATAAAAAGTGCTTTGAAGAATGATGATCTAGGTTTCCAAAATAGACAAGTTTCAAAAGGGAAAATGCAAATGGAGAAATACCTAGTTTGTATTTCAAAGAAACAAATTACAAATGCATACATTAGAGAAATTAAAGATTTTTTGTCCCCTTCAGAGAATAAGTAATATTTTCACCATTCCTATTTTATTGTGAAGACAAGTATGCATATTTTTGAAAGCAAATGAACAAATGCTACATAGTGCTAGGGTTTCAAAAAATGAACAAACATTTGCATCATACTTAAAAAATTTGAAACCCAGAAAATTATAGAAGCCTCAGCCTTGTTTGGTGAAGTCCTTCTTTGGTTTTTATTCAAAAAAGGTGAGAAACAATGTTATCTTTTGCATATTTAGAAATGGAGAAAAATCTAATCTACATCAAGTATTTTGAAAACCTAGTTTGTGATCTCATGGCTGCGGCTTGGGAGAAGAATTTTTCTTCATAAAAATATAAAAAACCATTTGGGGTTTGTCTCAAAATAAAAAATGCAAG
Organism: Sequoia sempervirens; assembly: GCA_007258455.2. Lineage (NCBI taxonomy): Eukaryota > Viridiplantae > Streptophyta > Pinopsida > Cupressales > Cupressaceae > Sequoia > Sequoia sempervirens. Next base: position 39,373,419 of record VDFB02000015.1, read on the forward strand.
AGATAAGAGGACTCGAGCTTATGCAAGCCTTGAAACAACTCAGATGACACCTAGAAATGCAAGGATGGCCACGGCGATGGAGGGTTTTGAAACCCAAAAAATAGTAAACAAAGTGCATGAATTTCTTTCTCTCACAAGTCTTATTGCTTTCTATCATGGGGTTGAGCTCAAATTGAGCCATATTTACTTAGAAAAATGAAAGAAATGCAGTGAATGGCAGTGGCCTATACAATAGAAAGTACATTGAAATTCATTTTTTCCTTTGAAAGTAAGCAAAATATCTTTATTACTGTGTTCAAAATGAGCTCAAATTAAGCTTATTAAGAGGGAAGTGCAAAGCTCAAGCCATGAAGAACTTACCCATCACTTGTTGTGGAAGTAACTCATCAAAAAACCCATGGTTATAGCTTCAAATGCTCAAGATGGAGGCATCCATGGTGCCCCAAGACAATGAAATCATCAATAAATAAAATAAAACACAAGAAATCAGTTAGAAAAGCCACATAAGTCGCGGCTTGGGAGGCCGAAATACTTAAAAAATGGAGGCAAACATTCAGATTTTTTTTCCAAGTAGCTTACCCTCCATTTTTCCTTCAAAATATTCATGAAGAAATCTCTCAGAACAACAAGAATGGTGAGGAATCAAATTCACAAAATGAAAACCCTAAGCCTCCATGGTGGCTCGAATAGAGCTCTTTCCTTTCAAAGTTGGTCGATGCAAATGAATGATTGAGAAATGAGGAAGGCTCAGTTTTGTGTTAGGGTTTGCATTATGCCATAATTCAAGTTGATATTTTATCACATTGAATTTAAAAATCAAATTCCAAATTAATTCCTTTGAAGTAATATGTTGACTTTGCATTTTATGCCAACTTAGGTTTTCATTGATTTTGATTTATTTCATGCCTTGTAGAAAATCAAGTCAATAATCTTGAGTTTCATATTTTTTCCTAAGTTTGAGATGCCTAGATTTCCCCTTGAACCTTTGAGTACCCATAATATGATAGGTGCCTAAATTTTTTTATATTTTTTTATAGAAAAATCAAGTGTATTAAGAGCCTTAGCATATTAGTTTGATTTTTGCAAAGTATCGAAACTTTATCTATATTGAAAAAATCAGAATAATTGGAGTCAAGTTACATCAAATCAAATGTAATAGGAGCTTTCTATATTAAAAATTCTAAAACTGCAAATGGTGTAAAACATCATTAAGGTAATGTTTCTATAAATTACCTTAATTCTTGTTATTGTTTTAAAATGCAGTTAGTGCACTTGAGTTCTCATTGAAGCTTTTTATTTTTGAGTTGAGTTCTTGAGCGAAAATGGAAAAAGATGAACAAACTAAACCTTCTATTTTGAATTTTGAGGTAGTTTGGGCCTGTTTTTGTGGCTCTTTTGGATCAACCTTTTGGAGGTAGAAAGTTTCTATCTTTTTCATGCAATTTGGAGTAGTTTTGGGCATTGTTTTCCAAGATTTTCCTTGGAGCTTGAAAATGGATCAAAAGTTGCTAATTCAGAGATGTAGATAAGCTTGATTTTTCTATTCTCACTATTGGAGACATTTGGGGAGATATAAGTTAGAGAAAAAAATGATTTTTCTCGGTTTATATTATTTTTTCTTTCTCTCCTACTCATTTCAAAGAATCTTGTAAACATTTCTTGTACTCAAATTTTGACCTTGATACTCCTTCATTTCAATAAAATAGTAGGAGTTTCCTTCTCATTTTCTTGTCTCATATTTACTGTATCAATTTGATGTTAATTGTGATTCAAAATACATAATCCTTTTCATATCTTGTCATTGTGAACTTTTGTGCAAGAGTCTCATATAATTTAGGTTGTATTTTGTTTTCAGTTTTGTGAGCCTCCATACAAATCATTGTTTGATTGTATTTTTGTATGGTGAGATTGTGAGAGTTGAAGTTTTTGAGAGATTTTGAGAGTGGAAGTTATCAAAATATTTAAAAAATTTGGTGAGTCATCTCTAGGTTTTAGGAATTCATTTCAGTTTTCCTCCTAACCCTTTACTCAAAAAGTCTTTTCGATTAGGTGATTTGTTAGAGGGAACCAACCCACTCTGGATATTCACTCTCATTTATAGATTACCCACAATCTAAGAGTTTTTACATGTTTCAACAGGATAGGAAAGTTTAACTTGGCTAAGGGTGCAATCTTGATTGAAAACATTTTTTGGCATGCTTGATGGGACTCTAAAAATTATTTTTAGAGTTTTTCTTTCAAGTTTTAAGCTATTGTTTGGTATATGCAGCAGTGTTTTCTAGCCTATGGAGTTTTCAAGATATACCTGCTGACTCCATTTTCTGGTTCTATTTGTAGATTTAGTGCAAAAAACTTATGAGAAGAGTACAAACCAGATCAAGTCCTGCTCTGTTTGAGTATTTGCAACTATCTCCACCAAAAAGAATGGGTAGGAAAGTAAGAAGTATTGTTGATTCAGCAAGGAGGTCAAAATATACACCTCCCAATCTTAGTCTTGCAATTCCAATGCAGATAAATCTGGTACCTATAACACAAATAGCACCAATGTCAAGGCAATTCACATTTGTACTGTTTAATGGGGCCAACCCATTCTTGCTAGCTCGGCATGATGATATTCCTATTGCAACACTAAAAGGTTTTCCATATTATATTGAAGAAGATCAAACAACTCCCATTGAGCATATTTGAGATGTGCCAACTCTGTGCTCAGTTCATAATGTTACCGAAGAAAATGTTGCATTAAGGATTTTGGCTACATAATTGAAGGGAAAAGCTTTGCAGTGGTTTGGAGGTTTACTAGCAAATTACATTGCATCATGGGACCAACTCGGTGATGGCTTGCACTAAAAGTTTGTAGATAAATCAGATCATCTATCTTTGTTGGAATAGTTGAGCACCATCAAATGAGCTCCTCATGAGCACATGGTAGATTTTGACTACTGATTTCAAAGGACTTAAGATCAAATCCCTCCTCTGAGCATGCTTTTCTTTTCTTTTCTTTCTCAAAGCTCTAAATAGTGAAATTTCTGTAATTATCCAATCTATGGGTGGGTTTACGCTCCCTAATGCCTTTGATATTGCTATTAGAGTAGAAAACTACCATATACAAGCTGGGAAAATATCCCCAAGGCCTCCTATGCCCATTTTTTCTGAGGTACAACCACCTATTCCCATGTCTTTAACCCCTTTAGTTGTTGTACCACTAGTTCCAGCAATAGGATACCAAGCTGCAGCTCAAGAAAATGCTTCCCCAACCCAATCTCAAGAACTGCAAGAGATTAAAAATATATTGAAGAACTTTGGAAATGACCTAGTGAGTATTAAAAATCAAGTTGGCCAAGAACATAAGCCATATCAACCCCTGTATTAGAAAAACTAGCCAAATAGGCCGCCTTTTCACACTGATTTCTAAGGCCAAAGGAGAAATTTTAATGCTAAGCCTTTTCAGCCCTTTAACCCTAATGCTACTAGTTCTTTCAAAGAGTTTGTATTGCAAAATAACATGCCACAAGAATGTGACTGGTGCTATCGATGCAACCAGCCACATAATCAAGTTGCATGCACAAGTAGCATGAAGAATCAAGCTCTCATGGTGCAGAACAACTATGCTAGTCCAAAGAAATTTTTGAATGAGAATGTGGAGCAGCAAGGTAACTCTGAGGTTGCCTTGATAAATTGGAAAAGCACTGAATTTTGTGGGGTGAACCATTTTCAAGGCCAAATCCAACAAAATTCACCTGTTTCCTCTAATACCAGATCAAAAAAAGAGCTATAGATTTGGAGTAGCAAGTTGAAAATTTTCAACTACAAGTTGCTAAGGACAAAGTTCATGATGTTTCACCTCAAGCTATCCCCACAACACAACCAAAAGTGTAGATTCTATAGAGAGGGTAAGGTGCACCTGAAAAGGAGCAGTCTAGAGCACAATTACAACCTTTGCAAAAGGTAAATGATGTGTTGCTTCTAAAAGACAACAAAAGGTGAGCCCTGTTTCCTTTAATGTGGTTGAAAACTTTAAAAAGGCTACCATTAGCATGTCTTTAATGGATGCTTTACACATTCCAGGTCAAAAAGGTTTACTGCAAGATGCTTTGGATGAACTTTCAATTTCTAATGTTGTTAACCTAGAAAAGAATAAGGTTATGCTTGCAAATAGCCTAGAAATCAAGAGTGGGAAGCAAACTCAAGAGGTAAAACCACCTCCTTTCTACTTAAGCCTCATTATTGGAGATAATCTTGTTCACAATTGCACGATAGGTTTTGGAGAAAGTAGTTCAGTCATGCCCAAGAGTCTAGTTGATAAGCTAGGTTTAGTCTATGAGACTTTTTCAAAAGGAGTGGTATAGCTAGATGGTTCTGTTGTTCAAACAACTAGGATTATTAAAAATTTAGCTCTTACATTGCATGCTTGTCCCAATTTTTTAGTTCCTCAAGATATTCATGTCATTGATTTACCACCTCATTTTTCTATATTCCTTTCAAGGGACTTTACTCCCAAGTTGGGTGGGTTTTTATCTTTTGATTGGTCTTGTATCTTTTTTAGGACAAGGTATGGCACCAAGGTAACCATAAAGACTGAACCTTTAGCCAAGGATAATGTTGAGCCATATGTTCCTAGCCCTATAAATGCTAACCTCTATGTCACTCATGGGTTGGAGGATCAATCCTTGACCTTAGACCCCAACACACCTACTGAAAATGTGAATCTAGATGACTGGGCAGTCGAGAATCATGGCCTTGACCCTTTTAGCCACACTAATGAGGTGGGGTTAGGCATTTATATGATTCATGAACCTGATGTAGTGATTCCATATTTGGTCAAGGACCAAAATCAACACTTAGATGAAGGTCTAATGCTTTTGAGAGATGAGAAAGTTGTTAAAGAATGGATGGAATTGCTTTGTGAGAATCAAGCTTCAAATCAAGATTTGGATCAAGCCTTGGATAAAGAAGAGGAATTCAAAGAATATAGGGAGCTTGTCAAAGAATGGAGGGAATTGCAGTTTGATAATCAAGCTTTGGAATAGGAAGAGGACATCAAAGATGAACTTTTCAAAGAGCCCGAAAGGCTCATCGAAAGATGCCATGGGAAAATAAGTGATTCATTTTTATTCAACATCCAAGAGGAATGTAATGAGAATATTTTTTTGGAGGATCTTAAGCTTTTTGTTGTAAACTTTGAAGAGGTGGAATAAATCAGTATTGAACTACAGTTCCTAATTGATTTTTCAGATAAACTTCCTAATTTTGTGGATGAAATCTAAAGAAGTGTGCCCATGTTGGGATCAATGCTAAGTGATGAGCAAAAATTTTATGAAATACATTTGGATAAAAAAAGAATTCAAAAGGCTAATGTTCAGTTGGATGAAGAATTAAGCACCAACATGATAGAGGAGTTTTGTGAAGTGAAGCCAAGATATTTTATTGTTAGAGATTTAGTGTTCAAATGGGATGAAAACAAGAGAAAACCTAGAAAACATTCCAAGTTTGATGCAATTTGGGATGGACCATATGTGATAATAGAGTGCAAAGAATGCAACTCATTTTAGCTTTCTAAGTTAAATTGAGAGGTGCTTCCTATCCACCTCAAGCATTGCTTTTGAGGATAAGTTTTTCTTTTGTACTATAGTAGAATAGTGTTGCTGCTAATAAGTGTTGGAAGCACATTTATTTCAATCTCTTCTTTCCCTAAGTGCTGATGCCCATTGTTTTCTGGACACCAAGGCCTTTTAGTTTGTTTTCTTCTATTGTTTGGAGATTTTGCAAGTTTCAGTTTCATAAATTTCTGAGTTTTGGAGGGGCATATTTGACTCCACACCCAATGGATTTGTTTAAGGCAACTGGTCTAATGCTTAGTAGGCAAGCATTCAACAAAAATAGCCAAGAATGTTACCAAATTTTTACCACAGCTCAAATTGGTAGAGCTAATTAACTTATGTTCATTTTAAGGTGAAAAAATTTCAATTCATTTATGCTTTGCTTAAACCATTGCACATATTGGATTTTTAAAAGAAAAAGTTCCGTTTCATTGTGCAATGTGTTTTCAATAAAAGAAAGCATTCAAATTTCCATTTAGTGTTTACAACATCGAAGAGATTGCATGAGATATAGGGAATAGTGCTTTCATTCATTCTGTATTGATTTATCCATTTTACAATGTTACATACATTTTTGCAAAAGAGATATACATAATTAAACAAGATTGCATACTATGTTGTTTTCATATTCATTGGAAAGAAAAGAGAGATCAATTTTCCCACACAAGTCGTGGGAGTAGCTAAACCAATTCATCATAAGCAATGAACTATACAAATGAAGATTAATAAAAGGAAAGAAGCATATAACAAAAAACATATACATCATTTCCTGGTTTGGGTCTTTAGTTGGGCTTCATTGTTGCTGCTCTTGCTTGCTCCCAATCTTGAATAAACTTGCATCATGTTGTAAAAGAGGTTGTTAGAGCTCAAGATATGAATATCACTATGTGCTCTATCAACAAGAATATCGTAAATTTCCTATAATGTATTGAGTTAGTTGAATAAACATTAGAAATATGCAAGAGAGCTTGAAAAATGACACATCACAAGAGCATTGAGCTTTACTTTTTTTATCTAACATGTTTTTTCACTATGCAGGTATAGGATAAATCATGTTGCTGATCCATTTTTGAAGACATAATAGCATGTGGTGTAAAAATGGGCTCCCACAAGGGTTGAGCCCAACATGCTGCCCCTTAAACTTCAAGAGGGGTTTGAGAAAGGAGACACATTCATGATTTCCCAAAAGGAAACATTCACCGAAGGAGTAAATCATTAAGCAACTGTAAGAGCTTTAAGTTTACTGTTCACTCATAATAGTCAATCTGAAGTGCAATGAATTGAAAATTGTGAGTGGAAAAGAGCTCATTTGAGTGCTCAAATTGAGTATAGAATAGAATGAAATGCATCATTTTCACATTGCAGGAATTTTATTGTTGTCAAATTGCAATGCATATTGCTTCCATATGATGGTTTGTTCATGCCAATTGTGTTGCTTCAAGTCTTCATATTGAATAGGGCATCAAGGAGTACATTGTCATAAAGTGATAGTGAACAAGCATACATGGAAAAATTTCACATATTTCAAGATCTTCTATGCATTATGCATCAAGATTCATATCAATTGTAGCTGCCCTCAAAGGGAGATAAAAATACATGAAGAGTGCAAAAATACTTTAGTTTCTATCAAGCAATTGAAGTGAAAAATGTATGGCTCCAAATGAACAGTTGGAGTCAAAACATGAAAGGGAAAAGAGTCATTATAGGTTGTTGGTGCAATGAGATCATCATAGGTTTGAGTATGCACATTTTGAAGGAGACAATGTTTTACACATGGAACAACATCATGGAAGCTGAATGGAACACATAATTCAAGATTTTCTTCAGCATTACGATGCCACATTCATGAAGGAAAGCTTTATTACATTGGTTTGTTCTCATAAAATAATAGGGCAGTAATAAGGAATGTAGAAGTGAGCATACTTTTCAAAATACAAAATGATGCACAAACAATAACGAAACTATATGATACCTTTAGGAGCACTTTTCTTTGCCAAGAGCCAAGCATGCTAAAACAAAATTTCATATAAAGAATGGAAGGAGAAAATGAGGGTAAAGTTTCATTATGCTACAAGTGCATCATGCTGAGTTAGATATGAATATGTGTGAATAGAGAGAGTAAGGCTTAACTCAGCTCATAATAAGAATGAAAACAAGATATAGTAGCTTCATCATGAATATTCAAGAGATACTTCAAGTATAGATTCAAGGAATTCTTTTAATTCTATTGGAAAAGTCAGTTTTCTCAATAAAAAGTTCTTTGAAGAATGATGATCTAGGTTTCCAAAACACACAAGTCTCAAAAGGGAAAATGCAAATGGAGAAATACCTAGTTTGTATTTCAAAGAAACAAATTACAGATGCATACATTAGAGAAATTAAAGCTTTGTTTTCCTCTTTAAAAAATAAGTAATATTTTCACCATTCCTATTCTATTATGAAGACAAGTATGCATCTTTTCAAAAGAAAATGAACAAATTCTATATAGTGCTAGGGTTTCAAAAAATGAACAAACATTTGCATCATATTCAGAAATTTTGAAACCCAGAAAAGTATAGAAGCCTCGGCCTTGTTTGTTGAAGTCCTTTGGTTTTTATTCAGAAAAGGTGAGAAACAATGTTATCTTTTGCATATTCATAAATGGAGAAAAATCTAAGCTACATCAAGTATTTTGAAAACCCAATTTGTGCTCTCATGGCCATGGCTTGGGAGAAGCATTTTTCTTCACAAAAATACAAAAACCATTTGGGGTTTGTCTCAAAATAACAAATGTAGAAAGAGATAAGAGGGCTCGATCTTATACAAGCCTTGAAACAACTCAGATGACACCCAAAAATGCAAGGATGGCCATGGCCATGGAGGATTTTGAAACCCATAAAATAGTAAACAAATTGCATGAATTTCTTTGTCACAAGTCTTATTGTTTTCTATCATGGGGTCCAACTCAAATTGAGCCATCTTTACTAAAAAAAATGAAAGAAATGTAGTGAATGGCCATGGCCTATATAGGAGAAAGTACACTGAGATTGATATTTTCCTTCCACAATAAGGAAAAGATGTTTATTATTGTGATCAAAATGAGCTCAAATTGAGCTTATTTAAGAGGGAAGTGCAAAGCTCAAGCCATGAACAACTTACCCATCACTTTTTGTGGAAGAAACTCATCAAAAAACTCGCAGGTATAGATTGAAATTCTCAAGATGGAGGCATCCATGGCAGCCCGAGACAACAAAAGAATCAACAAAGAAAATAAAGCATAAGAAATGAGTTAGAAAAGCCACAGAAACTGCGGCTTGGGAGGCCAAAATACTTCAAAAATGGAGGAAAACATTCAGATTTTGTTTCAAAGTGGCTTACCCTCTATTTTTCCTTTAAAATATTCATGAAGAAATCTCCCATAACAAAAAGAATTGTGAGGAATCAAGCTCACAAAATCAAAAGCCTAAGTCTCCATGGTGGCTTGAGCATAGCTCTTTCCTTTAAAAGTTGGTCAATGCAAATGAATGACCGAGAAATGACGAAGGCTCGATTTTGTGTTAGGGTTTGCATTATTCCCTAATTTGAGTTGATATTTTATCACATTGAATTTAAAAATCAAATGCCAAATTAATATCTTTGAAGTAATATGTCGACTTTGCATTTTATGCCAACGTAGGTTTTCATTGACTTTGATTTATTTCATGCCTTGTAGAAAATCAAGTCAATAACCTTCAATTTCATTTTTTTGCCTAAGTTTGAGATGCCTATATTTCCCCTTGACCCTTTGGTTTTTGCAAAGTATCAAAACTTTATCTATATTGAAAAACTTAGAATAATTGGAGTCAAGTTGCATCAAATCGAATGTAATAGGAGCTTTCTATATTAAAATTTTTGAAACTGCAAATGATGTAAAAGATCATTAAGGTAATGTTTCTATAAATTACCTTAATGCTTGTTATTGTTTTAAAATGCAGTTAGTGCACTTGAGTTCTCACTGAAGCTTTCTATTTCTTAGTTGAGTTCTTGAGTGAAATTGGAAAAATATGAACAAACTAAACCTTCTCTTTTCAGTTTTGAGGTAGTTTGGGCCTAATTTTGTGGCTCTTTGGGATCAACCTTTTGGAGGTAGAAAGTTTCTATCTTTTTCATGTAGTTTTGGGTACTGTTTTTCAGGATTTTCCTTGGAGCTCAAAAATGGATCAAAAGTTGCTAATTCAGAGATGAAGATCAGCTCGATTTTTCTATTCTCACTATTGAAGACACTTGGGGAGATATAAGTTAGAGAAAAAAATGATTTTTGGGTATGTGCAGGATCATGATGGGCTGAAAAGTGGCGATATGATGGGTATGTGTAGGGTATGTGGCTGATGACTTTTTTTTACCCAAAATTGATGAAACAAAAAGGGTTTTTAAAGGAGATTCTCAGCTTTCCAACAATATAAATTATGCTTTACTTTGAATTTAATAAATAATTATTATTCATTTTCTATTTGAATTATGACTAAAGTCCTGATTGATAGGCCGATTGAACACAATAAATAGCTTTCAAACAGTATCATATTTTTTGAATCCAAAACATGTGTCACATTCTATGCTTCACATACTATAGGATTTAAAAAAAATTGAATTTCATGAAGTTTTGACCAAGTTAAGGTGGCCAGACGTACAAGTTTTTTATATTTTTTAAAAGTTGTAATCAAAAAATCAAAATTAATTATTTACTTGGAAAAAAATTACAAAGAAATATGTATCACATTGGGACATGAGTTCTCTACTTATATCTAAAATCTTATAAAATAATATTATCATTTTATTGTGGTTAGGGTGGTCAGACAGACACCTACTTCTTATTTTTTTCCTTAAAATTTAAGTACTACTGCATTGAAATTTCAAATTTTCACCAAAATGATTTAAAAAAAAACCTAGTAGTTTAGAAACTACATTCAATTTGCTACATATTCTATTCTTACATATGTTTGAAATAATATAGATAACTTATTCAAATTTTTACGTGAAGTTGTCTAACTCTAATTTTTCTAAAGTTTTTGCCACTTAAGGGCCTATTTTTTCCATGATGATCCTGCACATACCCTTTTCTTAGTTTAGATTATTATTTCTTGCTCTCCTACTCATTTCAGAGTTTTGTAAACATTTCTTGTACTTATATTTTGAGCTTGATACTTCTTTATTTCAATAAAGCAGTAGGATTTTCCTTCTCATTTTATTGTCTCAAATTTACAGTATCAATTTGATGTTAATTGTGATTCAAAATACATAATCCTTTTCATGTCTTGTTATTGTGAACTTGTGTGCAAGAGTCTCATATAATTCAGGTTGTATTTTGTGTTCATTTTTGTGAGCCTCCATAGAAATCATTGTATGATTGTATGTTTTTATCATGAGATTGTGAGTTGAAGTTTTTGAGAGATTGTTGAGAGTGGAAGTTATCAAAATCTTTGAAATTTTGGTGAATCATCTCTAGGTTTTAGGATTTAATTTTAGTTTTCCTCCTAACCCTTTCCTCAAAAGGTCTTCTAGATTAGGTGATTTGCTAGAGGGAACCGACCCACTTTGGATATTCACTCTCATTTATAGATTACCCACAATATGAGAGTGTTTCCATGTTTCAACAAAATAGGCAAGTTTAACTTGGCTAAGGGTGCAATCCTGATTGACAACACCATGCAATACCTGAATCATTCCTTAATTTGTGAGAGACTTTCCTTGAGTCACCTCTGATATGTTTCAATCGTTCACTGGTTATCTTTACATCATGTAGATGTTGCAAAGGTGGATTGAAGGGATCAAAACCAATAAAATGAACACAGTTTGATTCTTATTATATAGGGTAGTAATCACATGGGTAAAATGGTGGGATTGAAACTAATGAAATGATGTTTGACATAGTACAAAACCCTTTTACTTGCAAACTTTTCCCACGATCAAATCCCCTAACTTGCTACCCTTTTTTATAATTTTGATGAATTGTAAGAGAATAAACCTAATTAACTTGCACATGAACATAATTTTTTTTGACTTATACTAATGATGAGTTTTGAACCATTTGGTGATACTTCTATGTATTTGTTCAAGTAGTTGTTTTCTTGTAAGTTTAATGGATGCCTTAAGTTTTGTTATTAATAATTAATTTTTAAATTACCATTGCAGAAAGTACCTTATGTGTTTGTGCCTTCAAAAGTTGAATTGGGTAGTGCTTGTAAAGTGAATGGGAAAGATGGTGCCACAACTGGGAAACTTGTTGTGAAACATTAGGTTAGTAATTTTTGGATGTTAAGGCTTCCCAATTGGATATCAAAGATATTTTCTCATCAACTTAATTTTGAATTTATGTATTAATTGATTCTTTAATGGTGTGGGTCTTTACTGAGACAACACATGAACCGAGGTTGACATTTTTATTGTCCAAGTCTGATGGCATTCTTGGGTTTGGTTTCCAAGAAATTTCTATTGATAATGTTGTTCTATTCTGGTTAGTGTTGATAGCTTTCATTCTATAATATGTCAAATTTATTCTATAATCTGAGCGTATAACCTTTCTTAAATTTTGAACAAGGTTCTGAAATCAAGGGTTCAATATGCATATTTCAAGCCTATGTTGAACACTCTGTTTAAGTCATTTGTTGACAAGGCTACAATTTTGTAATTGATTTATATTTTTGATGTTTTAGACTTTATTTTTTAAAATTGCAATATACAATGCACTTTTAATCTTTCTGAATTGAGACTAATATTAATTTCATTGGTTGTATTGAGGGAGAGCTTCATTCATGGTCGAAAAGGAAACACCGTGTTGCTCATATTAGATGGAATGTTGCATATAAAGGAGGAAATATTCTAGCTGGGTTATTGTTGACTACGTTGAAGGTTGAGAGAGCTTCATATATGGGAAACGATCAACACTCTCCTTGGATTCTACACATTACATCTTGCTCCAAGAAGATTTCCAAAATTGTAGAAGTTTTAAGAGATGAAAGGGGCATGTGCTTGCATTGAAGGGCTTCAAGCATGTGTTTCCATCATTGTAAAAGTCTTTTGGAGAATTTTATTTTTTGTAGTAATTTCTCTACAATATTCTAACTTAGATTTTTAGTCTTGTGACTAAAAATAACAATTGTAATACTCTATTTGTAAGTTGTAACTAGAACACCTTTCTTTTATTAATAAAGTTCACTGATTTTTCCTTCTCAAGGGTTGTATTATTGTGTGCAATTGATGATTGATGTGTATTTTTATATTTTATGCTTAAATCCTCAAATATGAGTCAATTAAAATGACTAAATATACTACTAATTGACAACAATTAATAATTAAATTGACTAAATATACTGCCAATTGATAGAAATCAGTGAATAGTGAATAAAAATGACTAAATATACTACCAAATTGATCAAAATGATCATTAAACTTAATGACTAAATACACTACTAATGCACATAAATTAGTGAATAAAAATGACTAAATAAGTGACCAGTTAACAACAATCAATGACTAAATATATCAATGAATAAAAAAATGACTAAATAAGTGACTAGATTACAACAATCAATGACTAAATCAAAAACTAAATAAGTGACTAGGTAAATATATTAGAGAATAAAAAATGACTAAATAAGTGACCAGATTACAACAATCAATGACTAAATCAATAACTAAATATAATAGTGGAAAAAAAGTGACTAAATAAGTGACCAGATCGTAGCAATGCACTACTAAATCAACAGCTAAATATACTACCAAATCGATAAAAAAAAAACCAATAAATGACTAAAAATGGTTTAGTCATTAATCTAGTCGCATTATAGATGACTAGCAATAAACTACTAGTGGTCACGTGACCAATTGTCGTCATTTATAAGCAGTTTTTAGTAGTTTTTTTAGTAGTTATTGTTGTTTCTATACTAGTGTTACTCGATTCAACATTCTTATTTATCCAGTATGGTTGCTTTTCCTTTAAAATCTCAGGCTCCAGCTTCTACTCAAGTTGTTTCTTCATGTATCTTTTGGTTCTTCTCAGTCAAACTTTCTTTCAAAATTCTCCTCACTTTCTCTTTGAGAATTTAATCTTGCACTAGCACAATAGACTTCAAAGTCGCCACCCACTATACTAGGAAATAGGAATTGATTGCACTTTGAAGATGCACATGAAATCTCAAAGAAGACTTTGAACATAACCTAACATGAAAGGGAGAATGGAACTAGAACTCAATGCATAAAACTAGACCTGAAGTACTAATGAGAATTTATGCAAATTGTTCTCTAAACAATGGAGATCAAATAATTGAATCTAACTATACCAGATTTGACCTAGAGACATTAGACTAGCAATGTCCCCATCAGAGTCACCAATCTGTTGGTTATTTTTTAAGAACCAAATTTAATCTCACTAGATGCCTATGAATTTTCCACAATTCAATGATCAACAAAGGTAAGGATTGGCCAACGAACAAGTATAGGCTTGCTAGGATTCTACCTCTACACTTTGGGCTCTGTGAGACCTAGGAGGGTGATCCTAAAATTTTTTAGATGATACTCTTGTGCTATTTTATCATGAACACTGTGCTAAACAGATACATTCCTATAAGTTTCTAATTGGATAAAATTGTTCAAGGATTTGGCTGACCCTTTAGCAAATTATTACCTAAATTAAGGAACGAGTGGTACTTCATAACACTTTACTGCAATTAAAGGTGTTTTAGTGATATTCATTAATATTTGTGTAATTTGAGAGGTACGGGTCAACTCATTTACATATAGGATGACCAAATTAATAGACCAGTGTTTTATCCATGGGTAAAAAATTCACATTTTCAACAAACTGTAATACATTAGCAATTACTCAACATTTATAAACTATTGTTATATTTCTTTGCAATACACAACTCAAGGTATCTAGAAACAAAAAATACCTAATAATGCTTGAATTCCATTTCATGACCCTATGATTTCATTAAAGCATTTAATTAGTTCTTTGAACTAAAGAAAAAATAAAACCATATATTCAACCAAAGCGATTGAAGACAAATAAAAGATCCTTGATCATTTCATTCATAATTGGAGAAAAAAATACATAGGAGAGAAATTGTTCTATAATTTAAAATTCTCATTCATATGTCATTTCTATTATAAGACTATTATGCCTATTACAAACTAGAATGCACACCTAAAACTCAATACTATTCTATTCATCTGTGCTTGATTTACAAAATTTCTATTACATGAGTTTGAACTTTGTCCAACCAAAGACCCGTACAATTGGCCCTGAATTCCCATTTATAGAAACATGGGAGCAATAAACTTCTGGCCAAATTCCACCTACAATCACATTTTCATTTAACATAAATTTTCATTTCAATTTCAAAAATTCCCCAAGTGGTTATATTTACACCTTTGATGAGGGGGAAAACATATAAGACAAAATTTGCTTCCATTCACTGAAGAAGATTTACCCACCTTCCAAATGGAACCTTTAATCTATTGTAACATCAAACTATCTTCTTCACGAGCCAAAATTGTTCTCCACGTGCTTGTCTAGTTAGCAAAATTTTAAAGCAAGAAATAAAATTAAAAGGAGAGAGGCAGACCCATTTATGTTAGCACCTTTGTCATCAATTTTCATGTTGGGGAGAAAACAATATTTTGCAATACTTTAGAAAAATCCTAATTTGTACTAGTTGCAGGCTATGCATTATTTTTCTCCCATCCATTATTCACCATGTTTGTAGACTTAAAGTCCAAAATTGTGTTCCCCTATCCACATCACCACATTTGTTATCAATTTTCATAACACAGGCTCAATCTGTAAACTTTTCCAGCCATGTGTTATATTCATCCTCAGTTGGCCATTTCATGTATAATATGTTTTGCACTTTTTTGTTGTGATATTTATACCTTGCATCAATAAAATCCCTTCCCTCCTTAAAAAATGTGTGCATTCTCATTCCAGCTCCTGTCATATTATCAATATTTGGATTCAACATAGAGTAATTGGTAAAACTAAGAATCATCTTTGCATTTGGAACTAAATCTCCCAATTCTTCCTTCCACTTAGTAAACTCCTTCAACTCACCCTTATCATCCAATATTCTAGGCATACCATGCCCTTCCATTTCTTTGAAAATTCTTAGTTTGTTCTGGAGTTGCATCCCTCACTTCCCATGAAAAATTGTGATTTCATTCACAAGATCAATTGCTTTTAATAAATTTTGAAGATTAGTGGGAGCTTCAGGGTATTATTTCATGTGTGGCATCATCTCCTTCAAATTTACCACCCTTGTTCTCCACTTACTCCACTCAGTCTGGAATTCCTTTTGAATATGTAATTATTTCATATTTTCCTCATGAATGTTGTTATATGCATCCCATACACTATTAGCTTTGTTCACTAACTTTGTTACTCTACGTTTTAATAAATCTTCAAAAATATCATTGGCTACTTTAATTGTTTCTAGTTTAGCCTTCTTGACATTGTCTTTCACTATTTCTACTTCATTCTTCAAGCTTTGAATCCTTAGTGCCAATGTTTCCCTATCCTGAGTTGACATGTCTCAAGAAGAAGAGGATGGTGAAGATAATTCTCTTATAGATTGAGTTGCGTGTGTTCTTTATCTCATCTGATTAACTTCATCTAATAGTAGATTATACTCCTTCAACAATGCATCATAGTTTTTCTAAGAAATTTGTGTTGTATCAGTATCGAGCATTACAACATGCACAGTCAATTTCGCTGCTTGCATTGGAGTTATATCTGCAGCTCTTTTTACCACCACTGATCCAATGACTTCTTCTACATGCTTGGAAACCTCATGCTTCTCAGCGTTAGGTTCCATAGAACAAATTGGAAGAGTGTGAAATTTAGGACTATAACCAAATCCAAACACCCGGTTGTTAAAATGCTCCTCTAATACAGAGGCCTATAGATCTCTCCTTATTGCATCGAGTGCAATGGATAAAGTGAGAGTACATCCTAGAAGAAAAATCATTCCACTCTCCATGACAATATTTCTACCTTCATCAGGAGTAATGGCTGCTATCACAACCATGATCTTTTCCTCTTATGCTTTCTCAACCTCTTCTTGCTGAGAAGGATCAAATCCAACTTTAACTTGTTCAATCCTCTATTTTATTTCTTTTCTTCTTTGTTGAATAATGAATTCTTTAAATTCCTTTATTTTCATGAATGCATCATCTATAAGGAATTTATCACAAGCCTTGATCCTTGGATCATCATCGACCTTCTCGTCATATTGACTCTTAACCACTCTGTCTTGGGGAACATCTAAATCAAGAGCATCATTAATTTTAGGAGAAGGGAATCTCCTCTCCACTTCTTCATCACCAGGCATAGGCTCTGCCATCTACTCTTCCCCAATCACTTTAACATCCCTTCACTGAATCTATGCATGCTACTCTGGAATATCAATGGCTTGGGGTTGTTGCTTTAATTAGGAGAGCTTATGCTCTCTCAACAGATTCTTTAACTTTGACCTTAAACTCTTCACTTTGGTAGTCATTCAATTTTACAAAATCATTTTCAAAATGGTTCTCAATTGCATCTTTAACAGTCACATAAAATGCATTTCTTTTAATGATATCCTCTTCAATATCACACACATTAGTCCATTCCTTATTCCTTGATATGACTGCTCCGTCACTTATCAAGTTTCTCAAAACATCATCAATATACAGAAAATGGTTGGAAAATCCAGATAACCTCTTTTTTCTTCTCATTGCATTTAGAAAACGCTCTAGATCAAAATTCCTAACCTCATCAATAGGCATCCTGAGGTTATTCACTATTATTCCAAAGTATTCATAAGTCTCCTTGGCAGTAGCTTTGAAGTAACCAAAATAACATTGTGGCACTACCATAGAACCTTTCCTAGGAGTTTTGAATAGCTCCTTGTCCATAAAATTGAGTTTCCACATCAACTCTATGAATTCCAATATGTATGATACATATAGGGGTAGACAATGTGGTGCCACCTTTGCCCCATAAGCCCTGATTAGAGTATATTCTTAATATAGAAACCAATTAGCCCAATTGTGTTCTTTTGGTAACCCTTCTACATCCTTTGGGCACATGCTTTCTCTGATAACCCTTGAAAGCCTATAAATGGGTGGCACACCCAAACTCTCCAAAATACCATATCTGATAACCTTACAAAAAAAAATAGTTTGAATGGGGACAATTTTGGTCCCAAATATGTGTCCACATTTGGATAGGCAAAGGATTATTTTCATCATCAAGCTATCGTAGCTTCAACTTCTTCTTCCACTTCTCCTATCCAACATATAAAAGAATGTGCATTAACAAGGAGTGATGTGGGAAAGACAATGGAACATTTCCCTCCTTCAAGCTGATAAATCCTTTATGCATTTGTTCTACAATGTAGGTAGCATAATCAAATCCCCTATTTGAATCCCAATTTTATATATCTATCACCATTACCAGTAGGTCAATAGCTATCCTGGCATCAAAACTATGAGCAAACAATTGATTCAAACAATAGTAGGTATTCTTGAAGTAAGTTTCAAACTCTCTGCATTCAAAGGGCTCTAGGTCCTTAGGACCAAATCCTCCCTTGTTATATTTTTTGTGCCTTGCAAGCACATTCTTCCTGTATCCAATTTTTTTTTGCTCATACTCATTATACAAATCCACATGCTTGATGCTTGTTGTATAATTGGGGTTCAATTTGAAAACCTCCACAATTTTATCCCTTGTTACCTCAAGGATTAGAGTTCCATTTTCACTCTTGATCTTCCTATCCTTAGGGTCATAGTGTTTTGAAAGCTCTAACATATTGTCCACTTGCACAAAAACATTAGGCATAACAAGCCCCCCAAGGTTAAGACCCCATAAGTATCTGGTTGGCTACCTACCATACCTTTTATTAAAAGCTTATAAGAAAAACTCCCACCCACTCTGTCATTGAGAAGGTTCTAAAATTCCACTAGAAAGGTCAATCAATATTCTTGTTACAACTTGTCTTGTGGATCTTTTTCCAATTTGTGAGCCTCCCTCATTTATGTCCTCAAAGGCACCCTCCATGATTTTGCAAGAGTTCTCTTCCAACCTTTTGGATTTGAAGATGTCCTAGGAACATCCGATGTAGGTTTAGGTGCTTCAAGTACATCTGGCTTAGGAGTAGATGTAACATCCTAGGTTTTAAGCCTCTTAACCCTCTTCTATTTAGGTTTTCTCTCTAGTCTAATACTAGACTCACTAGGTTCAATCATTTTTATAGTATAATGGGACTAGGGTTTAAAAATTTCAATTCATGGAAAGGATCTAAAAATCTCAAGAAACAAATTTGCAAAATAAAACCCTCCCAGACCTTACACAATTCTTATCAACCCAATTGAACCTGAAAAATTCACAGGACCTAGCAAACCATAAGCACCCAAAGCTTTTAGACTTCTTATCAATTTCCCAAACAAACTTAATTCAACGTAATTGACACAAAAAGACAAGACTATTTTCTTACTTGTATATAATTTTGCTATTAATTCCCTTTACAACTGTTCATCGAAGCTCTTCACGTCATTTCCTCAAACTCGATTAGCTCCTCTGTTCTTGAATGATTGCAATTGTGAGAAAAAAATGATCCAACTACTTCCTTTATGGCTAGAATATGGAGCATATCACCATTAATGGCTGATAGAAATGTCATGTAGGCAAGTTGATACTTAGCTATTTGTGTTTAAACCCTAGTCGTTTGATCATTTTGTTTTAAAAATACATCAATGGCTCTCCTTTTATCTCGCTAGTTTTCTTTTTTCTTCTATAAATGTTCTTTAGATGTTTCCATGTTGCCTTTATTTTTCTTAGTCACCTTTTATATCACACATCACTGATTTGGTCTATGATTCTTTGGATGAATCTGCAATACCTTGGGACCTAGCAATGAAAATAATATTCCATAGAATATACCATCGCTCATCACTAATTCACTTATTAGATCTTCATTTGTATCCACGATGGCTCAAGGTGGTGTGATGGGTAATATACTTAATAGTCTATCACTCATCATGGATGTTCTTCTTTCATGTGTCCTATTATCGATGTAAACATGTACGTGATAAGATCTCAGCTGTTAGATCAAGGTCCTTTGATAATATTGATCGCCCATTGTGCACCACTAATTCACTTTTCATGGTGGAAGAGAAGTGGCGATGGAACAAAATTTTTCCACTTGTACATGTTTCAAATCAATGGCATATAAAGGATCTCCCATAGCAATACTTCAAATCAGTGATGGAACACTAGAACAAAAGACCTCATCACTCATCACTAATTTGAAAAATATAATCAAGCAGTTATCTACGATGAGTGATGGAAGAAAATACAAAGAGCTTGTAAGGCCATCAGGCATCACCAATGTAAACTCAAAAATTGAAAGCAATTAGCAATAGAGAAGTAGCCAACGATAGAGAAGAAAACACTCACATCATGCATCGCTATTATGAAACTTGAGGTTTAGAACCTATCTGCGATGAGCGATATAAAGGAAAACTAACTCATCATGCATCACTAATTCAAAACAAGCGGTGACAGAACAATCTGTGATGAACAATGCACAAAGTGATAGGTAGGAACCTAAGTGAAGGAATTTTGCATGTTCTCACATGTTTTAAAGAGGGGACAAACTAGAGGCAACATAATATAAGGCCTTAGAAAGACTTAAACCATTTTATGCAAAGGATGTAAAGGCCAAATATTTCATATTTTCCACTTTATATAAATTAAGTCCCCAGACCAAGGTAACATGGGAAATATCAAGTGATGGGTAAAATGGGGAACTCTAACCACAAGGGGTCGATCAATTAGATGAACTCAAGGACTTAGGTTATTTTAAACTGACTGTAAATGGACAATAGTAGGTCAACAAAGGATTAGAACAAAAGATAATGGTTTCAAACAAAGAACATATTCTAAGTAAAATAACTCCCCAACATAAAACCCTAAACCCTAACCTTCGAAAAACTAAGAGGATACCAAAGATAATGCATTTTAGACTAGTGAAACATGAAACTTTGAAGGTACCACCTAGAAGCACAAATGAAAATCCTTCAACCACAACTACAACAAGTCTATGACAGTAACCAACAACAAGATGAATAGATAAGGGAATTAATACATTAGTTGGAATAATTGATTCATTGGCATAACCCAACCATGGCAGGGTCTATAACTTTGGAAGAACATTGAGAGGTGATTGACAGTATAAATGACTCATGGGAAGAAAATATTGTAGAGGAGTGTATGACTATAAAGTACCACCAGGGTAAAATCAATGAACTTAAGGCTGCACTGGAACAAAGGATTTCAACTAACTACATCTCTAAAGTTGAGCATCAACAAGTAATCCAACAATTGAAGGAGTAGTGGAGCAAGCAAATAATAGCAATAGTGCAAAGATTGATAGATAATTTAGCTTAATTTGTACATTTTTGCATGAAGACATGCACAGTCTTCAACTAGGGGAAATGATGAGTTAGATTATGTCATCAATTTTAGTTTGAATTCACCTAGTTTTGTGTCCATTATAAGCTTACCTTTTTTCCGTTTTTCCCTTAAGTTTCCATGATATTTGTGAAAGATTAAAGTTAATTAATATGAATTGAGGTATACAAAACATTTGGTAATTAACTGATCTCGAGTACTAATTTCAATGGATATTGTGAATAGGAGTGTTTCGAGGTTGAAGGAATGCATAATGGAGACTTCCTGGAGGATCTTGTGGTCTTTTTAATTATTGGCTTCTAGTTTTTGTTTAATTAATAGTATGATAATTAGGTTGTATAGTCGGTTTTGGAGTATTTATAAAATAGTAGGTCGTAGGCCATGCTACTATTTTTCAAAATTGATCGAGTAATTATAGTTATAAACTTGTAAATATGGACATATATATTTTAATATTTTGTTATATATCAAGACTATATATATGCTCTCTTTTTTGCATGGAAACAATCATAATCATAATCCTGAAGTTGAATTTAATAGAAGAAAAGACAACTGAAGTGTTGAATCCACATATTGTGTAATATTTTCCTCGATTCAACCAGTTGGGAGAAAGGGCCCACTCCTTAGCCAACGTTTGGAATTCTTTTTCTATTATTGTGTGTGAGGTATCATCTATGTTTACTCAATGATTTCATATGTCTGTGATTTGATTAAGTTCAATAATCTAGTATACATGTTATTGAATTGATTTCAATCACCGTGGTTGCATTTGTTGAAGTGTGAAGTAAATTATTTTTGGGAAAGACTGTTAATGCATGACATAATTATAGATTGCAGGGATGACACGTATAAGTGAATTTGTGAAGTACACTCTATTTTCAGAACACCAAAATAGCCTACGCGACTTTACTAGGTCCTATCACCTAGATTGTGCAGCTCCTCTTGCCCAAACTGTCTAATGCACTTTTGGCATTACATCCTTTCTATCATCATTGTTAATATTTAAAATCATTTTATAATTCCAAGATATTGATTCTAAGAGTGTGTGTAATTCCAAGATAGTGATTTGAAGTTATTAATGTTTAGATGAGGACTTAAATATATATGTGTATCGATTTAGAATAAGGAGGTGACAATTAAATATAGGATCTTTTTCAAGTTATAGATTAAAGGTGTGTTTTGATTTAATTCCTAGATTAAGAAGTGCATGTTGATTTAATACCTGAATACATTCACCCCCACTTGATTTACTAGTTCTAGCCCTTAGGTAAACATCCCCAATACCTTTTGTTAGTTTACGTTCCCCAGATTGACACATAGGAATAAAACTATTTGACAAGATTATAAGAGATAAAATTTTACCTTGTTTGTAGTGCAGAATTTTTCCCTACAGATTGCTTTAGTTCACATTTCTTGTCTGGTCCCCACCTCAGGGATTGACCTACCCACATTAATTTTGGGTCATCTCACACACATGGATCAAGTATTTAATAAGACCGCTCTAGCATTTTGGCTTATAACTGCATTTAATTTTTTGCATGAATTGGAGCCAGTGCAGAGCAAGAGGGTGGAGCACTGGTTTGATCTTGGGTTTTTGGTTGCATTTTAGTTTCTCACCTTCACATCTTCGAGGTGGGATTTTGGTTCTCTTGTTTTTTTTCTTTCCCATTTGGCGTGTCTTGTTTGTTCATTGGTTTTGTTTGTTTTTTCTGGTTGGTGGTTTTCTTCATCTGTGCTATGTCGAGAGGTCTCCTCCTAACACATTTTCTTCTTTTCCTTCTTTTTTTTGTTCATGGGTTTTTCTTCTCCCACCGTGCCTTAGTGTTCCTAGGGTTTCCGTATGGTTTTGTTTGAACAATTTTAAATCTTGAAATTTTTTAACTTTCATGTGGTTTCGACCCCATGCTAATGTTTTGATTGAGTCCTACCCTTCATTCCACTCCCACTCCTGATTTGCAAAACTAAAATTTTTGCTAAGTCTTAAACCTATCAAATGGTTCTATTGGAATCTTTTGTTCCAATATAACCTTCCATAAAGTTTGGATTCCAGGGGCATTCCTAAACTTGATTTATGATTAGACTTTCTTCAATGGTCCATGTTCCATTTCTAGTCCCAACCCTAACATCCGCTAGTTTGGCTGGATCAGGTTTTGAAATGGAATCTAAACCTTTCTCGAAAGGGGGTTCTTGTTCTTGGTTTTGTCCTAACTCCAACTTTTTCCAGTTTAGTGAGTAAGTTCTTGTGAATTACTAAGTTCTAATTGGATTCTCATGACATGTGTCTAGATCCAAGCTCAATCCCGAACTCAACACCTAAAGTGAATGAATTCCCATTGAAAATAAGCATCCTCTCAGAATATAGAAACCCAAAGTGGGATGCATTTAATGCTTGAATTCCTACAATCCTTTTCCTCTCGCTAATGGATTGTGTTACTACAGGTTTCAATAAATGTATGATTCATAAGAAGATCTTGGTGTTGAGGAGGTACAAAAGGAACATAAAGCTAAGAGGTTGAAACTGAAACAAATCCCAATCACCATGAAGTACAATTTTCAAGGAGTCCCAGTGGTTTCAAAATTTGGATCAAAGGTAATGAAAATAACTTATACTGAGCTTGGGCACATCAACCTCAAGAAATTCATTAATGAAAGTTTCTCACTAGAGTCTAGTCGAAGGGATAAAAATATTTCCAATTCAGGATTGGCACATGCGGCTTCCTTTCTAGTGGTAGTGTAGTGTCCAAAATTTATATTAGCTATAGCAAATGTGTAGGATCCTATCTAGAGGAAATGTATTGATACTTGGGGAAACGTCATTATTGATCTATCACTAGCAATGATAATGTTTGTGTTCAACTTTCCTCCCCATGCCAACCTCAAAACCATGACAAAAGCTCAGACAATATAGCAATATGAAATAGATGTGGACTCTCACAATAGGTATATGAACAAGAAGTGGTTGAAGAAGAAAAATTCAATAACTAAACTTCCCACTAAGCCTAAAAGGTCTGATTACTCCTCAGAAGTGGGGTATATTATTCCACTACTATCTAGAGCATTCAGGAAGGAAGATTCACACACATTTGAAGCTTGGATGTTTCATTTAATTCAAACTATCTTTGAAGGGAAGAACTACTTGGACTAGGGGAAAATGGTCTTTGATTCCATTCATGGCCAAATCACCAAGTTAAAGGACACCAATGAATTTTATGAGTTCCTATGTTATTTATTATATTGCAAGGATGGGAAACTTCCCAAGTTTGAATATAGTAGGGGTCCTTAGAGAAGCACTAGGACAAAACAAAGTGTGGGAATATTACAATCAATTAGAGCTTAAGAAGGTAGAGGAGCACTTAAAAAGAGTTAATGATGCCTTCCCATATGTTATCATTAACCAACTAATAATAGATGTTGGTTTCAAATAAACTAAAGAAGCTATGGCATTTTTTGGAGAGTGGGGGAATTGGTTTATCCAGTACCCCAAGGCTACTTACATTAGATTATTTGGTTTTGATAAATCTCCATTGAATTTACCAAGGTTTTGTAGCAATAAAATGATTCTGGTGGAATTGTCATGCCAAATGGTGGAAATAAATGCAAATTTTTCAAGAAAGCATAAGGTAGGTTGTCTCGCATTTCCTTTCAAAGTGGGATTTTACTCTTGTTCAACAACAGTGGCAACCAAGTCAACTATGGAGGAATTTCAAGATCTCAACTTGAAGTAACATTGTAACTAAGGGAAAAAGTTAGGTTAGCTTGAAATAAGATGCATAATCAAAACCATAGATAAACAATGAAGAACAATGGAAAAAAATAGCATAAAAACAAAGAACAATCTCACCAAGTCTTCATTCCCTCCATGAATCACCTTCATTGCACCTTCTCCATTTGCTACAAGTAGATATTTTCCCTCATATTTTTGATGAGCAACTATAACCTATGACAAACCCTAAGAAAATATTGAAGGATTATGATATTTTTGCAATGTACTCAAAAAATGCAAACAAGTCTAAAGTCTGAAGCATAAACTAGTCAATCATGAAGTGACAAAATGAGGTAAAAATTGTCTTTTTATAGAAAAGTCAATTTTGAAGGAATGGTCAGGATTGAAAGTTGAGTGATGCCCTTAGATCAAAGGTTGAAATTAAATGTGACAACCAACAATTAGGGTTAGGGAAACATTAGGTTAAAATTTGAAATGAAGGGCTGAGATTTGATTTTAGAAAAATCAAATCAATGCATAGAAATGCATGTGACAAGAGGAAATATTGGGCACAAAAAAAGAAAAAACTAGAGAATCAAATAATAATTTGAAATTATTTGATTTAAAGACTGAGTTGACCTTTTGAATTAAAAATTAATTTAATTCAAAAGTGGTGGGACAATGTGACAATAAATAATTATTTTTAATTATTTACTTGGAGGGAAATTAGAAAGTGGACAATTTTAAATAAATGTCTTTATTTAAAATTAGAAAAGGCCAGGGTGGATAATAATTAAATAAATTATAGGAATTTATTTAATTATAAGAGGACATAGAGAATTAATGACATATTTAAATAAATAAATAAAGTTTATTTATTTAAATAATCAGGAAGAAATAGTGGGCAAGTACTAATTAAATAAATTTAGGAATTTATTTAATTATAGAGACACATAGGAAATTAGTGACATATTTAAATTAAATAAATATCATTTAATTATTCAAATAGTCAAGAGGAATAAAAGACATGAATTAATTAAATAATTGAAAATTATTTAATTAATAATTGAAATTGGACTATAAGACATAATTAAATATTTTAATTATGTTGAGAAGAAATATGGGGAAAATAAAGTTTGCAGACCTAGGTCAATTTTATGTGTCTACATTTTGCCCCTCTTTTTCATAATGCAGTTTATTGCATTGTGACAAAGAAAACAAGTCAAAAATATGTCCCAGCAAAGGTACAAAGTATTTATGCCCCCTCGGGAAAATTTTCAAATTTTGGCCCAGCGCTAGAAAATTTTGGGAAGTATCCCGATAAGTCAATTTCATGACGAGAAAAACAATGGTGCAATCAATTTTGAATTTTGAAATGTTTAAGGTAGTCAACGAGGTGGTAAAACATGGTCAAATGCACCTCTAGTAATAACCCTTAGAGAAAAACTCTAATTTTCACCCTATAAATAGGTTGGATTTGGGTGAAAGGGTAATTCATTTTCACTTTTGTCTTTTGAAATTTTAGAGCTCAGAGCTAGAGGAGACTGGAAAAAGATGGTGATTTTAGAGGAATATCATCACGGATTTCAAGTGCAGACCTTCTGTCGGCCAGAGGGCACAAAGCCACCGGTATGTACCCTATTCCCGCATTGTCATTTTCTCATTTTTTCGTGCATTTTTGGGCATTAAAGCTAGGATAGTAGATGCATTGTGATGCATCTGCATTCATGAAAGACACAATTGCATTTGCATTGCATGCATTTCATGCGTCATGATGCAAATTTAAGGGGTATGCTAGGTATAGGTTTAGAATGTCGCATTCATGAGCTGGTGAGATGCAATCGCCGAATCACGACACAAGTGCAATAGAGTGCAACACAATCGCCAAGTTGAAGCGCAAACGCGGGATGATGGAACACAAGTAACTTAAAGCAGCATAACTGATGGTGGGAATGACGCAAGTGCTCTGGAGTGACACATATGTGAGTTGGTGCAATGCAATCATTGTGTCGTATGCATATGCCGAATGAAACGATGCATGTGACCTGGTACAATGCAAGTGAAGGAAAATGACGCATTTGACTTTGACCAGGGTTGACTTAGTTTAGGCTCAACTTCTTAGATACTTTTGATTTGGTAGATGGTAATGATGATTTTCAATGATGTGCTAACTCCCATTTCTGAACGTGTAGAAATGATTACCACCTATTTACACTTGATATTTTAGAACAATGACATATGTATTATGGGATCAGTTGAGGGATGGCAAGTGAAGGTGGCTGATGTGATTAGGTATCTTTCACATTACCTATATGCCCATTATCCAAGAAAATAGGGGTCTACTAATAGAACTTATAGAGAGGTGGCACTCAGAGACCTACTCATTTCACTTGCTGATGGGACAGGCTACTGTGACTCTCGAGGACATTTACAGGATTCTTCACATTCTGATCATAGGAGAGTCGGTGGTCTACGATCCATGATAAGGACTCTAGGCCATGACATATTTTTATTAGCTTGGTGATGTCGTACAGCTAGGCATCAATGGGTACGAGATTAGGTGGGAGTTTATGGCCAAGCACTACGCTTGCTGGGATGCGATGCTATACACTTTGATTATTGGTGTGCTTATTCCAGATCACCACAGTCATGGTTTTCCTATTAGATGGACAAATGTGCTTGTTCACATGTGGCAAGAGAGGACCATATTTTCTTGGGGACCGTGCCTTCTAGGCATGCTATATCATTAATTGCATGATGTGACTTATAGGGAGGCGAGCAGTATTAGTTGTGGGACTACATTATTGATGATCTAGGCCTGGGAGTATATTCCCATATTTCAACCACCAGTTCAGATATAGTAGCTTGTCGAGGGTATGCCTTATATTTACTTGTACGCAGGCGCATTATCACAAACTCACATCGAAGACATAAGATTCTGGTGTCATCGCATTGACACATTGATGGGGTTTGTCTAGAGGCCATACAGAGACTGTGCACAGTGACCAGGAGAGGATGATCATCTTTCATTATGTCGGTAGTTTAGATATCTAATTGGATGAATAGTTTAGTCGTAGCTTATCATTGAGATGTACCCACCCTAGGAGGTATTAAGATAGTTTGGTGAGCAATAGGGTGTCCCAATAGGCACTACAGAGTATGCCAGGTCTTCATGGGAGACAGTGTGGGGACCACCCATATCAGTGCCATTAGTAGAGAAACAAATTGATGGGTTAGTAGCACAACAGTGGACCTAGAGCGGGGTTCTAGTAGATCGATGAACTACTACAGAGTATGATGCATGGTGGCAGACACACAGACCATTTCCATTGACGTATCTAGATCATCCAGCGCTAGTTGATCGATAATCAATGATACCATAGGTGCGTCAAGGAGGACAAGGAGGTAGGGATGATGGCAGGGGGAGAGGGAGAGCTGGAGGTAGAGGAGATGGGGGGAGGGGTGGAGGAGATTGGGGTGGAGGGGATGATGGAGGGGACGAGGGAGATGGTAGAGGTGGTAGGAGGAGGTGAGGAGGAGACAACGGGTGAGGATAGCCTAGGAGAGTGCAACAACAGGTTGAGAGAGTTTCGTTAGCCTTGATCCCAGAGGTGGGAGAGGAGGAGAGAGATGAGGAGGGAAGGAAGGAGGAGGGCAGGGTTGAGGCAAAGTATCCAGAGGTTAGAGCAGAGGCAGACCAACCAGAGGGGCATCAGCCAGAGAGAGAGGTGTCGAGGGAAGAGGATGTATTCATAGGAGTGGAGGCATTAGATGTTGATGGAGAGGAGAAGTTAGAGGAGATGATGAGGAGATAGATATTAGCGAAGAGGATGAAATGGATGAGGCCGAGAGATAGCTGAGGGATTAGATGGTGGATAGAGAGGAGGATGATGAGCCTAGTTTTTGGTCCAATTTTGGGTAGAATCTATAGTTTATTTGTTGGTAGACGTCATGGACTTTAATGTTAAATGTTGGTATTTTCATAATGTTTCCCTTAAACCATTGACATTGGAATTAATCCTATCTTTGCAAGCTTTAATGACATTTGGCATATTATGTGGATTATCTATATTGATTTTGCATGTGGTTAATGAATGCTCCTTAAGTTGGTTATAGATGTCTAGTTATTATGCGTACTGACTTTACCATGCAAATTTAATATGCTAAGTTGAGGAAGCGGTGACACCGCTAGCTGGGCATGCACCATAACATCCAGCAAAGGAATCGCTCCAAGTCAAAGGAGGCCGATGACAGAAGATTCTTCATGCAACTGAATGTAACTTCCTTGTAGTTTAATTTAATGATCAAGAATGCACGAGCGTTACTGCTAGGTTGAATCTGTGTTTGGACCTGCATGTCTGACCAAATTCCATTCACGTGTAATCACCATCACTCCATTTTATCTGTTTTCCCTAAATGGCATCTTCCTAGTCATGGAGTTGACTGCCTCATTTAGTTGTTAGTATAAATAATGATATGATGCTCCTTCTTCAGGAGTTGCACAATTTGGTATTGTACTTGCACTCTCATTTTTTTAGTAATAAAAATACATTACTCTTTTGTACTCGTGATTCACAGTGAATAAAATAAAGTTCTGAGTTTGAGCATCTAAGTTTTCATTAGTTTTAGAGGATACTTATTCAAGGGGGCCCACTTGGTGAGTAATCTGTCTTCTTAGTTTAACATTAGTTTAGTATTACTTTTTTAGTACTTAATTAGAATTCTAGCATTGACTGTTCCTGTAGCCACTAGAATTCCATTATATGATTATTCCTGTAGCCAAAGAAAATAGAGTAGTGTCATGTTTGTTGCTCAAATTTTTATTCCTGTTATGCATTTCAGCTTAGCATAGTTTTTGATTGATGTTCAACATTTGTTTCATTCCTTTTCAGGCAATTTAATTTTAGTATTGTGTGTTCCTTAGCTATAGAATGAAATGGTTACTTTGAGTTCCTAGTGCACATACTATGCTGACCCATTTCAAGCTCACATCCCTGGGTTGAAAAGTTAAATGCACCTTCATGATGATTGAAATGGCTATTCAGGTTAGATATCCAATCTCTAAATCATGGCTGTAAAGGCTTGGTTATTAAGATCATTGTAGGAGGCCAACATTCCTAGCACCATTGTCGGGGATGGTGTCAAACTAGGGAATATTTTGGAGTCATTAGTAGTTTTTCTTGATGTAGTGTTTTTGGAAGTTGTTCTAAGTATATCCTCATTTAGGAAGTAATGACCCCCTTATTCTTTACCAATTCTTTGTTTGAGTTGACTGATAGTGAGTGATACCACATGCATAGAGGAAGGAGAAGGGATGCTTATAGGAAATTCCTTCCTAACAATTCTAATCCATTCTAGCTAGTTGACTATCAAAATCTATTAGAAGAAGAAGAAGAAGATCCACACCCCTTTGTTGGTGCATATCCTGATTTGACTAGTTCTGAAGTCTCCTTTGAAGATCAAAATCAGCTTGAGAACCCCTTTTCTTTGGAACCACATCAAGCAGGAATAGGTGATGCAAATAGGAATAGACCTAACCGACTAGCTCTTCCTTTCCCCATTGCCCATCAGAATGAAGTTGACAACATCAAGAACATTCCTACCTCAACACTCCCAAAGTTTTATGGACTTATCACAGAAGATCCAGATACCTTTTTATTTGAGTTTGACATTCTCTACAAGAGTTATGATTATACTATTGATTCCCATAGGCTTAAGCTATTTCCTACCACTTTGAAAGAGGCTTCATTAAGATGGTTCATGAGCCTAGGAAGAGATACTGTGGAAACTTGGGAAGACATGAAGACAAAATTCCTTGAGAAATACAAGGAATATTGCAGAGGCAATGACATGAGAGGAGGTGACATTTTCAAGATGTAGCAAAAGGAAGATGAGAGCTTGGAAGATTACATTCCAAGGTTTATGTTTTTCCTACAAAAATATGCACACCATACACTTAATGAATACTCACAAAAGTTTCTTTTCTTGAGAGGAATCAATGATAGTTGCACTGATGCCTTGTACCTCATGGGAGGAGGAGATATCTCCCAAGTTCCTTGGGAGGATATCAAGAAAATATGCTAGAACTATTCTACGGAAGCTTCAAAGAAAGGGAGAGCTTACCAATCTTCCATGGGTAATTCAACTACCAGTGGAGTCTCAAGAATGGAGATTACTCATTTGTTGGAGGACTTCAAGAAAGACATTATCAATAATCTAGCTACTCAGCTAGATACACTTCAGGCCAAGAAGAAGCAAGAGGAGGCAGAGGCAATGTTGATAGAGTATTGCCCCCACTACAGACAAAAGAAGAAGGGTTGCAGATGTAATATGGTAGCTAATCTTGAAAGCAAGCAGGTTCCACCCGAGTTCAAGAAAATTCAAATTGAAGAAGACCAAGTCTACTATGTTGCACAAAGGAAGCCTTGGGCTCCAAGACAAGGAATTCCACCGGATCCACTATCCTATGTTGGACCATATTTTAATTCCTATTCATCTGGTAACCAATGGCAGCCCCCATATCCACCCAGTTATGGAGGATATCCACTGCAACCTTGGAGTAACCCTCCAAATGCTTGGCCCAGTCATCAGATTTCTCCACCCTAGTGGCAGTAACCTCAGGGAAATTGGTAGCAATTTCAAGGGCATTGGCAGCCACCTCAAGGAAATTGGAAGCAAATGAATCAATGGAGAGGAGGACAACAATGGTCTACTCAGAAAACCAGTTGCATGCAGCCACCTTCTCACCCCCAGAATCCTGCTATAATGCCTCCACCTACTAATCCAAGCTCAAATGCACCTAAAACTACTCAACTACTAGCTCAACCCACACCCAATCCAAATAACAAACCACAACAACAGCCTGCATATTCTGCCGATTCAAATCAATTCCCTACATATGTTGTGGTTGTAAGTGATATCCACTTTCATTTAGGTACTACTCTACTAGCCCCTTTTAAGCCCATTATCATTGAGCTTCCTATGGAAGAGGAAGAGGAGCCTCTGAGTGATCCCATTTAGCCTAGTGTACCTAAAAATCTTGAACCAGTCCAAGTCAAGCAGACTAAACAAGAGTTGCAATTTCCTTAGAGATTGGAAGTTTCCAAGAAGAAGGAAGAAAAGGAGGATACAAATTTTGATATCTTTGATCAACTGAAGCACATATGTGTCTAGATACCTCTATTTCTATCCATAAAGGATGTTCCAATCTATGGTAAGGAAATCAATGAGGCATGTCTTAAGAAGCCAGGTAGAAAAAAGAAGGACCCAACTACAGTTCATGTGGTGGGACAGCTAGCTGACATCATGCTGGGAAAAGTGACTATTTCCAAGTATAATGACCCAGGCAGTCCTGTGGTAGCAGTTGTTATAAACGGGATCCAAGTAAAGAATGCTCTGATTGATTTAGGGGCAACAATAAATGTAATGACCAAAGAAATCCTGCAACAACTAAATATCGCAAGCATGAGATCTACTCCTACTATCCTGCAGCTTATTGATAGCTCTACTGTTAAGCCTGATGATATAGTGGAGGATCTTGTGGTAGTTCTAGACTCGTGGGAGTACCCAGTAGACTTTATGATTCTTTCTCGTAAAGCTACACTAGGCGGGAATCCCATTATTCTTGGAAGGCCATGGTTAGCAACTACAGATGCATACATTGAATGTCGGTGGGGTGAGATGACTATTTCAGATGGGAGGAGCACTAAAAATTTTGTTCTTTATCCACCTGCACAACCATCTCTTGATGAAGATAATCTCATATGGCCATTTGT
This sequence comes from Sequoia sempervirens, assembly GCA_007258455.2. Lineage (NCBI taxonomy): Eukaryota > Viridiplantae > Streptophyta > Pinopsida > Cupressales > Cupressaceae > Sequoia > Sequoia sempervirens. The sequence continues at coordinate 39,405,960 of VDFB02000015.1, forward strand.
TGGTGAAGAGGCCGAGGAAGTTAACTATGTGGCACAACTTATTATGCTAGGTAGAAGGTCTTTCATGCAGCTCCAAGATGAGGATGAAGTATTGGCTAACATCATTAAGATCCATTATGAAGTGGAGGAAGCATCTTCTTCTCATTCTTCTACTCCATTCAAGACACTTCTACCTACTCTTCTTGCAGTCATTGTTCCTGTAGACGTTCTTCTTGCATATGTTCTTCCTACAGCCACTGTTCTTGCAGATAGACTTCCTGTAGCCACTGTTCCTGCAACCACTGTTCCTGCAAACATAATTCCTGCAGCAATAGGTATGTCCCATACATTGATGCCATATGAGCTAAAGGTACCATGTGTTAATGAAGCAGCTATGATAGAGTTAACTACACAAGTACATGTGTCAAAAGGAAAATATTTGAATGTTAATAGTAAATTGAATGAAGAACAACAATTGTTATTGGAAAACTTATTAAGGACCCATCAACACACATTTGCATGGGATTATCATGATATGAAGGGATTAGATCTTAAACTTTGTACACACAAAATTTACATCAGAGATGATTGCACCCCAGTAAGACAACCACAAAGAAGAATTAACCCTGCACTAAGAGAGATTGTGAAAGGAGAACTACATAAATTACTAGATGTAGGATTTATCTACCCTATTTCAGAGAGTTAGTGGGTGTCTTCATTAGTGATTGTGCCCAAGAAAGGAGGGAAATGGCAAGTTTGTGTTGATTATAGGGAACTTAATGCTGCCACTAAGAAGGACCACTTTCCTTTACCCTTCATTGATCAAGTCTTGGATACACTTGCAGGAAAGCAATACTTTTCTTTTCTAGATGGATTCAATGGCTACAACCAAATCAAAATTGCACCAGAGGACCAGGAGAAGACTACATTTACCTATCCATGGGGGACCTATGCCTATTTGGTGCTCCCATTTGGCTTATGCAATGTACCTGCAACTTTTTAGAGGGTAGTCATTAGCATATTCTCAGACATTTCTCATGATTTAATGAAAATTTATATGGATGACTTTACCACTTATGGTGTTGATTTTAATCAAGCATTGGAAAATCGCAGAAGGGTCCTATAGAGATGTGAAGACCAAAACTTGTCCTTAAACAGTGGAAAGTGCTTCATGGTGATGTAGGAAGGTGTAGTTCTTGGCCACTACATCTCCCATAAGGGAATTCAAGTAGATCCTACAAAGACTAAGGTAATCAAAAATATTCCCACACCTACAAAATAGAAGGATGTTAGAAGTTTCTTGGGTCATGCAAGATATTATAGGAATTTCGTCAAGGATTTCAGCAAGGTAGCAATACCATTGTACACTCTTCTCACTAAAGATGTTGAATTTCAGTGGACTGGAGCCTGTGACAAGGTATTTTCTGACTTGAAGGAAACTTTGACTCATGCTCCTATACTCAAAGGGCTTAATTGGGAGTTTCTTTTCCACATCCATACTGATGCATTAGATTATACTATATGAGTAGTCTTAGGACAAAAAGTAAGAACTGTTGAAAAAACTATTTACTTTGTCAACAAAAATTTACAAGGAGCCGAATTCAATTATACAGTGACCTAAAAAGAAATGTTGGGAGTAATCTATGCACTGAACAAATTCAGACATTACATAACATGCTACCAAATATTTGTGCACATTGATCATACAACCATTAGATATCTCATGAATAAACCTTTGATCATAGGTAGATTGACAAGATGGTTATTGTTGAATGAAGAGTTTGATATAACCGTTGTGGATAAGCTAGGGAAGGCCAATGTTGTTGTAAATTTTCTTTCAAGGCTAACTACATTAGAAGATAATCAGCCCATAGATGACTCTTTCCCTAATGAGCATCTATTCTCCCTCAGTGTACAAACACCCTGGTATGCTGACATAGCCAATTACTTGGTCACAAGTAGAGTTCCTTCTCACTTCTCTCTAAAAGAGAAAAGGGCACTCATTGAAAAATCTTTTCCTTTCTCTTGGATTGTTGGATGTTTTTTTTATACTGGACCTGACCATGTCATGAGGAGGTGTGTGAGAGAAGATGAGACATATGACATTTTTCATGCATGCCTCAACGAACCATGTGGAGGACACTTTTCAGCCAAGAGGACAACAATGAAGGTTTTGAACATAGGATATTACTGGCCAACACTCCACAAGGATGAAAGAAGGTATACCAGAAAATATGATAGATGTCAAAGAATGGGAAGACCAACCAGATCTGATGAGATGCCACTATGCCCTCAGGTAGTAATCACTCCCTTTGACACATGGGGATTGGATTTTGTGGGATCCATTGACCTTCCATCAAATGGTAAGTCTTATATATTGGTATGCACTGATTATGTGAAAAATTGGGTAGAAGTTAAGGCCATGAAGCATGCAAGAGATAACAAGGTTGTAGAATTTTTTTATGAGGAGATTTTCACAAGATATGGAGTCCCAAGAGAAATAGTGATTGATCAAGGGGCACAATTCACATCAACCCTTGTTGCAACACTAGTTAATGAGTACAACATAAGGCACAGGAAGTCTAATCCTTATCACCCACAGGCTAATGGCCAAGTTGAGGTGACCAATAGAGAGATTGAAGTTATTCTAACTAAAATAGTAGCTATCCATAGAAAGGATTGGACAAACAGATTACCAAAAGCTATTTGGGCCTATAGGAAAACCTGGAAAACAACTATAGGCTTCACCCTATTTGAGTTGTTGTATGGAAAGACAACTATGATGCCAATTGAATTTGAATATAAGACTCTGCAAACTACAAAATATTTGGGGATGGATATTTCTGAGGCACAAAGATAAAGAATCATGTAGCTAAACACTTTGGATGAGATAAGAAGAGAAACCCTGCAACATATAAAAGTAGTGTAGAATCATAGAATCAAGTGGCATGAGAAATTTATCAAGGATAAGAAATTCCATCCAAGAGATTGGGCCTTGCTCTATGACTCAAGATATCAGGACAATATAGGAAAATTGCAGACAAGGTGGCTAGGACCATATGAAGTTGCTGAGGTCTTTCCTAATGGAGTTGTTCAGCTTACTACCATTGACCCTGTCAGGTTCAAATTACTTATCAATGGTCATCGCCTCAGATTATATCACAAGCCAGCTTCCAAAGAAGAGTTCTTGTAGTAATTCACCCAACATTCAACACTCGAGCTTCTTGCAACCGAAGGAAATGGACCTAGTGTCCCTCCTTCTAGCTAATTAAGGTACGTACTCTCTCATAATAAAGACTTTCACTTACGTGGAAGTCCATTTCTTCACCCATCCTCCCATCCACCCATCCATCACAACCTTTCTCTCTCTTCCATCGCTTCATTCCACCTCACCTCACTCCACTTCATTTTTATTAATTTCTCAAATTATTCCCTAAAAGGAAAGCGGTACTTTCTCCACAATCTTTGCAGAAAATCTTCCACACATTCAGGTATGTGCACATTAATTTCTATCTTTAATCATCTTTTAAGTGCGTTCATTTAATCCCTATACGTTAGTATAGAAGTTTACATAAAATGCCATCGTTCCCTATCAAATCACCACTCCCATATTGCATGTGTGGACACATGTCCAAATTTAGGTTCGGGGGAGGGAAAAGAAAAAGATGTAAATATATTGCCCATGTGTCAATTTATGCTAGGATACGTCAAGAAATTTAAAATGAGTTGATTTGAAATCTGAGTGAGAGGATGGCTTGCATGTGTGAAGTGACATTAACTATAGCTTCCATTTCTTCCCATCCTAATTCCCCTGTATCACTCTTTTTCTTTCCATTATTGACCCTATCGTAATATTGAGTTGCAAGCAAAAAGGTGAAACAAAGAAAAGAAAATTCAGTTGATATTGGCACTGGAAATTTAGTAGGTACTACAAGAAAGTGAGTTTGATTTTCAAATGAGAATTGCAGGAAAGAAGTTACAAAGCATTTTTTTGATTACAGACAATGGGAGGTGGGCTAATTGAAAATGAACCCATGGTGCATGATGTTTTATTGCAGGATGCACAATGCCTGGCCGAATTTAGAAACTGTAGATGGTCAGATTACTTCCTGAAGCTGGATGGATTTGATGAAAGCATTGCCCTTGAATTCTCCTAGATATTTTCTGAAGGGAAAGCCATAATAAAAGGGTTGGAAGTTGTGGCAACTGAGGAAAGAATTGCAGAGGTCACAGGGTTACTGGCTGATGGAAAAAAATACTTTGCCTCTAGAGATGCCAGATCAGCCAGGGCTGAATTTACAGAGTTGAATGACCCCCCATTGAGCATTGATAAATAGGGTGCAAAGAGAATGTCTCTACCCAAGCCATGGAAGTAGATAGACATTTATGTTATCAAATACATCACTTGTGAGGGTCACCAGTCAAATTTTCATTCCGTACACTTCAAGCCTTTGAATCACATGAGGCACAGAAGGAGGATGAATGTGCCTAACGTGCTATACAACCTTCTCTCGATCATGGCAGTCGAGACCTAAAAAGGTAGGGATAATTTTGTTTCCCACCATTGTCTGATTAAATTGCTGGTTGAAAAGTCTCTGCATGATGTATCTGCAATAACCTAGAAAGAATTTATAAATGTTGATCAAAATAGACCTGAGCACTTGCAACATAGGGCTTTACTTCAACCCCGTAGGTCTAGCAAGAGATTGAACATGGTTGAAGCCCCTCTTGGTGCTTCAACCTCTAGTGTTGGGTCTTGTGTGAATCCTCTTGCAGTAGAAGAAACCATAGAAATTAGTTCTTCTGCAACAAAGCACTCAGAAAAAGAAAGATCTTCCTTTGATTCTAATGATGACATTCCACTTGAAACCCTAATGAAAACTAGGGCACAGAAGATAGAAGTAGAAATGAGAAAAGGAAAGGCCAAAACACAACCTATAGAAAGAAAGGTGTCAAGTTCTAAAAAGAGGAAGGCTAACACTGTTCATCTTGTAGCTAAAGGAAAGCATGAGAAACCTCCTAGGAAATCAAGACCAAATGGGCCTGTGATTGGTATGCCTCCACAAGAAATCCCTAATCCTGGTGAGACATCACATGAGGACCCTGAAGCTCCAATGGGGCAGGAAAATGCCAAAAAAGAGGATATATTTGGGAGAGCAAAAAATCTAACATTGGCTGATCTTGCTAACATTGCAGAAGAGTTTGAGGAAAATCAAGATTTCCTACAACATGAGCAAAAAGTCTTGCAGCAAGAAGTCCTATGGCAGGAGTTCCTGCAGCCACAACAAGAACAAGAACAAGAGTCCTTGCAGCAAGAAGTGGAAGAAGAAACAATACCCCTGCAACCAAAGATAATTGGACAATCTGAGTCCATGCAAATAGTGCCATATGAGGAGCCGCCATCAACAAAAATATTGGTAGGAATTCATAATCCTCCTAATTTTATAGTACATGTAGCAATTTTGAATTTATGGAAAGAAATATAAAGAAGGGAGGAAGAATGGAAAAAGGAAAAAAATAAATTGAAGAAGGAAATTCAAAAGAAGGACGAGGAGATTGAAGATAAAGATGCAGAAATTGCCACATTGAAGCAGAGGGTGGATGATATGGCAACTTTGGCACCATAGATTTTGGAATGTAGGACCCTTCACAGGGTCTATGCTCTACTCTTGAAAGAGAAGTATCTCTCTTTTAAGTTGTCAAGGATTACCTCAAGTTTGAATCCTTCTATTAACACACCCATTGAATTTTTCAATGCTTATAGGATTGCCTCCCCTGAAATGAAGAATTTGTTGTGTGAGTTTTATTTGCATAAATTTGTTGTAACTCAAGACCATGATTGGAACCCGTTGTTGTATGTTGGGGATGTCCAATTGAGGGCATTTATGTCTTGGGTACAAAATGAGATTAGTTGGGGACAACAACATGGAGCTTATAAGCAATTGGAGTCCGATATCCCTCTACCCGTTAGAGCTGAGTCAAGCAACCCAAGGGACATTTATAGAGAATGACACAGAATGCATCTCAAACCTAGTTATGGCAATATGATTATGCCTTGGATTGAGGCAATTTACAATGAGTATGAGTTAAAGACAAAAACAAAGGAGGAAACTATGAGAAGATGTCTATCACAAAGATGGAATAGTCTAACTGATGAGCTGAAGCAAGTTGAGCCTCATTCCATCCACAATTATGTTGTAGCACTAAAGAGGAATGATAGGTATATTTAGATTGGGAGAACACAGGGGTGATCTTGGATTCCCCTAACTTTCTAGCCACCCATGCTCATGTGGCCCATGCCAAACTTCAAATTCTAATAGTATGACATTGCTTCAGAAAAGAAGAGATGCAACAAATTTGACAGATTGGGAGGATTCTATTGGGATCCTGATTCATGCATTGCAACCACTGATGCTAGACAACTATCAGTTGTAAATTTTAGAGCTTTGACTAAGCAGAAGAACAACCCTTCCCTTGTTGGAGGACCAGCAAAATGTTAGGTTGGGGGAGTGATGAGCCTAGTTTTTGGTCCAATTTTGGGTAGAATCTATAGTTTATTTGTTGGTAGAAATCATAGAATTTAATGTTAAATGTTGGTATTTTCATAAGTTTCCCTCAAACCATTGACATTGGACTTAATCCTATCTCTGCAAGCTTTAATGACATTTGGCATATTATGTGGATTATCTATATTGATTTTGCATGTGGCTAATGAATGTTCCTTAAGGTGGTTATAGATGTGCAGTTATTATGTGTACTGACTTTACCATGCAGATTTAATATGCTAAGTTGAGGAAGACACCACCAACTAGGAATGCACCATAACATCCAGCAAAGGAATCACTCCAAGTCAAAGGAGGCCAACGGTAGAATATTCTTCATGCAACTAAACGTAACCGCCTTGTAGTGGACTTTAATGATTGAACATGCACATGCATTACTACTGGGATGAATTTGCATTTGGACCTACATGTCTGACTAGATTCCTTGCATGCGTAACCGCCATCACTCCATTTTATCTATTTTCCCAAAATGGTGTCCTCCCAGTCATGGAGTTGGCTGCCTCATTTAGCTGTTAGTATAAATAATGATACGATGCTCCTTCTTCAGGAGTTGTATGATTTGATATTGTACTTGCACTCTCTAGTTTTCAGTAATACAGATACATTACTCTTTTGTACTCATGATTCATAGTGAATAAAATAAAGTTCTGAGTTTGAGCATCTCAGTTTTCATTAGTTTTAGAGGATACGTATCCAAGGGGGGCCACTTGGTGAGTAATCTATCTTCTTAGTTCATCATTGGTTTAGTATTACTTGATGTTTAGTACTTAGTTAAAATTCTAGCATCAACTGTTCCTGCAACCACTATAATTCCATTCTTTAACTATTCCTGCAGCTAAAGCAAACTGAGTAGTGTCTTGTTTGTTGCTTATATTTTTATTCTTGTTATGCATTTCAACTTAGCATAGTCATTGATTGATGTTCAACATTTGTTTCATTCATTTTTAAGCAATTTACTTTCAGTATTGTGTGTTCCTTATCTATAGAATGAAATGGCTACTTTGAGTTCCTAGTGCACATACTGTGCTGACCCATTTCAAGTTCATGTCCCTGGGTTGACAAGTTAAATGCACCTTCATGATGATTGAAATGGCTATTTAGGTTAGATGTCCAATCTCTAAATCATGGTTGTAAAGGCTTAGTTATTAAGATCATTGTAGGAGGCCAACAAAGAACGTAGCTAGGATGTCACCTTTTCCACAAGATGCTATAGTAGATCAGTGGCTGACTGACACAGAGAAAATTGGATGAGGCCCTCACTCACATTAGGACCTTAGAGGTAGAGTTGGAGGTGATGAGGGTGGAGCGAGACCAAGCAGTGGTTGGTCAACAAGAGGCACAGAGCTGGTGCTCAGATTTCATGCAGCTATGCATAGGGATAGTGGGGCATATTTCTAGAGAGTTGTCTAAGGTGAGCGATAGCCAGACACAATACAAGATGTTTTATGATAGGGCAGTGTCATCAGAGTAGTGAGATCCTAGTTTGAATCGGTCTCGGAGCAAGACAGGGAGTGGTTCAAGGAGCAATAATAGGAGCCATAGTAGTCACAGTCAGAGCAGTGTTAGCCCTTCTACCTCATTTGAGCAGTCATTAGGACATAGATCTCATCACAGTCACATGTAATCCTCTGGCCATAGATCTATCCATAGTCATGGGTCATCCTCATTAGGACATAGGTCTCACCACAGTCAACCTCTAGTCACTATACCATCAGCATCACATACTCAGCCTATCGGATCCCAAGATATACCATTAGTTCATGATAGAGAGAATCAATCACCCCCTTCTTCTCCTTGAGTGGATGAGGAGAGCACTATTTAGGGAATTTTTTATCTTGACATTATTTTGAGACATTTATATTTTGACCATCGAGCCTGCAAGCAATATTTTTGGGATTCTTCGAGACTCTATCCTGTGACATGATTTTTGAGATATATATATATGATGCATTTTTGGCATAAATTCTATTCTATGTGTTATGTTATGATGCATTATGATTCTATTATGCTTATGTGATGTGATGCATGTGATGATTCCTATGATGATGCATTTTACTTTATGGGATGTATGCACTTATGATGATTATTTATGATGAGATGCCATGATGATACTACTTTATGTATGATGGTTATTTATGTCATGATGATGATGATAATGTTCTATATATGCTGAATGTTTGGACTCTCTAGTGGATTCCATGCTTATGATTTACATATGCATTGATCTATGATTATGTATGTATGGATGGTGCAATATGCGATGCTTTATGTTATGATCCTAGATGTATGCATTAATGATATGAATGATGAATGTTTAATGCATTTAAATGTTATGCTTATGCAAATGAATGAATGTACTTATATGTTACGTTTATGCAAATGGGTGAATGTAATATGGATGTAAATGCTAATATGCAAATGGATTTATGCAAATGTGTAATGACCTAATGCAATGTCTATATATGAGAAATTATGAAATTATTTTTGTATGTCACAGGATATCGTCAGGAGATGGAGGAAGATAAATGACCAAATAGAAGGGGATGCATGTTAGTGTGGAGAAAGAATCCTTCAATATTTTTCCAAGTACCAATAAGTGTTGCTCTAATCATCATTGGATGGATTATTGTAATGGCAAAAAAACACCATGATATGACATAGATCAATGGTGTGCAAGGTCATACCATCACATGAAACAATTAGTCGTAGACAACGATGATCATGACTCATATGAGGAACTCAGTTGCCCCTAGTCTTTTTGTCATAACCAACCACAAACAAGAAAGACGAGCCATGAAACATCATTGCTCCTCTAAATCCTATATAGGACATCCTCGAGGAACTAGCAACATGACTTGTTAAAAAATATTAGACAAGACAATCATCATAATACGTTGTTGCACCTCTAAATCCTGTTGCTAGGACATCCTTGAGGAACTAGTAGCATGATGAAAAAGTAAATTCCAAGAGAAAAGAAGGTGTTTCCAAGTGTTTTCCAAGTGTGTTTAAATGTCAAGTGTTTTGATGTCAAGATTCCAATTTTGATGAAGTTGAGGTTTCTATGTGACAGATGCCAAATTCAGGAAGGACACATCTTGAATGATGTCTATGTTGAGAGGATTGATCCTCCTCAAAATACCAGATGACAGTGATGATGCTTAGGAAAGACATATCCTAAAGCATAAATAAGTGACACAGGTAGTTCTTCAGAAGGACACATCCGAATAATTCCCCATAGTTGATAGTTTGATTTGTTATGATAGTTTGACCAATGTTAACTGAGTTGACCACATAGCTATGTTGACATGCCAATTTAGCCAAAATGTCGATTAAGTGATTGTCAAAGTTTGTTGAAGGGTTGTCTATTTTAGGATTGAAAAAAAAAGTTTGTTTGATTTAAAGATATTTGATGTGTATGAAAGTGTAGTGTGATGAACCCTAATGGACTAACCTAGTGTGGCCTCGAGGGCTCATCGATTGATGGCCTTTCCTGCATCATACACTCAGAGACCTCATAGTTCGACACAACCAATGACTTTGTCTGAATGATCAAAGATTGAGTCATGATTTTATTTTGACAACCTAAAAGGACTGACCTAATGTCTCGGGGGCTCAAAGATGAGCCTTGCCTACGTAGAAAATGCACAGAGACAACGTAGTTCGACAATGACAAAGACTAACACAACTAACATGACAAATTTTGACTCTGTTTTTGGGGTTTTGAGAGTTATCTGGATGTTTTTGTGTTTTTGCCATGTTTTGATTTTTGGGATTTCTTTAGGACATTTTTCTATTTTTTATGGAATTTTTTTAGGACATTTTATGATTTTTATGACTTTTTTCAAGACATTTTATGATTTTTATGACTTTTTTTAGGACATTTTTATGATTCTTATGGCTTTTTTTTTCAAGACTTTTTCTGATTTTTATGGCCTTTTTAGGACTTTTTCTAATTTTTATGGCTTTTTTAGGACTTTTTCTGATTGTCGGGATTGTGTACGAGACCCACTACAGTTAGGTGATAAAGGATTGCCCCCCAGTCAGGTCAAGGACTAGCCAAGTTGTAAGAGATGGAAAAGGATGCGCTAGAGATGAAGGGTGGATGGTATGCAAGACCTGATGCCAACCATTGTCAACCACAAAAAGAAACAACAAGACTTTATGATGAAAATTGTGAAGATGTCAAATGCATGGGTATTTATTATGGACAAAGGTAGATGGAGTGAAAGTAGATGGTGAAGCAACGAATGACTACACATGGCACCTATTTTCTAGGTTTTCACCATGGTACTTATCCAAAGCGCCACTGAAGTGGTTTTCACTACCAGATGAATTTTTTCTCTTTACAATTTTTGATATTTTTTTTATTTTTTTGGTGTCACCAAGATGCCTGTTTGCCAGGTTTTCATCAAGGTGACGATTTTTTGTATTTTTCAATTTTTTTGTATTTTCTGGTTATCAGCCAAGCTCTCTAATGCTATGTGTAGAATTTGCAGAGATGCAGACTATTGATGGGTTCTATCAATTGTTCACTATTTGGAGTAGCTAGTTGGTAAGCTCTAGAATTGAATGTGGCAGTGATGATATAAGGACCCAACTAATTAGGCTCAAACTTGTTGGGATTCTCTCAATCAAATTGATTCTTAGGATTTTGCATTAAGACCAAGTTGCCAATGTTGAACTTTTGGACCATCACTTTCTTGTTATAACTGCGAAAAAGACTATTTTAATATGCCTATAAGTGATTCAAGGCATTTATTCTTCATTCTTCTAGGATATCTGGTTCATGCAGTCAAGACTATCGGTACTCTTTGTCATTGATCAAGCCCTTCATGGAGACTCTGACATAAGGAATTTTGATCTCGATGGGTAAGATGGATTTGGCTCCAAAGACCAAGAAGAAAGGTGTAGCTCTAGTGGGCATGCGAATGCTTGTGTGATAAGCTCACAGAGTGGGATTAAGTTGTAAATGCCAGTCACAGGCAGCATCATTGAAGGTATTTTTAAGAATTTTGATAATTGTCTTATTAGACGCCCCAACTTGACCATTCCCTTATTGGTAGTAGGGAATGGAGAAATGGCGTTTAATGTGGAAGTTTTCAAAAAGCTCACGAACATCCTAATTTTTGAAGGGATGACCATTCTCTGCGATGATGGACTATGGAATACCATATTAGTAGATGATGTAATTGAGAAGGAACTTGGAAATCTGGTTGTCGGTTATGTATGTGAGGGGAATGGATTCAATCCACTTGGTGAAATATTCAATGGCGGTAATGAGGAATTTATGGCCATTGGATGAGGTGGGATGGATTTTACCCATGAGGTCGAGTCCCCATTGTGCAAAGGTCCAAGGAGAAGTGATGGGTCGAAGTTCCTGTGCTGGCACATGAATCAAATCACTGTTTCTTTGACATTGTTGACATGTTCTTATGAATTGAAGAGCATATTTTTCCATTGTCGGCCAATAATACCCCAGTCTCATAACTTTTTTAGTTAAGGTTGGGCCACTTGAATAAGACCCTCATGTACCTTACGTAAGGTTGTTCATGCTTCATTAGTGTTGAGACATCGAAGAAGGGTATTGTCAAAGCTGTGTCGGTATAAGGTGTCACTAATGATGGTGTAATGGGTGGATTTGCAGATAAATGATTTACGTTGGTTATTCGAAAGATTCAGCAGAAGGGTCTGGGATTGGAGTTAGTCGTATATGTCTTGATACCATGGTGAATTGGGACCAACAAGCTCACAAACCATTTCCAACTTAGGAATATCATACGCAGGAACCAAAAACTGTTCCACTAAGAACTTGAACTGTGGCACATTATTGGGAATGTCTAACAGAGATCCAATTGTAGCCATTGCGTTTTTTGCCTTATTTTGTGCCCTAGGAATTTTCTCAAAAGTGAGTATGTGAAAATATGACTAAAAGCTATCAAACATGCACTTGTAGGGAAACAAATTTTCATCCTTGGTGTCATATTCATCATTGACGTGGTTGATGACCAATTGAGAATCTCCAAAGACTAGAATTGTTTTTATTTTCCATTTTATAGCTATTTGGAGTCCTATGACAAGTGCCTCATATTCTACAATGTTTTTTGTAGATGGGAAGGTGATTCAGAATGACTTAGGAATAGAGTTCCCTTGCAGTGTAATAAACAATATACCTGCTCCCAAGCTATGACTAGTATGGGACCAATCAAAGTAGAGCTTCCAAGGTGATTTAGGCTCCTCATGAAATATAGACTCATCGGGGAAGTATGCTACCAAAGGGTGATCACCTTGTATGGGTGCATTTGTGAGTTGATCTGCTATTACCTATCCTTTTATAGCCTTGTGTTCCACGTACTGTATGTCATACTTGCTCAGTATCATAACCCATTTTTTCAACCAACCTATTAATGTCACCCTCCTAAGGAGATACTTCGATGGATCAATCCTTTCCACTAGTTGTGTCTTGTGGTTCACCATGTAATGTCATAACTTTTGAGCTACAAAGACAACTATGACATAGGCACATTCTATGTGTTGGAAACATAAGGGAAAACAACTAAGAGGGGGGGTGAATTAGTTGTCACATAATTTAAAATGTATTCAACTCATTAACATTATTCTCAAATCTGATTAATAACCATGAAATCATGAATCATCAACACATCATAAACACACATAACACCAAGATTTCTTGAATGGAAACCTTGTTAGGGGAAAAAACATGGTGGAGGTCAATCCACAAGATTATACCCTATTAAAAGTATAAATAATGAAAATATGGGGAATGCACTTGCATTCAGACACACTACCTAGATCTCACTACTCAATTACAACAGGTCTAACTACCCAAAGGAAGACACACTATCTTACAAAAAGAATTGGATTACATCCGTAGGGATTTGAACTGATAGAATAGCATCTTCTAATACCTAATCACCATTCGGGTTAAGTGAATGAACACTTCTTTACTTTTATTCACTCTTCTTCACACTCCACTCTACCTTCGAATGATTTAGATCAATATTCTCACATATACACATAGAAGCACACTCTGGAACCCACTCACACACTTCAATTTGAATAAATAATCACTCTTATATATCTGAAAGAAGAAATTTCATCCCTACATGTCAGCCTGAACAAAATAATAAAATGAATATAAATTGTTGGCCCAAAATACTAAAGATTATTAATGCGAATCAACCAAGGTCAGCCACAACTTAGTGAAGACCCAAATCAACATCTCCAATGTGAAAAAACTTCAATTAATTACTCCCCGAAGATCCAAAACACACTACAACCACAATGTCGACCAAGAACAAGAAAAACATGAACACGCAAGAAAAAATTTCCAACCACGAGCACAATGATCAATGTGGACATGCAAAAAATATAGAGCATGATCTAAAAGCATTTGCAAACATCATGAATCACCAAAGAAGCATCCGCAAGAATTGAACTAACTGAAATTGCATCATCTTCAATCAGGAACACAAACTAAAGCAATAGAAAAACTGTCAAAATGAAAATCTTCATAACTCAATCAAATCTTCACGTTGATCTCTGAAACTCAATGTGGATAAACTAGATACACTCAACAACAAACCCTTTAGTCCACAACCTCTGATAATCAACTTACAGAACTTACCAACATACTAAACTTCACTTCACCACTGACAACCTGCAACTCATTTATTACAATTTTCTCAGTATCCTTGACATATAGAACTTCAAATTAATTAATGCTAATTGTGTTGACATCAATGAAAACCAAATATCAGCAACACAACCACAATATCCAACAATGTCCCCCTTTGGAATTGATGACAACACATGATGTGAAAAATACCATCAACACAACTAACTCTTGACACTTACTCCCCCTTAGATTCTAACTCATTTTCTCCTCAACTCTTCTACATGATCTTCTCCCTTATTAAAACTAATTCTTGAAAGTTTTTCACATGATCCTCTCCCCCTTTGACATCAATGAAAAATATTTCTAAGCTCCACACAAACTATGAACCACATATCTAAGCATCTAAACATCTGACTACTCCCCCTGAGTAGCAGCCACCACAACATCAATCAGAAACAAGATATGACTTTGAAATGCACGGACCGATGCAATGCAATGCATCCTTAGTTTTGATTAGGAGAGGTAATCACCCCTAACTTCCCTCCAAGATACTAAAAATTATCCTTAGGCAATGACTTGGTAAATATATCTGCAATCTACTCCTTAGTAGGCACATACTCTAGTATGACTTCCTTTTCACTCACCTTTTCTCTCAAAAAGTGAAACTTAATAGATATACACTTTGTCTTTGAATGTAGCACCAGATTCTTAGAAATGTTAATAGCACTTGAATTATCACAAAATATAGAAATAGGCTCATTATATACAACTCTTATATCCTTCAACATCAGTTTCATCCACAGGACTTGAGTACAATTGTTAGCAGCAACAATGTATTCGGCCTCAGCAGTAGATAAGGAAATGGCATTCTGCTTCTTACTTAACCAAGAAATAAGCTTCTTACCTAAGAAAAATGGTCCACCACTAGTACTTTTCCTATCATTTACATCTCCTTCCCAATTAGCATCAGTAAAGGCACTCAAAGTAAGATCATCATCTTTAGGATACCATAGGCCAAAGTCAATTGTCTCCTTCAAGTATGTAAAAATTCTCTTCACAGCAGTCACATGAGATTCCTTCAGATTAGCTTGAAATCTTGCAACAATACATACAACATTCATGATATCAGGCCCAATTTGAGTTAAATACAACAATCCACCAACCATTGATTTTTATCTAGTTTGATTTTCCTTCAGAGAATCGTCTTTTGTTTTCAACTTGCATTAGTTCACCATGGGTGTACCGACTGGATTTGAATCTTCCATACCGAACTTCTTCAGCAATTCCTTCACATACTTGGACTAAGATATAAAAATCCCTTTATCTAACTGATTAATTCGCAATCCCAAAAATTATTTCATCTCACCAATCATTGACATTTCAAATTCACTCTTCATCTCATTAGCAAACTTCATGCACAAACCATCATCTCCTCCAAAAATGATATCATCAACAAAGACTTCAACAATCAAATCTTTATCATCATTCTTGAAATACATATTAGTATCAGTAGTACCTTTGTTAAATCCAAGCTTCAGCAAATACTTGTCTAATCTGGCATACCAAGCTCTAGGGGCTTGCTTGAGTCCATACAATACTTTCTTCAACTAACACACCATATCTCCCTTATTAGTCAACTGAAATCCATCAAGTTGCTCAACATACACCTCTTCTTCCAGTTCACCATTTAGAAAAGTTGACTTGAAATCCATCTGATAAACCTTGTAGTTCTTGTAAGCAACATAGGCAAGAAATAATCTCACAGCTTCAATTCTAGCAAGAGGGGAAAAAGTCTCTTCAAAATCAATTCCTTCCATCTATGAATATCCTTTGCATACTAGTCTTGCTTTGTTTCTAACCACTTCTCCTTACTCATCCAGTTTGTTTCTAAAGACCCATTTAGTTCCAATGACATTCTTATCCTTAGGTCTAGAAACAAGAATCCAAGTATCATTCTTCTTAATCTTTTTTAGTTCCTCTTCCATTGCTTCAACCCAATGTTCATCTTTACATGCTTCATTCACACTAGTAGGCTCAGTCTTTGAAATCAAATAGTACTCTTCTACAATCTTTCTCCTAGTCTGGACACCTTTGTTCTTATCACCTATAATTTGATCTTCTGAATGATTCAATCTTACATACCTCAGAGTCTTCTTAGGTTGTTCTTCAACTTCAAGCTCTTTTGTTCTCTCTTCTGTAACTTCAGTGCTTTCTTCTTCCTCTTGATTTTCCTGATCCACCAGAATGATTTGTACTTGATTTGTAGTTTGAACTTTCTTTCCTTTGTTTTTACTGACATTAAGATCATTAGAATCATATCCACAAGTTCTAGATGGTGTACCTAAGTCTTCATCAACCTTGACATTTGCACTTTCAACCATTTTCTTCAATATTTTATTGTAACACCTGTAGGCCTTGCTATTAGTAGAATAACCCAGAAAGATACCTTCATCACTCCTAGCATCAAACTTTCCTATGTCTTCATCTCTCTTGATATAACATTTTCTTCCAAATATCTTGAAATATTTAACAGTAGGCTTTTGACTAGTCCATAGATCAAAAGGGGTATTACCAGTATCACCTTTGATTTGTACCTAGTTGAGTGTGTACACAATAGTACTCACAACTTCTCTCTAGTAGATATGAGGGGCATTTCCTTCCAACATCATAGTTCTAGCAACATCTTCAATTTTTATGTTCTTCCTTTCTACAACTCCATTTTGCTAAGGGATCCGTGATGCAGATAATTGTCTCTTTATTCCATGTTCTTCACAAAAAGAATTAAATTCACCAGAAGTGAATTCACCACCTCTATCTGATCTCAGAAATTTAATCTTCAGACCCATCTCTGTCTCAACCATAGCCTTAAAGGTCTTAAACTTTTCCAATGCTTCAGATTTCTCCCTTAAGAAAGTAACCCACACCATTCTTGAATAATCATCAATGAGTAACATGAAATACCTGTAACCTTGTAAACTTCTAACCTTAGAGGGACCACATAGATCAGTATGCACAAGTTCCAACAATTCATTTGAACAATGTTGTTTGCTTCGAAATGAAATTCTGGCTTGCTTTCCTAACTAACACTCCCTGCATATGGCATTAGTAGGTTTCACCAACTTAGGTAGATCTCTCACAACCCTAGTAGAACTTATCTTGACAATATTAACAAAGTTAACATGACAAATTCTCCTATGCCATAACCAACTTTCATCAACTTGAGCAATCAAACAACTTTTACTAGAAGAACTCAAGTGAAATATATTACCTTTTGTTTTTGTACCTGATGCAATTACATTTCCGAAACTTAGTATTTTGCACTTTCCATCCTTGAACTGAAAATTGTATCCCTTATCAACCATCTAACCAACACTTAAAAGATTATGCTTCAAGCCTTCCACATATAGGACATCATCAGTATTATGTTTACCATCAAGAGAAATGAATCCTCTGCCATGAATCACACCAGCTGTATTATCACCAATTCTCACAACACCACCATCATAATTTTCCAAGCTCACAAACTTACTTTTATCTCTTTTCATATGATGTGAACATCCACTGTCAATCACCCATTCATCTTTCTCTTCAACTCGAGTAGCTAGGGATTTCTCCACATTTGTACAACTAGTAGATTAAGTAGATGCAGAATTGTTTTCCTTGATAGCAATAAATACCCATTCATAATCACTTATATTTCCTTTATCAGATTCATCATCTATCACACCTTCATTAGCAACATAGTAATACTTATTTTGAAATCTACACTTGTTATGTCTTGGTTTAGGAGTTCTTTCTAGACAACTTGATGCAAAATGACCTATCTTATTGCAAGAAAAAAATTTAAGAGGAAACTTTCCTTCCTACTTACCTTTTCCTCTTGGTACTCTTTTGACAACAAGTGCTTCCAGCTCTTCCAGCTCTCTTTCTTCTTCTTCAATTTGTCTAATTTCATCCTCATACTTGAATGTATTTCTAGATGAACTCCCACCCAGATCATATCTGTTTCTATCTCTTCTGGAAGTAGTAGCTTTAAATGCAGATTCAACCTTAGGAAGGGCATCACCAAATTCACTCAACTCAAAAGCAGTAAGCTTACCAACCAACATGTCTCTGGTTACATTTTTACAGTCCAGAGCTCTTTAATAGTACTAGCTTTGACTTTGTAAGAATCAAGAAAGGATCTAAGCACTTTAGCAACAATCTATGATTCATCTATCTATCCACCAGCACATCTGATACCACACAGAAGTTCATTCACTCTTTGCATAAAAATAGTAATGTTCTCATCATCACCCATTCTCAACTTTTCATATTTTCCTTTCAGACTCTACAACTTATCAATCTTCACATTAGTAGGGTATGTGCAGGATCATCATGGAAAAAACATGCCCTTAAGTGGCAAAAAATTCAGAAAAATAATAAAATGAATATAAATTGTCAGCCCAAAATACTAAAGATTATTAATGCAAATCAACCAAGGTCAGACACAACTTAGTGAAGACCCAAATCAACATCTTCAATGTGAAAAAAGTTCTATTAATTACTCCCTAAAGATCCACAACATGCTACACCCACCATTTTGGCCAAGAACAAGAAAAACATGAACACGCAAGAGAAAATCACCAACCATGAGCACAATGATCAATGTGAACATCCAACAAAGATAGAGAATGATCTAGAGGCATCCAAAAACATCACAAATCTCCAGAGAAGCATCCGCAACAACTGAACTAACTAAAATCGCATCATCTTCAATCAGGAACACAAACTAAAGCAACAAAAAAACTGTTAGAATGAAAATCTTCATAACTCGATCAAATCTTCACGCGAATCTCTAAAACTCGACGTGAATAAACTAGATACACTCAGCAACAAACCCTTTAGTCCACAACCTCTGATCAACATACAAAATTTACCGACATACTGAACTTCACTTCACCATTGACAACCTGCAACTCATTTATTACAATTTTCTCAATATCCTCGACATATACAACTTCAAATGAATTAATGCTAATAGTATTGACATCAATGACAACCACATATCAATAACATAACCACAATATCCAACACTATGGGTGTGTAGTTGAGTTCATATCTGACCAATGTGCGACTGGTGTAGTATATAGCTCTTTCTTTCTCCTCACGATCATTTTGTGCAAGCAATGCCCCCAGTGTTGAAGTGGTTGCCAAGATGTATAAAATCAAAGGTATTTCTTTGATAGGTGGAATTAGGATAGGTGGTTTCAATAGATAGTCTTTGATTTGCTGGAAGGCTATTTGACACTTGTCAGTCCACACAAAGGGAATGCCCTTGCACAGGAGGTATTGGAACAATTGGAATTTTTCTTCTAGTTGTGCGATGAAGCGTCGAATGGACTATAGTCTACCAGTTGTACTGATTCTTTTTGGTAGAGGCATGTCTAGTATTTCTTTCACTTTAGTGGGATCCACCTCAATTCCTCTGTGAGAAACTATATACCCTAAAAGCTTTCTAGATGTCACACCGAAGACACACTTCTTAGGATTCGAACAGACCTTGTATTCTTCCATCCTTTTGAAATTTTTTTCTAGCACCTTAAGATGATCGTTGTGTGTCAAAGAATTTTCCAAGAGGTCATCCACATAGTCTTCCATTAGAGTGTGCATGAGGTCATGGAATATTATTTTCATTGCTCGTTGATATGTGGCTCCTGCATTCTTGAGACCAAAAGGCATAACATTCCAACAGTATGTCCCCCAAGGAAAAGTGAATGCTATTTTGTGTTGGTCTTCCAGGGTGATCTGAATCTAGTTGTATCTCAAGAAACCATCCATGAGGGACAACATCTTGTATCTAGTTGTAAGATCCACAATAATTTCTATGTTTGAAAGTGGAAAGTCATCTTTTGGGCATGCCTTGTTTAGATCGTAGAATTCTGTAAAGATGCATATTTAACCATTTGGCTTAGTGATAGGTACAAGGTTTGAAATCTAGTCTTCATAGTCTATTGGTCTTATGAACCCCACGTCTAAAAACTTCTTGAGCTCAAATTTCACTAGCAACACAATCTGTGGGCGCATCTTGGATAACTTTTGTTTGATTGGCTTGGCATCTAACAGTAAGGGCAGATGGTGCAAAACAAGTGTTGGGTCCAATTCTGGCATATCGACATAGGACCATGCAAAGTTAATCTTACATTTTGAGAAAAAAAATTTAAATTCAAGTTTTTCTTCTTCTTTCAAAGATGCTACAAAGAGAACTATTTTAGGATCTTCTGGTGTGGTAATATTAACTTCTATGGTGTCTTCAATGAGCATTGCTGATTTTTCCTGTGTAACGGGAAGAAAGTCCAATCCTCCATCCTGGGTGCCTAAGAGAGGTTTTCACCCTTGGATACATCCTTTGTTTTTACTTTTGTATTGTCAGAAGGTGCCTTGCAGTTTTCACCTAAAGACATGTTTTTTTTTGTTTTTTTATTATTTTGTGACTGGAGGATTGCATAGTCTCCCTGAAGTATGTTGTTGAACCAAGGTCTATGGTGAATCCAACCTTATGGTCCCAACTTGGTATGCCTTCACGAAGTCCCATAAATTCTGCAATAGCTTTTTCATTATGAAAAATTTCCATAGTGTGTGGACCTTGTTGATCCCAGTCAATGAGTTGTGGGAAGACAAGGGAGATACCATCATCAGTGTTCGTGAATGATGGGGAGGATGTAGAAAGCATGCAGACTGATGCAAAAAGGGTAAAGATGGAATTTTCATCCTCAAAGTCCCATTCGGATTCCATGCAATAATCATCTTCATTTGATTTAGGAAAATCAAACTCATTGGAAAAATAGGGGACAAATAGATTGGCATCATGGTCAATAGTGTCATGTGGCCAATCAAATGAGTTGGAATGATGGTCGATAGGGTTAGATGGTTGGGTAGGAGAGTTGGGATGATGGTCAATAGGATTAGATGACAGTTTAGGTGTGTCATCATCATGAGGCCAAAAGGTTCTTACCCATTCTTCTATTTTCAATGGGAATTTAGGAGGATCTTTAGGGAATCCAACTTTAAACATTTGTTTGAATCTTTCATTAAAAGAAAGTTCACCAGGTTCTAGAAACATGTCCTTAAGGAAATAGTCACTTAAGGCTCTTTCAGAACCAAATTCCCATTCATGTCAGTTAGTTCCAGTAAAGGAATCTTCGGTTGTCTTGACACTTTCAGAAGAATTCACACTCTAACTTGAAAGTACATTGGGACATGGATTGTCAGTTTCAAATAGCTCAAACCCTAACCCTAGGTACTTTGGTCTTATAGAAGGCATTATGGGTTCTCTTCTTTCAGTCTTATTTTTACCAAGGCCACTAGTTCCATCATAGCCTTTTTCCTTCATCATTTTTTAGCCTTTTCCATATGCTATACTGGTAGCAAAGGTAGGTCTTCCACCTCATTGTAAATCTAGGCCAAGATATCTTCAATTTCTTCTTTATTTAATTCCCCCCATTTTATGAAAGTCATTGTAGGAGGAACCTTAAAAATCTCTTTGGGCTCTATTTTGAAACAAGGCCTACCATAAGCTTTTGGAGACTTAGGTATCTTAGTGATACAATAGGACGTGTTCAATTTGTATTCTTTGCACCCTTGGTCCCGGATCTTGATATTAGGGTCAACACTTAGGATGATGGTAGAACATGGTATGGTGGAGGATGAAGGAGTGGATGTGGATGGTTTGGCGAGTGTGGATGGATCAATGTATTTGGAAGAAGTGGATGTTGAAGCTTCATGATTAATTGGCACTTGGTGTTCCAAAATACCTCTCAAATTGATGCAATATTGGAATGGATCAGGGTCTCTAGGTATGGTAATTTCAGTGCCATGAAAAGGGAACTTCAAGCATTGATGGTAAGTGGATAGTCTTGGAGCCTAAAATTTTGTGCAAATTTTAGGTTCTCATATTCAAAAATTTGATTTTGGCACTTAGATGTATAGTTGAAAAATCTGCTGAAATGGCCCGCTTTGTAAAATCACAAAATGAATCCAATTCAGTTTCCTGTAAAACCACCTTGCAGACATGTTTATCTAACATATATGAGTGTGTACGCCAAATTTCAACTTCCTATGATCAGTTTTGACAAGGTTTCAAAAGGCCAAGTTGAAGGGTTTTAGGACGGTTTGCTATTTGCACAAAGGTAAAATCTGTTAAAATTAGTCAAATTTGGAGGAAAATATTAAGCAACTGAAAGAGTTTTATGGAAAATAAATTGGTTCCTTTGATTCTCTCCACCAAAATATACCTCCATGTCAATTTTCAAGGCTTTTGGACATCATTTGATATTTTTTCAAAATCAAATCCAACTGGATTTTACATAGTTTGAAGACTACATTTCCAGGAAACTTTCACAGAGGTCAACTTTGGTGCCTGATATTTTGTGACTGAAGAAGAATGAAGAAAAAACCTCTTGCACACATGTTCACCATGCCTAAATAAACTAATCTCTAAAATTAGAGCTTCCCAAAATCAGGTTTGGTATTTTCTCAAAATAACATATTGACATGTTTCAGGTAGTTTTCACTGGTGCAGTTTCAGAAAATGTCAAGAGGGCTTTTGATCAAATTTTCAAGGCAATTTGGATGCTCCCTAATTATTTCAATCACAGTAAAAAAATGTCTAGAAGCTTGCATGGTTATCTTTGTATGAAAGGTTTTGCACATACCTTATATTTGCCTAGTCAGATCAAGGAAGAAATAAGATCTGTTGTAAAGCAATATTGTCTCAATCTGATTTCAAGTGTTATGAGGGCATCTCATTAACAAAGCTTAAAAGGAAAAGGGTAATAATGATACTTGGAGAAAGTGATTTCTTCTTTAAAGGGGCTCTTCAAAACTAGAGGGGATTGTTCTATTGACAAAGTGACAACCACATTAGGAGAATTCAGTGTGAAGAATAGGACCTTGGGGCCCAAAAAATCTGCACTCATTTTTAGCACTCACATGCCTTTTTCAAAAGAAAAATGATTGTTGTGAGATAAGTAAATCATATGATAAAGATGCAAATTTGTTGTGAAAATATATATCATGATACATTCTACAAACTGGAGGAGTGAAATAGCAGTATTTCTACCCTTAACCAGTGTGCTATCATTAGAGACTTCTACATTCCCTTGAGAAACTATACTAGAGACAGTATAGTTTCAATGGCATATTTTAAAGTTGTTGGTGATCCTATACAGATTATGTATCTTCCTTCTATGTGTTGAGGTATCATGCTCCAGTGTCTTACCACTTATAACACATTTGCTTGAAGACATATACAAACATTGCCATGAAATAATCTATATTTCACCATGAAGGCGAGATAAGGGGGTGAGGTAGAGTGAAGGAAGTATAGTGGCCACAAAAAAAAGAGGGAAGAGATAGATTCCTATGTATCCCAAAGAGGGTAGAAACTGGAACTCTCGCCACAGGGTAAGCAAGAAATTGTGGGTAGAGAAGACGTTAAGAAGGAAGTTTAACATTTGCCAGAGACTATGTGAAAAAGGATCAGATGAATGTGGATGGGGCACTAATCAAATATGGTAACATGCAAAGTTGTGTAGCATATGTTCTATTGGGAAGACATAGGAGGGGTCGTGCTAGACCAAAAGGGATGGAGCAGAAATTTTCATATGTAAAACCAATAAAAAATTAAAACAAATTTAAGCATATAAAAGCGCACAGAAATAAGGAAGATATGTGCAGCGCATAGTTAAAGCCAAGCAGTCATTCCTTATGGAATAGGAGTCAGAAATGAGGTACTACAAAATGCATCAGTGAGAGAAAAGTGATCGAGGTGATTTTTTTAAGTCTCTCCGACAGTGTTGGTTAAATCAATGAGAATCCATCGAGGAGACATTATACTATCGGAAGAAAAAATTAAAGTCTCTCCAATAATACATGTCATGCCAAAGGCTTAAGGACTGATATGAATATTAAAATGAACGTTATAGTTATAATGTGGGTAAACATAAAGAGGTATTTTCATTAATGATATTATAAAAATGTTTCATTAAAAGATGAACATTTTTACGACGAAGCATAAAGGTGAGAATTTACCAAATAAAAGAGTAAAGCGTAAAATATTTTTCTATGCAATTCACGAAAGTGGGTGATTGTTGTACCTAAAGAAATAATTTATGAAATTTGGTGAAATTTTTCAACCAAACAAGACATAAATTGGAAATATTTTTCACCAAAGGAGTTATAAGGCGGGTAATTATTTTTGTTTTTGTGTGAAAAGGTGAAGATTGCCAACAAAGGATTTAAAGTTTATTGTGAAATGATTTTCACCAGAAACAAAGATAACAAAGATTAAAATATTTTAATTTGCCGAAGGAAATTAATTAAAATATAATTAAGAGTTGCACCGAAAAGAAGAGTTGCACCAGCCAGATGCCATGAAGAGTTGTAACCCTAAAAATACAATGTATATATGTAAGATGAAATAAAATCATCAAAGATAGAATTAGAAGGTTAGGTAGTTGGATAGGTTGATCAGTCACCTCAACAGAAAATTATGTGGGATATTGTAAAATCTTTTAAAATTATATAATGGAGAAGAATGCATAAATTTGGCGATCCTGTTATGGTGTCAGTTGTTTGTTGAAATAATTAAAAATATTATCCAGTTGTTTCCAAGGTTGACATTTCCCTATTATTTAAGTTGATGTATCAAGGATATTTTCAATTTATCAAAGAACATTTGCTGCTCTTGTGTGGTTCAATTAACTGGCTCCTTTAAGGAAGGATTAAATTCTTTTAATTAATCACAATAATCTAGAAAAGGTCATTTGGATCAATAAGAAGAACTTGATAATTGCATCCTTGCATGTTTATGCCAGGCATAAACTCATAAAAGTGCCAAACAATTCGAATTTTATCTAGAAATATGACACACATATCATTTGCCTCTTGACTCCATTAGCCCAATAGAAGTAGGCACTAGTCATACCAATTCCATTTTAGAATTTTATAAAATCTTATTTCAAACTTCACATCTGTTAACTAAACATATTAAATTTCACCTTGATATTGCTTATACAATTTATACCAAATTAGGATTACATCTCTCCACTCCCAATTTCCATTGTGGATAGATTGCTTAAATAGGAAACACATAGTTTAAAATCTGCTTCATTTACATAGGTACACCCACCTAGGTCTAGCAGAGCCTGAAGAGAAGAAGGTTCAAGTGCATAATTTGGCCTTGTTCGTTAGCTTGAAATGTATCAAGAGCTTGGAAACCTCTTGTGGTTTTTAACCAACATTTTTGAGAACTAACAGATGGTGCAACCTTTAAGGCATGGATCCAAGGTCGACCAAGCAAGATGTTATAAGGTAGTTCAAGATATAGGACCTGACATGTATCGACAATGACCTACTCCATAGGAATAGGAAGTGTGATAATGCCCCTAGAGGAGCATTCCTCATCATCATATGCCTTTATGACAATACTTTTGGTAGCGTCAACACAAGCTTCAAAGAATCGTATTGCTTTGACCAGTTTTAGGGAGCATATATTCAATCCTACTCCACCATCTACTAAGACTTGTCTAACCTTATGTTTATGGAAGAAGACTTTGATATGCAGTGTGTCATTGTGAGATGATTTAGGTGAAGAATAGTCTTGCTCCAAAAAGGTGACATGATGGGGAGTAGTCAAGTATCCCACCATGGCCTTGAATTGGTTGAAATCAATGTCGTTAGGGATAGAAGACTCCTGTAGGGTTTTATCAAGTATGCATTTGTGTGCAGGCGAGATGCCTAGTATCTCAAGTATGGAGATTTGGGTGGGCGTTTTTCCCAATTGGTCAATAAGATTAAACTATCCCTTGGGTTGTGACTGTTTGGAAGATGGACTAGGTATTGTGATCTTTGTTTGTCTAGCAGGAGGACCAGCTATTGTGACCTTGCCTCTATGGGTGGTGACATTCCACTCCAGAGTCTTCTTAATGATGATAGTATTGACATGTTTATTAGCAGCTCAGAGATGGTTAATAATGGGTCCACTAGAATAATCAAAGGCAGTGTGCATGTAATTGCTTCGATTGTTATTATTCTTTGGACCTGACATAGAGGGATTATTTAAACCATGATCCTGCAGTGGTTTTTTATGAATTGTATGGTTTGAGTTTGAAGCAAATTGTTGACCATCTAGTTCAATGGTATGATTTTTAACAAGATACTATACAAGATTTATTAATTATCAATAGGAGGAATTTTTATTCCCTTTTGCTCAGTGATAATTGCATAATGCATTGTCATCCCACTATGATGGCTTGAATTGACCTGGGTCATATGGTTTAGATTCCAGCAGTGTGATGATGTTGTTTTGGAGGAGCTTTTTGAGGACAACTTCAATTGGTTCACCCAAGGGGGTGTATGTGCATCTTTTTTGAAATTGTCTGGTTTGACATGGTTTCCCTTGGATTTGATTGTTTTGGATGGAATTTGTGGTAGGTGTTGGAGTGGTCAATGGTGCGTTTTTTGATTGAGCTCCTTTTAGAGTGATTGCAAGACCTATTGCATTTACTGCTTTAGCATCAACAATGCCATCATTGGTGATGTGTTTGTTTTTGAGCCAGTATTTTCTTTTGTTATATTAGGTGGGTTTGGGTTTGTGTTCTTTTTGCCATATTTTAGTTCTCCTTTAGCAATAATGGATTTTTTGAGTTGGACTCCTTTCTCAATGAGGTCTACGAAAGTGGTGCAACAATGAACTTGTAAATTGTATCTCAGTTGGCCCACAAGGTTTTGGACAAACATGTTTACCTTCTCTTTTTCTGGTATCTCGATAGGGCACCGACTTGCCAGACCCTACCATCTTTGGAAAAATGGAATGAAGGTCTTGCCAGTTTCTTCTTGAGTAGTCATGCATAAATTGGAAATTGTAATGTCAGTGTCGATGTTATAGGCGTAATTTTATACAAATATATCAACAAGTTCCTCCCATGTCTTTATTCCTATGGGAAAGGTGAAAAACCATTCAAGTGTGGGACCTATGAGACTTCTAAGGAAGAGTCCCATCAGATAGGTATGTTCATATGCAACGTCCACACAATTGGTTGTAAAATCTCTTATGTGCTAAAGGGGATTAGTCTTTCCTTTGTATTTGGTGAAGTTGGGTACCACATATCCTAGAGGGAATGGTGGCATGTGTAAACTCATTTCAAATGGGTATGGTCATAATTCACATGATGTGTGGGTCTTTTTGTTGGACAATTGCATGTTTTTCATTTGTTTTTGTAGGACAGTGAGTTGAGTCGTGAGCGCATCAATTATGGGGTTTTTTGTGGTGTCACACATGCTGGTAATAAGTATCCCATGAGTTGCCATTTGTTGTGATGATATGTTCTGATTTGGGATGTGTTGTGGAATTTATGATGCATTTTGGTTTGGAATTTTCTGGTATTGTGAATTTAGATTAGGAATGTGTTGTTGTGTATGGATATGTAATGCATATGTAGGAATGTGAGTTCTAACAGTGTTAGTTTGTATTTGTGAAATGTGTTGTCTTTGAATGTTTTGATGCCCAAATGGAGTCATGTGTTGTGTTATTTGATTTCCTTGTCCAAATTGGTAAATGTGGCCATGTGGAATATTGGTGTTTTTCCTTTGGGGGATGTTAGTGTTGTTATTGATTTTTGACAAAGTATTAACATTTGGTTGAGGTCCTAGAATAGTGATTCATCGTTTATTTCTCCCAAAGGGGTTCAATGATTTTGTTCCCATGGCATTAGTTGAGGACCCAATTAAAATATTTGACGATGTCATTCCCATAGCACTAGATGAAGATCCAAATAAAAGGTTTGATAAATTTGTCCCCATTATATTGGTTGAAGACCCAAATGTAGCTCCAACAGTTTGTGATGGAATTGCTAACACTTGTGGGATAGATTGTGATATGGCTTGTGATATGGTTGATGTTCCCACAATAGATGTTGTGTTGACTGTGTTAGAGGTATTTTGAGTGGTAGTGACAACAAAAGTTGCATTGATGGTGTTTGTTACATTTTGTGTTGTGGCACCAATGAAGGTATTGTTTGCATTATGTTGTGGTGTTGTAAGTATGTTTTACATTGTTGTTTGCATTATGATTGGGAGATGCTACTCTTAAGGTGTTAATGTTGAACCCTCATGGTAATTTGGCCCCTTGGTGTAAAAGCATGGCTAGATATCTCTTTGAATCTTGCAAGAGTAATTCCTCCACAAAAAAATCCACATCAGGGTTTTGAGCGGTAGCTTCTAAGTCTTCCACGAATACTTTTTTTTTCCATCCCTACATATAAATTGTTCAAATGGGTTGCGTGAGGAAAATGCCATGTTCATGTCACTGAAAGGGTTGATGAAAGGTTCCCCCATGTCTGTTTTTAAGTTCAAGCCATTAGAAAAGTTTTAGGGGTTTTTGTCTTGTCCAAAAGGGTACATTTATCTTCTTTTACTTTGGAGCCTAGTCTCAACCATATAAGGATTTTCTCAAATGAGGGAGGGTGAATGATGACTAAATCTATGAATGGGAATGATATGCCACTATGTTTTTTGGATTTTTGAAATAGGGGATGCAATAGTGCAAGGTGATAATGAAAGACTAAAATGAATGGTATGACACTATTTTTTTTGGATTTTTGGAATAAGAGATGCAAAATGAGGACTAAAATGAATGGTGGAATACTAAAGTGTTTAAGGTATAACAATGCAAATGCAAAGGTCTAAGGTGCAATCAATTTTGGTAGACTTTAATGAAAGGTTTACTAACCACTCAAAGCTTGGTTAATGTCTCAATTTGGATCATCAAAGGACTTTTTGTAGGACTAAATGAAAGGATAAGATGACAAATTGAGGTTTCCTAACTAGAATTATGAGATGGAAAGATCTCACAAAAGGACAATGACTAAAGGAATTAATTTTGACTAAGTCCAATGATAACCTATTTTTGAAGACAAAGATTTTGCATGGTATGGTAAGTTTCCTATTCTAAAGTCTACAAAAAAATGAGGACTTAAGGACTTGTTTATGTTGGAAATGATGATGGATCCTAAGAGGAAACTAAAATTTGCAATGGTAGACCTATGGTAAACTAAATTCAAACTAAAAATGCAAGGATGGATGATTTGAGCAATTCTTTTTCTAGTTTTGAGCAGAGGCCACTAGAAAAAGATGTTTGGAAACAGTTTGAAAATTTTTGGTCTCGGGCTTTGGACAATAATAGTGATTTTCCTCAATGACAGACAAATGCATTGTTTTAGGTATCAAATGTGTTACAAGGAATAAAATGTGTTGCAGTTCAAGCAAATGCGTTGTTTTAGGTCAGAGATGTGGTTCAAAAAATCAATTGTGTTGTTCTAGAAAGAAAATGCATTTGAACACAGTTAGATGCATTGTTTAAGCTAGAAAATGCAGTTTAGCAGGTTGATTGCATTGCAAAAAGTCTCAGATGCATTACATAATGTATGAAGTCTAGTTTTTCTTGTAATTTTGGTAGATTTTGGCAATTGTTTCAGTTTGAAAGTGTTCTTCCAGATTTGTGAAGGATGCTTATTTTTCCATTGGTTCAGAAAACACTTGGAAAACACATGGTTTTTTCTTTGTTTGTAACAAGTACATTGAAGACAAGCACAAGCCTAGGGTTGGAAAGGACTATATTCACTGGATCCCACTTGGATTTTACTCCAACCACACTTATTCTTAGCAGGTGACTTAAAAGCTTGGCCACACTGGCTCCCCTCCATGACACTCACTTCTCTGGGTCAACCAAGATTCGAGCCCTCGTAAATCTCCCATGAAAGGCTCTTCACCTCTACTAAGAACTGCAAGAATGTGGGTGCCTTGGCAATGATCGTTGCTGCACCAGCAAATAAAACATTTTTTGAAAAACTACACAAGAGGGTTCTAGTAAATACCCAAGGACGTGGCACCTTGCGAGTGTACAATAAGCCACTTAAGGCTTTAACCACTCTACTAGGGGCTCTTATACCTTTAAAAGAAAAGGTAGGTACCCATTTTCGAATGGCACTGCATAGCCAAGTCCTGCATACCATGAGGACTTGACAGTTTAGTCTCATCCTTTTATATACTAGCTTGAGTGAAAAATGAATTGGAGTCATTCCCTCTTTCGAGGTAGGTCCCTCTAAGGTTAAAAAAAAATCTAATTGAAAGATTTATTTTTGTTCATCCAAGATCACACTAAGGCACAAGGAGATTGCATACACAAAGCTTTCAACCCACACTCACAAGTTTGTTCATTTTTAAAGCCCAAATTGAAATGTGGCGGTGGTAAAGTAACAACCTCTTATTGTTTTTTCTCTCAAGATCACATAAAGTGCAAGAGAATTGCATACACACTTAAGAGGCTATCACTACACCACAAGACACACAAGATACTTGTTCATTTTAAACCCAACATAGTGTGAGACAAACAATGTTCATTTTAAGCCAATGCCATGAAAAATGTATTTAAATTTTAGCCTTGATGAGTTTCAATGCAATTTTTGTTCATTTTAAGCCCATGAGTGAATATGCATGTTCATTTTAAACCCATGAAATGTGAATGCAAGTTGTAGTTTGTTTGTTTGTTTGATTTAGGATTGTAAAAGAGTTATAAAAAAAATAAACAAACGAAGGTTAGACTCCTTTTCCAGCTTACCACATGTTGTAAACAACAGATTAGTAACCCCAAAAAACCCTAATCTAATAAACTAAAAGAAGAAATATAGAAAATTCTATAAAAACCCAAAAGAAAAAATTTACTAGGTAGATGCATCGTTCTACAGAGCGAATTATTTACAACATAGAAATAAAAAATTTACCAGGCAGATGCATCGTTCTACATAGCGAATACATGGAAACAAAGCAAATGCATCTCAAGAAATCAAATGTGGCATTTTGTCTATCAGATGTGGCTCGGAAAGGCAGAAGTTTCATTCCAGAAAGTAGATGAGTCATGACACAATGAATGTGGATCAGAAACTTGCAAATGCGGCATTCCATATCTATACCTGCAAAAAAGATGAAAATTTTGTACTGAAATCTGTAAAAAATGTGTTTTTGGCATCAAGTTCACCAATGTAACTAAGGGAAAAAGTTAGGTTAGCATGAAATAAGATGTATAATCAAAACCCTAGATAAACAATGAAGAGCAATGGAAGAAAATAACATAAAAGAAAAGAACAATATCACCAAGTCTTCATGCCTTCCATGAATCACCTTCATTGCACCTTCTCCATTTGCTGCAACTAGATATTTTCCCTCAGATTTTTGATGACAACTATAACCCATGACAAGCCCTAAGAAAATATTGAAGGATCCTAATATTTCTGCAATGTACTCAACAAATGCAAACAATTCTAAAGTCTGAAGCATAAACTAGTCAAGCATGAAGTGACAAAATGAGATAAAAATTGCCCTTTTATAGAAAAGTCAATTTTGGAGGAATGGTTAGGATTGAAATTTGAGAGATACCCTAAGATCAAAGGTTGAAATTAAATGTGACAACCAACAATTAGGGTTAGGGAAACATTTGGTTAAAATTTGAAATGAAGGGTTGAGATAATATTGGGCACAAAAAAAGAAAAAGCTGGAGAATCAAATAATAATTTGAAATTATTTGATTTAAAGATTGAGCTGACCTTTTGAATTAAAAATTAATTTAATTTAAAAGTGGTGGGACCATGTGACAACAAATAATTATTTTTAATTATTTACTTGGAGGGAAATTAGAAAGTGGACAATTTTAAATAAATGCCTTTATTTAAAATTAGAAAAGGCCAATGTGGATAATAATTAAATAAATTATTATAAGAGGACATAGAGAATTAATGACTTATTTAAATAAATAAATAAAGTTTATTTATTTAAATAATTAGGAAGAAATAGTGGGCAAGTACTAATTAAATAAATTTAGGAATTTATTTAATTATAGAGACACATAGGAAATTAGCCACGTATTTAAATTAAATAAATATAATTTATTTATTTAAATAGTCAAGAGGAATAAAAGACATGAATTAATTAAATAATTAAAAATTATTTAATTAATTATAATTGAAATTAGACTATATGACATAATTAAATATTTTAATTATGTTGAGAATAAATATGGAGAAAATAAAGTTCGCGGGCCTAGGTCAATTTTATGTGTCTACAAATATAAAGCAAGGAAGAATTTTGACCCAAAAAGAAAAATGAATGTCTTGTATGCATCCTTGTACCCTCATCATGAGCTTCACATCGAAGACTTCTAGGCTGACCTTCAAGATGAAGTTAAGATGAGAAAGAGAAGGTATGAAAGATTAAATATCCCTTAGATGAGAGAATTTATGGTCAAGGAGGATATACTAGAAGTGATGTCAGATGATGGTGTTACTCTTGATCCTCAGTATGATGTAGATCAAATAGCGATGAAGGAGTATAAAAGGTTGAGGAAGAAGTTAGCACTAGCGATGAATAGGAGGAACAAATTTTTGATGATTTAGCTTAGGAGATGTAGAAAGCCAAAAAGAAATTTATGGCTACATCAAAAGGAGTAATCGCTGAGGCAAATATAAAGCCCATTGCCACAAAATATCTTGGAGGAGAGACTATAGTATAAGAGACTCCTATTTCCCCTTCACAAATAGAGGAGGTTACTACTGAGAAGGATAATGACAAGGAACTGGTTGTAGATATCATAGATTATACCCTCCCATTTGATGCTAAAGATACCCCTCTAGAGGAGGAAAGAAAGGAGGACTCTGGTGATGAAGATATGTATTTTGAGGAAGGAAATTGTATTAACTTGGATCATGTGCTCATAGAGGAGGAGCAAAAAAATTTTTTGACAGTGCAGAAAGATGTAGCTAAGCATGTAGCAAAACAAGAGAAGGTAGCTCGGGAAAGGCTAAGAAAGAGGAAACATTGATTAAAGAGCAAAAGAAGGCCAAGAAGGAAAAGCTCAAGCAGCAAAAGGTTTCATCAACACAAGTGACTAGTCCAACTCAGCAACCTTCACAGCCTCCCAAACAAACACCTGCAATTACTCGACAACGGATAGCTCCATCAAGTGCTCCAATGGTTGAAGCTAAATTTGGAGAAGAGGCAATAGGTTGAGGCTCAACCAATGAGTTGGGATGAAATTATGAAGGAGGTGGATAAGATGAAAACCAATAAAAAATCAAGGGCTCTATGCTCCACCAGGTTGATAGATGATGGGGATTTGGTTGTAGAGATTTCGACCCCAATTTTTGACAAAGATGACCGAGAGTTGCAAGCTTCAAATTACTAATTGAACATAGTTAATCTGGGCAAACAAACTAGAAATCAACAGATGACACTTATCAACATTGCAACAAGTTTGGAAAAATCAAGAATGGTGAAAGATAAGCAAGCTAAAGATGAGTTAAAAGCTCAAGTGGGATGAATGAAGACATTTCTGAAGGAGCTTGATTTACCAGCCTTGGAGCAACCAACATCATCAGAGGTGCCTATATTGATGAGTTGTAAGGAGGTAGATGAGCTAAATGATATGAAAAGAAAAGATCAATTATTTCATAGTTGGTTTAATTCTCTCAAGGTAGAGATGGAAGAACTCCTTGTTGAAGGTTATAAGCATTATGATGAAGCACGTACACTTCCTAAAAAATAGAATAATATACTCAAAATTTATGGGAAGAGGAAGAGAAGTATAGGGAATACTTGAGGAAATGAAAAATCATAAATAAATTTCCTAGAGAAACAATGATTGAATCCGAGATCATGGGGGATGAGGATCCAAATTATATTAATGTTTATTAATATAATTATTTTCCAATTAGAAATTCTAATCAAACATAGAATAACTTTGCTTAAAGTTCAATGGGATGTGTGCAGTCACAAGGGGGTGTTCAAGGATATTGTTTCATTTATCACCACCAAGGACCAACCATCGAATCATAGACTAAATTTTGTTCAATAAATAAAATATTTTGAAAGATCCAAGTTCAAAGTGGAGTGGGAAAATGGACCTAATGAAGAGGTTTTTGGGTAAATTTTTAGCAATTTTGATGAATATCTCAAGAAAGGTAAGGCAAGGAAATGAAATGGAGAATATTCTATCTTTGAAATAGAATAAAGTCAACAAAATTCAACCTCTGTTAGGCATCCTATTTTATAGGACATGTGTAGTAGTTAATTGGTGTGCCTCTATAGTGAATTTAGAAAAGGAGATTACTTTCCTCATTGACAAGTTTTGCATGACAACTCACTCCAATTTAGTCCAGTGGAACCTATTATTGTGGATATGCATGTTGGGTGCCCTGATTTTTGGGCTGCATGTTGTTATTTTTGGAGGGAAACTTATGTTGTAATAAGTCTATATATTGTATGTTTTCCTCATTTTAAAGGTTGGAAAATTGAAGTATGATTTGTATCCTAAGACTTGGAATCTTTTAGTTAAATTTTATTCTATTAAGTAAGTTTAATGTTTAGTTTTTAGATAGTGATGTTAGATATAAAGTTTTCTCTATGCACCAATGAAGTTTGTTGAGCATAAATGCTAATTATTTGAAGTTAATCAATAAAAGGAACCGGTTTTACACTACTTTGATGTCGTTGTGAATGGTATTCTTTTTGTGTATGATTTTAAATTTTTGAAATGAGTTAATATTAAAAAACAACAACAATGTTATGGAGTTTATCTACTGATAATAAATGGTTTTATGGTTTAATATCTGCACTATGAATAAACTTAGTTGGGTAATTTTTACAAGTTAGTTCCTTTATTAGTTTGGTTCTAAAAAAGAAATTATATAACTCATTGATTAATTACAAGTTTGGATGAATATGATCGCTATTTACATTTTTTTGCTCTAATCCCTGTCTTATCTTTTTCTATTTCTTTTAAAATATGGTAGTTAGTTTAAATTTATAATCAATACATCCATCTTGTTGTCTTAAACTAGCAGACCCCTTGAAAATTATAGTCATGTTGACCCTTGAGTGAAGCAACACCATTGTGAGCCAACCACTGAGACCTTGGAGGGTAGTTAGCTTTTTTGGATTAGTTACCTTTTTCAGGAGAAGCTAGGTAGTAATACCTCACTTGCATGTTGTTGTGTCAATTTGGCCATCAACAATATGTATCCTTAATTTTCCAAAATTCTAATATCACAAGCCAAGATTGAAATATGGATTTTGGGAACTTAAGATACGATGAAAATCATATTTTAAATTTAGGTTCAAAGGATTAGGGATGACCCATTCGCCCATGGGTGAATGGGTCCCAGGTTGCTATTACTGGAACACACATTGTTCAAGGTAAAGTGTTATGTGTTGGAATTAATTATTGTTGGATTTCCCCTTTGAAAAATGTACTTTATTAGGCTTATAAATGAATAAAAGGGCTTATTAAGGCACACTTAAGTCCTATTTAATTAGGAGGGCCTAAACAAGTGTGAAAATCTAAAGGGATACAGTTTTCTACAGTACATGTTGTTACACTAAGGTTGTAGGAATAAATGTTAAGAGATTAGGGATGTTATACATATATATGAATTCATTTCTTAGATTAGTAACCACCAATGCAGATTAATACTCAATCTTAAGTGTTTGAAAATAATGACTTTACCAACAATGAAGTTAAATTACTTATATTCAAGTTTAATGAACCTCATTTGTATTAACTCACTTTCATAATGGTTTGGTATTTATATATTGGGATTATTTTTACATAGTTGTAATATTATAAATATATATTGTTGGATGTTGTGGTTGTGCTACTGATATGTGGTTGTCATTGATGTCAACACTATTAGCATTTGATGTATTGAATGTTGTATATGTCGAGGATATTGAGAAAATTGTTAAAGAAAGTGTTCCAGGTTCCCAGTGGAACTGCGAAGGTCATGAAGGTGTCTTGTTCTATACATTGAAGATCAACTATTGTGGAATAAAGGGTTTATTTCTGAGAGTATCTAGTTCACCTACTGGAAGTATTAGAGGTCTGCGTGAAGATTTGTTTGAGTTATAAATATCTATGTTCTGATAGTGTTTCTGTGGTCTCTGTCAGTGTTCTTGATTAAATTTGGTATAATTCTAGTAATTATAGTTGATGTGGATGTTTCTCTATTGTTTCTCAGTGTTCATGGATGTTTCTAGATCGTGCTCTATCTTTGTTGCATGCCTGTTTTGTCGGTGTGCTCATGGTCGAATATTTTTTCTCGGTATGTTCAGGTTCTCATGTTCTTGGCTGACATGATAGTTGTAACATGTTGTGGATCCTTGGAGATTAAAATTTGAATGTTTGGTGCACTCGAGGATATTATTTTGGGTCTCATCATAATATTGGTCAATAGTGTTTGATCCACATTGAAAATTTATCTGTAAATTTGGGCCGACATTGAAAATATGTTCTATATCTTTGGTCGACTAGGTTGTTGATGTAATTCCATGTTGTAGATATATAAGAGTTCTTGTTTGAGTGAAGTTAGTGTGTGCATAAGAGCGAATGTATGCCAGAGAAAGTGTAGATGTGCGAATAATGTTCTAATCATTTGATTGCAGAGCAGAGTGAGAAGAAATTTGAGTGAAGTGTGAAGAAGGTTTTTCTATGCTTAACTAGAACTGTAATCAGGCTTGTGTAGAAGCTATTTTCTCAGTTCATACTCTATGGATCTAATCCATATTGGTGTGTATTTTTGGGTAGCGAGCCCTCTTGTATTCGACCAGTGAGCTCTAGGAAGTGTGCCTGAATGCATGTGCATTCCCATTATTTTTCATTATACTTTTAATAGGGTATAATCTTGTGGACTAACATCCACTGTGGTTTTTCCCCTAACAAGGTTTCCATGTAAAAATCTTGGTGTTCTATATGTTTATGATGTGTTGATTGTTTATGTTTTATTGTTCATTCATCATATCTGAGATTGAATTAAGTAAAGTTTGAAAATTTTAAATAATCTGAGACAACTGATTCAACCCCCCTCTCAGTTGTCTATCCTTGTTTTGGAAAAAATTGGTATCAGAGCAGGTTCCTCTGAAGAATTTTAAAAGATTGAGGTGATTTGAGATGGCATCATACAAGAAGGATAGTCCTAGATTTTATGGAACAATTTACTCATTGTGGAAAGCTAGGATGGAGTGTCATTTGACGTGTATTGGTGAACCCTTCTGGAAAATTAAAAATAATCAATATGTTATTCCTTAGAATGGTCCTTCCACTATTGATGAGATTAAAGAGGATGAGAACAATGTTAGGGCTATGGAAGCTTTGTTGAGTGCTCTAATAGATTCGAAAATGGCAAATGTGTTAGGTCTAAAGACAACTCATGAGATGTGGATGAAGCTGGAAACTTTGTATGAAGGAGATGTACATGTGAAGATGGCTAAGCTACAAAGTTTGAAAGGTAAGTATGAAAATATGAAGATGGGTGAAGATGAAAATATTTCTTCTTTTATGCAAAGAGTAAATGAACTGGTGACGGGTATTAGATGTGTTGGTGGTACACTAGATGAGGAAGAAATTATGGCTAAAGTGCTCAGATCATTGCCTCCCTCCTATAAAGAAAAGGCTCGTGCTATTGAAGAAACCAGATCATTAACGAACGTGACAAGGGATACACTGATTGGTAAACTTGTTTCCTTTGAGTTGAGCGAATTTGGTGATTTTGTTCCTAAGGCTGAAATTGCATTCAAGGCTACTATATCCGGAAGAAACAAGCAAATATATGATCCAGGAGAGAGTTCCAGAAAGACATTCAAGTATGAGGAAGAAATGAAATAGCTTGAAGATGAAGAAAGAGAGGTAGAAGAGTTGGAAGCACTGATTGTGAAGAAAGAAGGTAGAGGAAAAGGTAAGTATAAAGGAAAGTTTCCTATCAAATGTTTTTCTTGTAGTAAAATAGGCCATTTTGCATCAAGGTGTCCTGAAAGAGTTCCTAGATCTAAGCCTTAAAAATCTAGATTTCAAAAGAAATGTTACTTTGCTGAAGAAGTGTGACTGATGATGAGTCTGATAAAGATAATGGAAATGAAGATGATTGGGTTTTCATTGATATCAGGGAAAATAGTCTTGTGGCTGCTGAATCTGCTAAAGTTGAGAAAGCTCTTGTAGCCCAAATTGAAGAAAAGGATGAGTGGGTCATTGATAGTGGATGCTCACATCATATGACTGGTGACAAAAGAAAATTTGTAAGTCTAGAGAAGTATGACGGTGTGGTTGTAATATTTGGAGATAACACTACTTGTGTGATTCATGGCAGAGGATCTATTTGTCTTGGTGTTAAGCATAACACTGATGATGTTCTTTATGTTGAAGGCTTGAAGCACAACCTATTGAGTGTTGGAAAGATGGTGGACAAGGGATGTGATCTTCAGTTCAAAGATGGAAGATGCAGGATATATGGAATTTCTGGAAATGTAATTTCCTCAGGTAAATAGACAAAAGGTAATATTTTTCACCTGAATGCTGCCAGTGAAAGTTGTTTAATTGATCAAGTAGATGAAAGCTGGTTATGGCTTAGAAGGCCATGTCATGTGAATTTTGATAAAATTGTCAAAATAATTTCCACTCAAGCAGTAAGAGATCTACCTAAGCTAGTGAAGCCTGCTAGCACAATTTGCAAAGGGTGTCAAATGGGAAAAAATACTAGAGTTTCTTTTAAGAGAAAACACCATCATTCAAATGGATTACTGGAGCTTGTGCATACTGATCTATGTGGTTCCTCCAGATTCAGAAGTCTCCATCGTGAAAGGTACTTTATTCTGCTTATTGATGATTATTCTAGAATGATATGGGTGGCTTTCTTAAGAGAAAAATTTGAAGCATTAGAAAAGTTCAAAAGTTTCAAAGCTATGGCAAAAAATGAGAAAGGTCTGAAAATCAAATGCTTAAAGTCAGACAGAGGTGGTGAGTTCACCTCTAGGGAATTTAATTCTTTTTGTGAAGAGCATGGAATCAGAAGATAGTTATCTGCTCCCCGAACCCCTCAACAGAATGATATTGCTGAGAGAAAGAACAAAACAATTCTAGATGCTACTAGAAAAATGATGATTGAAGGGAATGTGCCTCACATCTACTGGAGTGAAGTAGTAAACATTGTTGTGTACACTTTGAACCGGGTAAATGTAAATGGTAATTCTGGCAAGACTCCTTTTGAACTATGGTTTGATTATAAGCCTACTGTTAAATACTTCAAGATCTTTGGAAGCAAGTGTTACATCAAAAGAGATGACGATATAGACAATTTTGATGCAAGAAGTGATGAAGGAATCTTTCTAGGCTACTCTACTAGAAGCAAGGCCTACCGGTGCTATAACAAAAGACTAAGAAAAATTATTTAGAGTGAAAATGTCAAAGTTGATGAGGATTCTGCTAAATCATCGAGATATTATGGATATGATTTAGATGAAGACAATACAAACAAAGGGAAGAATGTTCAGACACAAAATCAACTTCAAATTGTGCCATATGTTCTGATAAGACAACTTCAATTTGTTCTAGTAAATCAAGATAGTCAGGAAGTAGAGACAAGTGCGAGTGCAGAAGAAAGAATAGAAGAATCATAAGTTCGGGAGAATCCTAAAACTCCAAGGTATGTAAAGCTAAATCATTCTGAAAATAAAATTATAGGAGATAAGAATAAAGGTGTGCAAACAAGAAGAAATATTGCAGAAGAGTATTGTCTGATTTCCAAGATTGACCCTAAAGATGTCAAAGAAGCCTGCAATGATGAACACTGGATGGAAGCTATGAAGGAAGAACTAATGCAGATTGAAAAGAATGATACATGGATACTTGTTCCCAGACCTAAAGATAAGAACGTGATTGGTACTAAATGGGTCTTTTAGAATAAGCTGAATGAACAAGGTGAATGGTCTGGACTAAAGCAAGACTGGTATGTAAAGGGTATTCACAAATGGAAGGTATTGATTTTGAATAAACCTTTGCCCCTGTTGCTAGAATTGAAGCTGTAAGGTTATTTCTTGCTTATGTTGCATATAAAAATTATAAAGTCTATCAAATGGATGTAAAGTCATCTTTTCTGAATGGTGAGTTAGAAGAAGTATACATTGAACAGCCAGATGGATTTCAACTGACTGATAAGGAAGACATGGTTTTTTGATTAAAGAAAGCTCTATATGGACTCAACCAAGCCCCCAGAGCCTGATATCCTAGATTAGACAAATACTTACTGAAGCTTGGATTCAATAAAGGTACTACTGACATCAACTTATATTTCAAATTGGATCATGATAAAGAATTAATTATTGAGGTCTTTGTTGATGACATTGTTTTTGGAGGAGATGGAAATCTATGTATGAGGTTTGCTGATGAAATGAAGAGTGAATTTGAGATGATTATGATTGGAGAGATGAAGTTCTTTCTAGGATTGCAAGTTACTCACTTAGACAAGGGGATCTTCATATCTCAGTCAAAATATGTGAGAGAACTACTGAAGAAGTTTGACATGGATGACTCAAAACCTGTTGGTACTCCCATGGTAACCGGATGTAAGTTGACACAAAATGATGATTCTTCTAAGGAAAATAAAACAAGATATACGTCAATGATTGGTGGATTTATCTATTTAACTCAGACCATACCATACATTATGAATGATGTATGTATGGTTGCTAGATTTCAGGCTGATCCAAAAGAGTCTCATGTGACTGTTGTTAAGAGAATCCTAAGGTATCTAAAAGGAACAGTTGATTTTGGACTTTGGTATCCTAAGGATGATGATCTTACTTTGAATGCATATACTGATGCAAATTGGGTAGGAGATGTAGATGACAGGAAGAGTACAAGTGGTGGTTCCTTCTTCCTAGGGAAGAAGTTGGTGTCTTGGTTGAGAAAAAAACAAAAATCCATTTCTCTATCTATTGCTAAGGCAGAATATATTGTTGCTACAAACAATTGTACTCAAGTGATGTGGATGAAACATATGCTAAAAGATATTAGAGTAGTATATGATGAACCTATTGCCATATACTGTGACAACTCAAGTGCAATTAACATATCAAATTATTCAGTGCTACACTCTAAGACCAAGCATATATCAATCAAGTTTCACTTCCTGAGGGAAAAAATGAGTGAGAAAGAAGTCAGACTAGAATATGTGCCTACCAAAGAACAAATTGCAGACATTTTCACCAAGACATTGCTGAAGGATACTTTTGAGTATCTCAGAGGGATTCTAGGGGTGATTAACCCTCCTAATATAAACTAAAGATGCATTTGCTTGCATCAATCTGTGTGCTTCATAAATATTTCCTGATCCAAATTGATGTTTACATGGTTGCTACTTAGGGGGAGTAGTTAGATGTGTAGATATGTGGTTCAGAGCTTGTATGTGGGAAGATAATGCTTATCTTTGCCATTGATGTCAAAGGGGGAGAAGATTCATTTGAAAAACTACTACTTATCTAGAATGAATTCATGTGGGGAGAAGATCTTGTAGAAGAGGTTAGGGAAGAAGAGTCAGAATCTAAGGAGGAGTAAGTGTTGATTAAGAGTTGGGTTGATGGTGTTTTTCACATCATGTGTTGCCATCAATGCCAAAGGGGAAGATTGTTGGATGTTGTGGTTGTGCTGTTGATATGTGGTTGTCATTGATGTCAACACTATTAGCATTTGATGTATTGAAGGTTGTATATGTCGAGGATATTGAGAAAATTGTTAAAGAAAGTGTTATAGGTTCCTAGTGGAACTGTGAAGGTCATGAAGGTATCTTGTTCTGTACGTTGAAGATCAACTACTGTGGACTAAAGGGTTTATTTATGAGAGTATCTAGTTCATCTACTGGTAGTATTAGAGGTCCACATGAAGATTTGTCGAGTTATAAAGATCTGTGTTCTGATAGTGTTTTTGTGGTCTCTGTTAGTGTTCTTGATTAAATTTGGTATAATTCTAGTAATTATAGTTGTTGTGGATGTTTCTCTATTGTTTCTTTGTGTTCATGGATGTTTCTAGATCATGCTCTATCTTTCCTGCATGTGCACATTGATCAGTGTGCTCATGGTCAAAGATTTTTTCTCGGTATGTTCGGGTTTTCATGTTCTTGGCCAACATGATAATTGTAACGTGTTGTGGATCCTTGGAGATTAAAATTTGAATGTTTGGCATGCTCAAGGATATTTTTTTGGGTCTCATCATAATATTGGCCGATAGTGTTTGATCCACATTGAAAATTTATCTATAAATTTGGGCCGACATTGAAAATATGTTCTATATCTTTGGCCAAATAGGTTGTTGATGTAATTCCATGTTGCAGATATATAAGAGTGGTTGTTTGAGCGGAGTTAGTGTGTGCATAAGAGCGAATGTATGCCAGAGAAAGTGCAGATGTCTGAATAATGTTTTAATCATTTGATTGCAAAGCAGAGTGAGAAGAAATTTGAGCGAAGTGTGAAGAATGTTTTTCTATGCTTAGTTGGAACTGTAATCAGGCTTGTGTAGAAGCTATTTTCTCAGTTCATACTTCATGGATCTAATCCATATTGTTGTGTATTGTTGGGTAGTGAGCCCTCTTGTATTTGAGTAGTGAGCTCTAGGCAGTGTGCCTGAATGCATGTGCATTCCCATTATTTTTCATTATACTTTTAACAGGGTATAATCTTGTGGACTAACATCCACCGTGGGTTTTTCCCTAACAGGGTTTCCACGTAAAAATCATGGTGTTCTCTGTGTTTCTAATGTGTTGATTGTTTATGGTTTATTGTTCATTCATCAGATTTGAGATTGAATTAAGTAAAGTTTGAAAAGTTTAAATAATCTGAGACAACTGATTCACCCCCCCTCTCAATTATCTGTCCTTGTTTTGCCAACATATACATATGGAGGGTAGACACGAATATGTTAACTTTAATAGTCTTGTTAATTTAGGTAAGGGAAGAATTAGTGGCTCTTAGCCATTATATAGTAGATAAATCTTTAGATACCTATCTCTCCCTTTTTTGAGCTAGAGTAAGGTTGAACATCCTTGTCAAATTCTCTTTCCTTGTAAGATCATAATAAAATTATGAACCCAAATCTTGTAACATGGAATATTTTCAACACTAACCAATTGGGTTCAACAAATAGGTTTCCTCAAGTTGGGACATGAGGCTGTGTTCTATTAATGTGATTTGGTTGTCATCAAATTTACTTTTAGTTAGAGTAGCTCATTTAAGAGAAGCCCAACTTAATGTATTACCATGAAGTATGTTTCGGCAATATAGGAAATGTCATATGTGGTGCATAATTAATCTAGTTGGTAATTTATTATCGAGTTTCAAAAAAATTGTGGTTGTGTATTATTTAGATGTGTAAAATTTGTGGCATGACATTTGGTATCAGAGCCAAGTTCGAACACTAGGAACTTTAGGGATGTGTTAATTAACATATTTTATTAAGGGTCCCATTGTATGCAAAGTCTTTATTAGTGAGTAAAGATTGATTTATTGATATTTTGGGATGAAGCTTGAAAATAGGATTAGGCAAGTGATTTTATCCTTAGTCTTGCAATAAAAGGTCAAAAGTACTATGTTAATTATAACTAGTTTAAAAATACCTTGAGTTATATTATCTTATCCTTTGATTTTAAACTTCTTATATTCATAACAGGGTTGATTGTGATTATTATCTTCTTGACCATGTTAGGAGCAAGTTGTTTTTATAAGCAAGGAAAGTTCTTGAATCTCTTAAGTTTTATGAAAGGTTTATTTATAGGAGTTATTTAGAGAGTCCCTTTTGTTAACTCTAAATTTTTATTTCCAATGTCTCTCCTTATTTGGATTCATGGTTGAATATAGTTATAGGAATTCTTGAATTCATGTAATATTAATTAGAAAAATAATAAAATTATGAAGAAAAAAATGCATAATAAGAATTTGATTTTCATTTTAAGAATTATTAGTCTTATTTATGGGCAATTTTGTTCTTGAAGTAGTTAATAGAAGTTACTTATGTCCATAAATTTAAATTCATTGCTTCATAATGGAGATTAATTCTCATCAAATGTATAGATTAAAGCTTGTAGAGTCATTTTCTTAAGAAATTGTTTAATGATTGTTGTAGTAAAGAGGTTCATGTTATTTGAATGTTTTTCTTGGTTGTGCATTACAAATTTGTTACAATCTAGTAAATACACTATAACACATGGGATAATTGTTTTGCATTCTCTAGATGTTTGATAGTGAAATTTGTCTGGCTGAGTTGTTAGTTTTAGACTAGTGTAACATTTTCTTATAAATTGAAGGAAATATGTGATAAAATGCTTGAAATTTGGAAATATTGATGTTGATTGTTTGAAAATGAAAATTTTAGCTATGGATGAAACTCTTGTTTTCTTTGCTTGTTGATAGTAACTTGAAGTTTAAAAAGTTCAAAAGATTTGATGTTTTATGAAGGAGACTAGTATTGCTAATAAAATAAAAATATTATTGTTATCAAATTTTCACCACAGCTCAATTTGAAAGAGCT
Organism: Sequoia sempervirens; assembly: GCA_007258455.2. Lineage (NCBI taxonomy): Eukaryota > Viridiplantae > Streptophyta > Pinopsida > Cupressales > Cupressaceae > Sequoia > Sequoia sempervirens. Next base: position 39,450,565 of record VDFB02000015.1, read on the forward strand.
GGTTTATTCAAGATTCATTTTAAGGTGAAGAGTTTCAATTTACCTCTGCAGATGTTTAACCATTGCAAGTGTTTGATCTTATTGTGGAATATAGAAATGCAATGTGTTTGGTTGATTATTATCAATTGCAGCATTAAGTATTGCATGAAATGAAAAAGGAAATGCTTTCATTCTGATATCCATTCATAGTGTTTCAAACATTGTTTTGCAAAAAGAAAAAGTACAAAATTGAACAAGTATTTCACAAATGTTGTAATTGTATTCATTGGATAATAAGAACCAAGTGTCCCACACAAGCCATGGGAGTAGATGAGATGGTGTATCAAAAGGAGCATGCTACACTATTGAAGATTAAAGAAATATAAATCACATAGGGAGCATAATAATAATTACCTAATATCTTCAGTTGATTCTGGAATGGTGCCCCTTTCTTTGCTCTTGAGCTCCTTGTAGACCTACAAGAAATGTTGAAAGTTGTTAGAGCTTTGTCTATGAACATTCCTACATGAATTATCAACAATAATGTAGAATGTTTCTTATTGATACATTGAAACAACTGAGCAAGAGTAAGAAGTGTGACAAAATCTAGGGAGGAAACATCATAATAATAATATATTGTTTTAATCTAACATTGTTTGTTTCCATGTGTAGGTATAGGAAAAGTCATGTTGTTGATCCAGTTTGAATATCATAAAGCATGTGGTGTAAAATGGGCTCCTGCAAGGGTTGATACCCAACATGCTTTCCCTCAACATCCCACAGAGGGGTTTTCAAAAAAAAAAAACTCAAAGATGCTCAAAGAAACATGTATCTGAAGGAGTGTATCAAGTGACATGAAGACCCAAGCAAGTGATCACCTAGGATAGTCAAGTCAAGTGCAATGAAATGAAAAAAATAGGCGATCCATTGCTCAAGTGAACTGCAATGAAGTGCATCATCACATAGTGTGATAGTGAACATGCATACATAATGCCCTATTACAAATCATGCAATGATAACTAAAGAAAATGAAATGAAGAAGCTTCTAATCATCAATATCAGGTACTCTTATATTTCAAAATCTTCTATATAGTGATAACTTTCACATCATCATGTTGTTGTTCAGGAGATAAAAATGCATGAAGAGTACAAAAGAGAAGTTGGCTCCATCAATAATAGAGTGACAAGTGGCTACAAATTAGCTACCGAAGGTAGAAAATGAATGCAAAGATGGCATGGTAAACTAAGCTGCAATGCATTAAGTTTTGGGACTGGATGAAAAATAATGTAAAACAACACTATTTCGTGGAGGTGATTTGCAAAGTGTAATCATATTTCAGTATTATGGTGCATTGTTGCATAATTTGTGATCTCATGAAACATAAAAATGAAGAGGAAAAGGTGACAATGTGCATGTTTTCTGAAACATTCAAATGCATTGAAATCATGACAAGTGGCTACAAATGAACCACAGAAAAAATTGTTGAAGTTAGTTAAATTTGTTGCATCACATTGACTCATTGTATAAAGCTAAGGGAGTGTCTTCAAAATGTCAATTTTTTGCTCAAAATGTAGCTCAAGACAACATTGTTAATGAAGAAATCTGCAAAATAAAATGTGTGTTGTTTCAGTATTTTCAATGCTTTAGGCTGAAGGGAGATAATAATACATTGTTTCATTTAAATGAGAAGCTGAAGGTGCATTTTTTCTTAAGCATTCAAGTGCATCAAATGAGTGAAAACATGCAACAAAAGTGACCTACAATAACACTTCAGTGGCCGAAAGCAAATGATTACATGACAAGAAATAAAGCATGTCAATATACAATACATTTGAAAGTAAAATTTGTATGTTGCATGATGTCATTTGGTTCTTTCAAAACAAAAGATTATGCTGCAACAAGCCAAGTGTCAAGCCATGGTTTCAAATGAGTGCAAGAGAAATGGTGTTAACTCAAGTTAGGAATAAACCCTCTATGAGTTTACATAGTGTTTTTTTTTATAAAATGCAGAAATGGGAGTTTTAATTCAAATTCAAACAATGAAGGAAACCCTGGTTATCATTCTCATACCTGTGGCTTGGAGAGGCAATTTTTTTCTTTCTTTCATGAGTCACAATACCCATTTAGGGTTTCAAAGTCAAAAATGCAAATACAAAGGAGAAATAACAAGGGATCGAGCCCTAATAACACAAAAAATCCTTCAAAATGGTGGAATAAAGAGCTACAGGTCCGTGGCCATGAAGGGTTTTGGAAACCCATGGAATGAAAAGAAATAACATAGAAATGTCTTCATTTTTAAATATGTTTCATTTGCACAATATAGGCCGAGACCTAGTTTCATTCAACAAAAGGAAGGAGAGTATACAGTGAGGCCACGACCTATACAATGGCCTCAACATTTTTTCATCATAATGTTCAAAATTTTGGCAAGGAGAAGCTTAATAAAGCTTGTATTGAAATGTAGATACAGTGGAAAGGAAAAAATAGAAGCTTACCTTCATATGTCTATGAAGAAACCTCACATACCTATGGCCAAAGCCATCACCAATAACTTCAACAAAGTCTCCAATGGCAGCCAAGAAAGGGGCAAGGAATGTCGACACAACAGAGACACAAAGAATACATCAAAATGTAATGACATCTGCGGCCAAAATCCCTTATTTCTCATCGAATAAAGCCAAGGAATGAACAAAAACACAGTCAAAGACTTACCACTGAATGTAGAGGATCGAATGAATCAAAAAATTGAAGGAGAAGAGCTCGAATGGTGGCTTCAAAGCCAAATATTAATTTCCCATGGCAGTGTGTAGGCAGAGCCCCATCTTTCCTCAAAAGGGTCGATGAAATGAGGGTGAAAAAATGTGCTTTGGGTCGGCTTTGTGTTAGGGATTTTTTCCCTATTCCTTGGATGATCTGATTTTAATCACATCTTTTTTCATTTTTTCAATGCCTTGCTAATTCTTCACGTGCCTAGGTGGAAACCCTTAGCCTTTGGCTTTTATTTTTCTTTGATTTTTATAGAAAATCAAAAGCAAAATTGTGTACATTGATCCTTCATTAGGATTCCCCCCTCTTTCATTCCTTAGAAACTTTTCATGCAATCTGCCTTAGAGGGTCAAAATAGTGACTTTAGGTTTTCATTTTTTCCTATCCTATAAGTTGAATTTCAATATGAGATGGAGAATATTCTTTTTATGATTTTTTGTATAAAAATCAAATGTATATGGAACCATAATGTAATGTTTTGATTTTTTGCAAAATTAAATGCAAAAAAATCAAAATGATTAAAGATAAAGGGGGAAGAAATCCGAATGTTTGAAGAAAGATTAAAATATTAGATGAGAGAGGGAGGCCTTCTATTTTTGCTTTCTAAAACTGCACTTTTGTAAAACATTAATTAAGCAAGTGTTTCTATAAATTACTTTATTAAATGTTATCTAAATGCAGTTAGGAAGTACACTTCATTTCACATCAAAACTTTATATTCCTAAATTCAGTCTTGGGCGAATTTGAAGAAAAGATGCCAAACTAAAGTTTCTAATTTCAGTTTCCAGTAGTTTGCACCTGATTTTGAGGCCTTTTTGGATAGACCCCTTGGAGATGAGAAGTTCCCATCTTTTTTATGCCTTTTAGAGCTATTTTTTAGGCTTTTGAGGGAGCTCAAAAATGCAGTTGAGTTGATTTTTGGGAGAGGCAGTGAACCTTATTTTTCTATTTTTGGCACTACAGGGTCACATCTTGGCTATAAATCTAAGAAATTTGAATTTCTCAGGGTTCATAATTTTATAGTTTCTTGCTCTCCTAGTCACTTTGAGAGTTTTGTATACTCATTTTGAGTCAGATTTTGATGCCTTGCTCCTTCACTTGCAATAAAGCAATAAAGCAACAGAGTTTTCCTTTTCTCCTTTCTTGTCATGAGCTCACAGTGATAGTCAAATTTTGTTGTGATTTAGATTAGTGAATCCTTCTTTGTCTTGTTGTTGTGGGTTATTGTCAATATTTGTAAATATGTTCAAGTTGCATATTGTATTCAGTTTCCATGGAGTCTTTATGCAAAATACTAATGAGATAAATGCATTAAGGTGAATTGTGAGAGTTAATTATTTGGAAAGAAGTGTTGTGAGTTAAGTTTTATTAGAATCTCAATATCTAGTTGGTCATCATAAGTTGTAGTTGTTAATTTTTAGTTTCCTCCCTACTCCCCTTTCCCCTGAAAATTCATAGAATAGGTGATTAACTAGAGGGAACAAGCCACTCTGGAGATTCACTCTCTCCAATTGGTTTACCCACAAACCAGAGAGTGTTTCCATGTTGCAACAGGATAGACAAGTGCAACTTTCCTGAGGGTGTATTTTTCATAGTCATTCAAGTAGAAAATTGAAATGCAATAGTTATGCATGAAGACATTTATACTTAGTAAATATTTTTATAATAATAATGATGTTTAAAATTTGGTGCAATGGAATGAATTATGAATATTATCTTGTAAAAAAGGATTCTACCCTTAGTAGTTTATTGTGTTTTGAAGTATGGTGTAATACCTTATTGATTCTATGCAAGTAATGTATGTGCTTATTCTAAGGGTCATGTTGGGGTTTGTGAATACATGTTTTCTTCTGTTGTGTGTTGTTTCTTATGTACATTTTAGGGGATTTGACCCCCCTCTTGTGAAGAGGTAGAGTTTGGGTCCTCTATGTGCAAGGGGCTGAGTGGGTGAGACTCCCACACATAGGGGCATCCTATTTTAAAGGTATGAGTAATTACACATATTTAGGGATAAGAGTATCTTGTAGCCATGTGCATATTGGATTGGTTTAGAGGGATAATGGTGTTGGATGGTACATTGTGGAGTATGGAGGTGTTGATGTGGGATTGGTTCTTATATAAATGCAATATATATATTTTACCCTACTAGGTAGAGACCCTACTCCCCTAAGTGGAATTCCTTCTTGGAAATCTAGTGTGATAGTAATGTGCTTGGGTGTTGGTAACTATATGAAGTGTTCATAATTTGTTCTATGTTGGTGCTAAGTGGTCTTTATATGTTCCAAGGTGGATAAGTGTTGTCGAAGGCTTAACAAGTGCATTATAATATGTATTGTGAGAAACTAGTAAATGTTATATTTGTGACTCAAGTTTGAGGCACTAGTATCCAACTTGGGATAGGGTGTGGTGGAAATTTGGGATGATCTACTTGTGTATACCCTTGTCTTAAATTACGTGTGACTACGTATTTTTTGTTGTGTGCTAGAATTACCCTAGTGACAACAACTCCATTCAGAGAAGTGTTCCACTGGTGTATTAGGGGTAGAGGGAGTCCCATGTTCATTGGAATAGTGTGATTCTTCTTTGATGTTGACCTTGTGCTAGACAATGGACTAATGTCAAAATATTATGTCCCTCCTTGGAATGTTGAGCTACATATTATCCCCCTTGGAGGACCACATTTTTTGGTCCATAGTGCAAAGCCTCTTTCCTTGAGTTGTATCCCATGGGTTGAGGATAGATCTTGTGTGCCAAATGTTGGATGAGCATCCACTTGGGCTATAGATGCTACAAATATTGTATATTCAAAGACATGGGTATTAGGTGTAGTGTTCTTGGGATATCATTATTGGTCTTTTCACATATAGGTAATGGTTCAACTAGTCAAGGTTTGTGACCACTATTGGAAGTAGAGGGAGAAGAATTTAATTATTTAATTTTTATTATCTAGTATTTAATGAAAGAACATAAAATGATAAATTTGAGGCTTGTGATAATATAAAATTACAAATGTTTTTGGGCTATAGAATTTATAGTGATTATGATAGAATTATGCGGTGGTGAATGATGTTATCTTGGGTAAGATTCAATGTACTCTAGTTTCTATTATATGGTACTTCAAATATACATATGGTTATGGCTAGCATGTCCCAGGTTGTGTGGGACTATGCTTTGTTACTATGTGGATATTTTGTTGTTTGAGACCACCATATTATTATATTCATAAGTGGTTTGAGACCAATATGTTTTTGTTGGCTATGTGGTTTGTGAACCACCATTTCCCTCCACCACTCGAGTGGCTTTGAAAATTCACATAGTGCATATAATGTGAATTTTTTTGTGAGATATGTACCATTTTTTAACTTTCTTTATGTTTCCTTTATTATTTTCACTAGTAGTGTTGTATTTTTGGGATATTACTATATGTGGTACTTTTTTCCTCAAGGAATTAATTCAATTTGAACAATTTTGTAATTGAATTTAAGAAGTTTTCTTTTGTACTTTGTTTACTCTTTATTTTTCCTTCTCAATATTTTACTGTAAACCTTGAAATCTTAATTTTATTTTGTTAGGTTTGATGCTTCTTTAATATTTGGTAATACTAGAATATGTGTCATGATGTGAACTCTATAAACTGATATATCTAGGAGGGATCCCTGGTAGGTTGTATGGGGGTGTAAATGCGCTAGGGAATTTATATTGTGAGGATGGGGATGTAAATGAGATTGGTATGGGATGATCATAATCCATTATCCCTAGATCTTGTGTGTGATTCTTGTGTACCTTCCTTATTGGAGGCTAATCCTCTTACACAAACAAGGGGAAGGTACTAGGAAATGTATGGAGGGGTCCTAGAGAGGGCCTCGAGACCATCTTTCCTAATATTATCATGGTTACTCAGTGATGGAAATTGCTTCATATATGGCATTTGGCAGCGTTCCTCCTCATAAATCCCATGCCCTAAACCATTTGATATGTTAGTATTATGTTGATGGTGTGTGTTGAAAAAAAAATTCTACAATGCTTATGGATTAACTATAGGAATTGTCATAATAAAGGGAAATGAATTCTTATGTTGTAAAATTATTGACATTATTTTCCAAGTAATGATGATTGAAGTGAATATATATAGTGTATTACTTAATAATCATGTAATTGATAGATGAAGTAATGTGGAATTGACTCATGTGGAATGTGAATAAATCATCCTTGGGTAGTGTTAATAGTTAAGTATAAAGTTTTCCCCAATATTTTAGAATACCTTGGAAGATAAAATTTGTTGTTGTCATACTTGGAAATTATTTTTACTTAAAGGATTAATGTCAAAGTGCTTCCACTTACCCTCACTTTGGGGACTTCTCAAAGGAAGCCAAATCCTAGGGGGGAGAGTGTAAGACCCCATCTCTTGAGATCTTATTAATCTTGTTAGACATTATTGGTTTATGTTCAATATTTTATGTTCTATTATGTTAGATAATACACATGAGTGATGGTTGTTGCTATAGCACAAGGATGTTCATATTCTTTATTAATCTTATATAATGGTTATTGTGATTTCTCATGATAGCCAGATGAGTTACATTCCTTGTCTACATAGGTATGCAATGATCAAGATGCTTAGTTATTGGTAATATTATTATGTATATTAAGTGGGTTATATTATGGTGATTATATACTATGGCTCTTAATAGGTTTGATTGTAAAGATGATGATTTATATTTAATATCTACTTATAGTAGTATGGATTATAAGATTAATAGACTATTGACATAAGTGGTGATATTTTGATAATAAATAGTGTATAGGAGTGAATTTACACCCCATGTGTAAATTCCCCCTTTTTCCCTCTCCACTTTAGAAGACCAAGTTTGGAGGCTTAATTCCACCTAAGCCCACTGCTTGCATCCCACTTGGTGCCTATTTTGAGCATCAGTGGAGGTGTTTCTATTGGGGACACCCATGTGGCATGCAGAAGTTTGCATGACATGCTTATGTCCCTGGCAGATTCCTATGGCTGAAGCTACAGAGGCATTACACTTCTCATTGGGAGTCAAGTTGCAACACCCCCTTCGGCTGACCGACCCGAATATGGTTGCTTTTCTCCATTCCTTCTTCAAATTCATCCCTTCAACATGCATTCTATCTTCTACAATCACTCCATAAGCTTCAACACACTCTTTTGCATTCAATTCAAACTTTCTAGCAACATACAAGCTCTCCATTGCAACAAACACGACACTCCATCTTTGGTAGAACAAGTTGGGAACGAAACACCATTGCAGTAGAGGCTCTAGTACTCTCATTTTCTCCCCCAAGAAACCTTCAGTGCTCTTGGTGGAGGTGGTAAACTTCCCTTTCTTTCCTTCTATCACTTGGTTGAGTTAGCACTTTACTATTTTGTAGTGATTTGTGCTTTTCACTATATTACTTTCTTTATCTCATTTCCTTGGTTGTCCGTGGAGGTGGAAACAACTAAATGGGGGTCTGACTGAGGTAGACTCCTATATATCCACCCAAAATTTTCTTCTCTTTCTGTGTGTAGGAGTACACACTTTTGAGGAGACAGCTAGCAACTAAATTTCTTGGTGAGATCATTCTTTCCCTCTTCACTCTTGTATTTCTACTTTATAATATTAAAGAATAATTCACTTAATCTCATCATTTTGGCCCTTTAGTTAGCTAGCTAAGTCATTAGCTAGTTTTTCTAGGTTTGACCTTGTCTTCGCTATTGTCTAGTTGTATGGACACAAGTGCACTTTAGGGATGCCAACGTGCTACGCTATCGTTCGGAGATCGTGCTTTTGTCCCTGAGCAAAGAGCTTCCCAAGGTGTAGTGTTGGACCTAAAAATTAGCTCACCTGGCCCCACTTCAAAATTCAGGATCATAGAGTGGTTGTAGGAATTTATAGTCCTCATCATTCTCATCCTCATACCCTAGACATCCTATTTAGCTGAGGTAAGTTAGGGTAGCCTCTCGTGTCTTGGCCCTCCATGACTTGGGGTCTTGCACAAGGTTGTCCCCCTCTCTTATAGTTTTGGTGAACCTTACGTGAACCATTTTGGTTCTATTTGTGCGATACTAAGAGTTACTTTCCTCATACTCTAGGAGTGTTGTAAGGTTGTTGCCTTACAACCGAACCTACGACCCCTAGTTGGCGTAGTTGGAAGGTTTCAAAGGTATTGCGTGACAAAACCTTAGTTGGGTCACTATCTTATCCTTTTACCTTTAGGGACTCTGTGGAAGTATTGTCTAGTGTGCATTATGGCCTCCTTTATGCACCAACCTATCCCCTCTACGTAGCCTGTGGACAGTGGTACTAGCATAACTTTTACTTCATAGGACCTACCGATGGGTTTCAACAAAGAACCATCTCCTCTTTATATTCACGCATGGATCAATGGGAACATAATATAAGGTGTTCTCGTTGATCTGACATCACAAGTAAACATAATCACTAAAGAGATTATGCTGATCAAATTTTTACATAAAGATGGGTATGATGCACCCGTGAGTACTATCCACACACATGACAGGCTTTTCATACCCCCTTTAGGTAGCATTGTCCTATCGGTCCTGGTGGTACCTAAATCTATGAACCTCTTGTTTGACATCATCCCTGGGTCTAAGCTCTTTAGGGTGAAACTGGGTATCCCTTGGTTGGTAGCGATGAATGTGGTACCCTCCATTGTGTATAAATGTCTAAAATTTATCCACGGAGGTTCTATACACGTAGTCCACGACACCGGTTATAGACCATTGGTTGCACATGGTAGCTACTCCTTGGACTACTCTTGGCCTATGCTTGTTGGTCCTCTCCCACCCAAGATGGACCTCCTACATTGAACTTATTAGAACTATAAGAAAGGGAATCTAAGACCAAAATTTAGATACCCTCCTTCACCTTATACTATTTCACATAGGGCTTGCTTAAAAGATGACAGTGATGCTGCTAAGGCACGAAAGAAGGAAAAAGAGAAGCGGTCATGTGATCCTCCTTCTTCCTCTTCTGTTGGTCAGTTTGATGCTTCTTCTCACTCTTCTATGGTACCATCAAGTTCTGCTCCTTATCTGTAGGAGAATCCTATGGTTCCCACTTGGAAAAAACCTAAGTGTCTTGCATTCAAGCTTCTTATTTTTCCGACAGAGCGTAGACCCGTTTGGTATGATAGGAAGAAGGTCACCCGAGGTGAGTCCTCTTTATCTTGACCTCAGTGACCTCCTATTTCCCCTACTCCCAAGGCAGCAAGTGGGAAGAGGCCCGCTTTCAAGGCCCTTGAACCAACTCATATTGTCTCGCAGTCCATCTCTCCTGCTCCCATTCAAGAATCTATTCCTCCGCCTGAAACGGTCATAGTGGACATTCCTATGGTTGAACAGGAGCCTTTTTCTCCTTCACAACCTCTAGCCTCTAGCTCCAAGAGTCGAAGAAACTGCCTTGCGCATGAAAAAAGTGCCAATGAAAGGCCCTCTTAGCTAAGAAGGTTTCCTCACAAAGTAAGGAAGAAGAGATGACCACCCCTGCTTCAGGGCCTCTTGAAGTGTCGCCCTCTTCCCTTCCTTTTTCTTCACTTTAGTATGGTCCTGTGCTATTTTTGGCTTCCACTGTGAGTGAAAATGTACCTAACCCCAAGGGGGTATAGGTGTTCATCGCTCATTCGATGGAGCCGCCTTTGTTGATGTCCATTTTGGATATTCATCCTTTTCCTAAACCCATGGATATGGTTCATACCTCGGTTGTATCCATTGTGGTGCTTTCCTCTACTTCCTCCACACCTCTAGCTTTGTCTATGGGGAGTTCATCTCCTCTGATGAAAAAAGAGGTGGAGAGAGTTCCTTCTAGCAACGAAGGGTGTAGGAGGAACCCACCTTCTTCACAAGGTGGTCCAGTGTTGACTTGTTCTATCCTAGTGATGGAACCAATCTTGGATTCCCCTAAATTCGTTACCACTCTCGAGTCATTCAGTGAGCCCAGTGGTGAATCTCAGGCTTAGCCTGCTCTGTCCGCTAAAGTTAGAAATGATGCTCCTATGGGGTGCATGTTTAACTCTGTGGATGAAGTTTCAGCCTTCTCAACAATCTTCGCAAAATCATTGACCTTGACTCCACAAGAGCTTGGTGGAGAGGACCTCGAGGGGCCCTCTTCCTTAGCTCTTGTTACAGGAGGGTTGGACACCCCTCCTCTTAACATCCCTCCATTGTAGGGCCATCCTCCTTCCCCCTACAATGACCTAGAGTGGGAAGCAAACGACTACTTGGTTGATCAATGTTAGGAGGAGGCTTCTTCTTGATCTTGTGTGTGTGTGTGTGTTTTGTGATGTGTTCCCCCATGATTGTGCTATGTGTGCCTAGATGAACCTCGTCACCCTTATTGGTGTTTGGATACAAGTGTGATTTTTGTTTCATAAACCTTCTTCTATTTGTATCATCATTCCTCCATGTTTGTGCTTGATTTTTGATAAATTGGGGACAATGCAAAGCATCAAGTGCATTTAGGCTTCCCTTCCATGTTGACCCAATTTTTTATTTTTACTTTGTCTTCTCATGCATTCTTCCTGATCTGGTTGGGGATTGATGATATTTCACCTTGCACATGAGCTTGGAAAGATCTAACCCTGCTAAACTAGATCCCCATGTGCCCTTTATTTGTGTTTTCTCTCTTTTGCTTCTTTCCTTGAGTTGTCCCTCTTATGTGTGACAATGTTTTTCTTTAACATTTCAGTTTTTAGGAAATGCATTTATGGCCAACAAATATTTTCTTGAAAATCCTTGCAAACCTTTCTTTAGAATCATATTCTCAACTCAAAACCCTAATAGAATGTGTTTCCTTCATCACAGGTTCATAAAGAAAGGACTTGGACCTTCCTCCAAAGTGTGAACAACTTTAATCTTCCCCTTGTGTGGGGGCATATTCTTCCTTTTGAATTCCTTGATGAAGTGAACATCTTTCAAAAGGATCACTTGATAAAGGATCAATTCGAGAGAAATAACATCTGCTTCTGAACTATGCATCCCTTGAGTGGACCCTCTCTTCATGGTGGGTTCCCAAGGGACCCCTTTGAAAGTTTTCAAAATTGCCGACAGTTTGTGCAACTATTTGATCACTTGCCTACATGGCCACTTTTTGACTCTGCAGAGTCCACTTTTCTTTGAGCTTCCTCCATGCAAGAGATCTTGTGGGTGGTTCCCCTGTAGGACTGAGAACATGTAGGGCACTTTCTCGGGTTCCCTCCATGTGAGAGATCTTGGGGGTTACCTTCCCTATAGGACTGAGAACCTATAGGGAACTTTCTTAGGTGTTCTTCATGCTTGAGTTCATGGAAAATACCTCCCGTATGGGACTGGGATCCTATGGGGTGCTTCCTTGGGTGTTCTTCATGCTCAAGTTTGTAGAGAATACCTTCACTATAGGACCAAGAACCTATAGGGTGCTTCCTTTGGGTCTCCTCCATGCTAGAGTTTTTGGGGGACACCTTCCTTATAGGACCAAGAACCTGTAAGGAACTTTCTCCTTTCAACTTCATAGTTCTGAGCAACTATGGCATCCTTTGCTTGCCCTACTCCTTTAGGTATGCCAGACTGAGCTCTACTTCCTTGATGGTTCATGTATACATTTCTAACCTTACACTCTTCTTGATCTACTTTACTGATCACTCATCAATATTCATGCTTGCTAAAGTGGGGGAAAAATGTATAGGAGTGAATTTGCACCCCATGTGTAAATTCCCCCTTTTTCCCTCTCCACTTTAGAAGACCAAGTTCGGAGGCTTAATTCTACCTAAGCCCGCTGCTTGCATCCCACTTGGCACCTATTTTGAGTGTCAATGGAGGTGTTTCTATCGAGGATGCCCGCACAACGTGCAGAAGTCCATGCAGTGTGCTTACGTCTCTGGAAGATTCCTGCGGCTGAACCTTGCAGAGGCATTACACTTCTCATTGGGAGTCAAGTTGTAATGCCCCCTTTGGTCGACTGACCTGAATATGGGCTTTTTACTCCATTCCTTCTTCAAATTCATCCCTTCAACATGCATTCTATCTTCTACAATCACTCCACAAGCTTCAACACACTCTTTTCCATTCACTTCAAGCTTTCTAGCAGCATACAAGCTCTCCATTGTAGCAAACACAACACTCCATATTTGTTAGAACAAGTTGGGAATGAAACACCATTGTAGCAAAGGCTCGAGTACTCTCATCTTCTTCCCCAAGCAGCCTTGAGTGCTCTTGGTGGAGGTGGTAAGCTTCCCTTTCTTTCCTTCTATCACTTGGTTGAGTTAGCACTTTACTGTCTTGTAGTGCTTTTGTGCTTTTCACTATATTACTTTCTTTATCTCGTTTCCTTGGTTGTCCATGGAGGAGGAAACACCTAAATGGGGTTTGACTAAGACAGATCCCTATATCATGGAGTTGGAGATTACCCTTGGGATTCCATAAATCATGGTCCATAAATGGGATGCATAAGGGTGATTGTTATACTTGTAAAGTTCAAACATATTTGGGTGAATATGATAAGTGTATTCATTGAATAGGTTGTAGTATTGATAAAATGAAGAAAAGTGTGGTTGTCATTATGAATTTCTTAGAGTAAATAAATTAACATTTTATTTTAATGCATGTATCATATTATTATCCTTTGGATATAAGATCAAAATATAATTCTTGAAGGAAGATCATTAAGAAAAAAGAAATATTATCGCACTATATTTGCTAATTTGATTATCAAAAAAGTATTGTGAAAGGGAACTTTTGTTAACTCATTATGAATTTTATAATTAGTTAATAGTTTTCACTTAATTTTCAAAAATGGAAAAAAAAGGAGAAAATAATTTCATAATTGACAATTGGAAGTAATAATCTCAAATATATAGATATATATTAATTTTATTAAAAATGCATAGTTGCATATAGTTCATTTATATATATGCACATGCATATATGTAAATTAACTATATGTATATTAAGTTTTAAATCAAATATTCACGTAAATAAATTTATAATAATATATATTTATATTTATTATGTCCTATATATATATTTTTGATACGTAAGATTTTTTTATTAATTTAAAAAAGAGAGCATATAGTTAGTCTGCTATATAGGAAATTTCAATTGTTCAAACCAAAACCAGAAGCTACCATAAAACCTTAGCCCAACACAGAGAATATAGCCATAAAATAGATAACAAAAATGGCAGAGCCACAATCTAACCCTAAAATCGCAACCATGAACTACCACTACCAGACTAGAGCAATTACTAACTGAAAGCTTAAAACAACCAAATTATAGAAACCCATTAATATTTGCAAATGACTCGAATTCCTTGACCCATTCGAAGCCTCCGACCACCATTAGCCATAGAAATTTCTTCAAGTATTCCATAGCAACATCCACTATCATTCGGTGACACATGAGGGCCACTTTGCTCAGGTCCAAGAGGAAGGGATAGAACCTTATAACCTCGTTAGTATTTTGTAGGAGCTCCAAATCATTTGGACGTGGTATCCTAGTACCCAGAATTTCCACCTTTAGAGCCTCCTCCAAACCTCCAACCAAATCCTTCCTAAACATTCTCACCAATAGCTCCTTCGCCTCCATCTTGGAAACTCTACAGTAGAGAGGCCAAGAACCATGAAGAAATATGTGCATTTCCCCTCCCATACTCCTTGCACTCGAGGTGACCAAAACCTAGAATCATCTTTACCACCGCAACTACGAGAGGATCAATGTTGACAAAAATTTGCTTCAACATTTGATCTGTAATCTCTCTGAATGCATCCTACCTCAACATTTCCTACAAGGAAATTGGGGTGTCTGCACCAAACCATTATAGCCCCTCCACTAAAGCTGCAATAATAAACTTTGAGTGCATGACCATTTTCATCCACAGACAACACCAAAAGCCGATCACAGGCCACTAATCAACACACCATAAACTAAACACCAACCCCAAAACCTTTATGCTACACAAACCGTCACCACTACTCATTAAATAAACCCACATACACCATGCAATTCTATTGACACACGAGTGAAAATTATTACTAGGCAAGGAAAGTTTTCCTTGCGCCAACGATGTCATCCTACATACCCAACTTCGTATGCGAAGCCATCATTAAAAAATGGGCTTGAACTATCCTCGATTAATACTTGTACTCACCTTAGATGATGTCACCAGCCCTTCCCTCCATTGTCCACCTCATCTCTAGTCTCCCCTGTGTGGATTCCACTCAACTCATACAAATAGAGTCCCTCTGCCAGCTTGGAGGGCCACCCCCCAATTGCCCACTAGCTTCACACCATAGGATTGCTAATCAATTTTTTGTCGAGGCCAAAAACACCCATATTATAAAGGAGATCAACTTCAACATTTCCTTCCCTTAGAATATGATTGATCATTACTTGTTCAAAGCCTTCCAACAGACCCAAAGCAACCTCTAACTTCTCTCCCAGCTTCCAATTCGAAATATGTTTTATCCTCAAAGCATTGATGACTAAATTGGAATCACCCTCAATTACTACCTTGCTCACATTAAATTCTCTACATAAATTCAGACCAAAAAGTAAAGATTGAAATTCAACTATATTATTTGTCCCCTCAAGAAGAGTTTCCGCTAAGGACCCCAAGACGACCCCATTTCTATCCCTCACAATGCATCCCACACTAGAAGGACCAAAATTTCCCTTTAAAGCACCATCAAAATTCAATTTCACCCAACCCGGATTTGAGGGAAACCAGGCCACCTTACTATGCTCTTCTACCATCACCACACCCTCAGAGCCCACAAAAGTAGGAGCCTTAAAACCAAACAAATTCTTCAGCATCAAAGAATCCCAAAATGAGAAGTTGCACCCTCTAGCATTCATATCTTTCAACCTTGCATTGAAACATAACACTATACTAGCCTCAATTTTACTTTGCAGCCTTGGAATTGTCATTTCTTTATCCTGAAAAATTCTCTTGTTCTGCTCCTTCCAAATTTCCCATAAAACAATTGAAGGACTTATCAACCATAGGTCTTGTTGGAACTGTAAAAGTTTTGAATTTTTTATAGTCAATTGCACTCACGAGTTCCAAAATAAGTCCTCATCATAAGCATAAAATTCCTTCCTCATGGCATCTCGCTCATATTTTATCATATGATCCCCTAGAATTCATCTAGTCTTTGATATTTTATTGTATTACCCATATCAGCATGACAGGGTGAAGGTCTCCCCGACCCATATTTTGTACTAATGTATGCTTGTTGCAGATTTTCGGCAGGACATATCTTTTGTTTTGGCGACAGAAAAGTCATATCAGCAAGAGACTTGTTATCGGTCTAAATCATAGCGAACTCATGTATGTCTCATCGACTAGCATATGGAGTGATGTATCGGCCAAACAAAAGACTATCAGAGTGAGGTCTTTCTGAAGGAAGTAGGTCTTGCCGATAAGGCACAAAGGGGTTTCGTCAAAAATCTATTGGGAAGAAGTCATGTAGTATTGCCAACTCAAATGTCACATCGATAGAGAATTGCATCGGCGAGAGAAGAAGTCTTCGACGTGAGTTCTGCCAAAAATTGAAGGTTACACCGAAAGAATACTTCGGGGAGAGTCTCACCGAATAGAGTAATCTAGAGGAACGGGCTCGGCGAGACATTTGGCATCGGTATGAGTCTTTTTGAAGATCCATAGGTCTTGTCGATGAAATTTATTTCATCAGTAGGATTAATTTCATCGGGGAGAGAATAATATTGTCATGGAAATAAGAAGTGAACTTAAGGAGATTTTTCGGTGAGACATAAGTATCTATGGGATGTCTCCCCAAAAACAAAATGTTACAGTGACCCACATGAGACAAAAGAATACATCTTGGTGAGACAAAGTATTGTTTGTGAGATGTCTCCCCAACTCTAAAGGTCACAGTGAAACACAAAGAACCAAAGGATGATTTTCGGTGAGACATTGGCCTTCGGTGTGACTACAGGATGTTACGGCAAAAGATATAATGAACATTACAAAATAGATTTTTCCCCAGATTTGAAATTTTCTCACCGACAAGAAACTTGATGTGACAATTCCAGTTTCAAATAAGTATTCATTCGTGCTTCAGCTGACACATTAATGGTGTGATAGATATAACAAGGAAAATCTAATCAAATGCATCAGTGTTGAATTGATAGCAGAGGAGCCAGTAAAGCAAATAGAGAACCAGGTCAACTTCCAGTCTGAAGAATTCGAACAAGATATTGTAAGTAACTACATCATAGCTTTTCAAATTTTAGCTTCTGTAACTTTGAAGAAATGGATTCCCCTAGTTCTGGAAAAATTAAAAGTAGAAAACAAGGTGAAAGTAGTCAATCGAAGGGGAAGAAACGGAAAATTGATACAGAACATGAGGGCACTGAATGAAGATTAAACCAGGACCTCATTGATTAGTTTCCTGGTTCAGAGCCTAAAGATAGAAGGTCCACACAACTTAGGGCAGAGGTTGATAAACTAGATGAAAAATGCAAATTCATAGGAGATGTCTCAACTACCATAAGGGGGTATGAATTGTTTAATTTTCATTATCATCGGAGAAGCCATTTTGAACCATTTTGCAACCCATGGAAGCTGAATGTAGGAAAACTGGTTTGCCCTAATGTATTTGTGAATGTTGAATAAGTAAAATTGTTGGCTAATCACTATGACCCAAAGCATAAGGCTATAGGTGACCCATCTGGAAAGCCACAAATATATCTTTCAAAAGAGGAAATTGGGCAGGTTTTCAATTTGGAAGGGTTTTGCAATGAGGAGATCATACATGAGGAATTGGAGAAGGAATTCTTGAGAATGGATACAATCTATAAGGGTTGGAGGTTGCCAATTCACAGAGTTAAACAAGGCAGCAAACCAGATCCTCTACAGGATAGTGAGGGACCTCCTTATCATGTGGACCTATTTGAGCCTTATATGAAATACACCTACTTCTCAGTGTGCCAGGTATTGGGAATGGATGCCCCAGAATACATGTCAATTGTACCCATGACTATCATGGAAGATATCCAGTATCATAATTCTCAGCCATTTGACTATGCCTCGTACATTTCTAAAGGGCTTGATTCAGGACTGATGGCTATAAAAGGTGGATCATCTACTTTTTATCTCATGAATTATTCATTGTTGATGCATCTGGTACTATATTTTAGATAGGAGTTAGGAGTATGGCTTCCAAAGATGAGAATTTCTCAGATTGGTAAAGATGGTGAAGCATTACCAGTTCAGCTCTAGACTGCTATTTGGGATAGTAGGTTTGCTAATGCTAGTTTCATTCATTTTGAGGAATATTTTGTGAAAACATTGTATAGATTGTATGAATATCCCTGTAATTATTCATTATCTGATGAGATAAAGAGATTTCTTTGGCCAAAAGATTTCAATGGGCCAATTGATCATAACTGGGGAGATTGGTATTGCTTGGAGGGAGCTACAATGATTAGAGTCTATGGGTTTGAAGATGCCCCTTTCATTCTACCAAAAACAATCCCAAACAGGATTGCATATCTGTAGATTGTTAGACAGATGGATTACTATAGTGTAATGAATTTCAACTCTTTTGGGAAGTAGGCTATTATGCCTAGTACATTGTGTTTTGGTGACTTTACAATATTGGCCAAACAAGGGTATAGTTTGATCCTTGAAAAACTGCTTCAGTACAACATGAAGAGAGGACCGCCCAGAAAGAGTTTTGATCCAGAAGGATATATCAATTTGGCTAAAATGAAGATAAACTTTGGAGGGCATCAACATGTTCCCTATCCTTTTGATGATATGACTCAGAATCTTGAGGAGGAAGAAGTTGAAGTAGTGGTTGAAAGATATAACCAAGGGCTGCAAGATACAGGGCAATTGTCTTTAGGGGAAGAGACATCACAAGATAATGTGCCACAGAGCCAACCAAAAAGGGTATCTAGATTGAGAACTCAGCAGTATGTTTGCCCAACTAGAGAGCTAAATGTTGAAAGTGGTGATGCAGATGCAAGGCATATTGAGTATAGATCATTTGTCTCAGATGATGAGTTCATAAACTCCCCAGAATTCAAAGAATTTTTGTATAAACATAAGGGGAAGGAAATAAGAGAAAAGGTTGATGATGTCACTGTGGGAAATGAAGAACAATTGCTGAATGAATTGAGGAAATGTGTGGATGATGAAATGACAAATATGACCCCTAAAAAGGGGAGGAAAATGTTGAAAAATGCTAGTGTCATGATCTTTCCCAGGCTAGATCTCAATTCAGCCCTTGTCTTTGATAGTTTCTTAAGGGACACCAATGCTACACACAAGCTTGACAGAGAAGGTGTAATAGAGGTGTACGTTGGATCAAAGTACAATACAGATGAAGGATCATTGATGATCTGGGCCTTGTACCCACCCCATAGGAAGTCAATAGTCATTGACACTGAGAAGTCTTTTGGCCATGTCATGAATCTAAAGGTTGGGGAGGATGATCCCGTAGCTACTGCAGAAATTGGAGTAAATATTGCAAAGCTGAACAAAGCCCAAATTCAGATGTTGATAAAAGAGAAGGAGATGTACAAAGAAAATAATGAAAGAATGTTGAGAGAAAATGATAGATTAAAATATTTGGTAGGAATTTCAATGGGGCCAACCAAGATTCTCACTCAAGGAGAAATCTCTCAGACAAAGGATCATTGGGTAGGATCAAGTGCTTATTCCTAGGGAAAGCATGATGCAATTGTAGCAATAATCAAGAAGAGGCAGGATAGTTTAACACCTTGGTTGAATAAACTTTGGGGGAAATATTCTCATACACTTGCTGCATTGAAAGAGCATGAAAGGATGAATGAACGAATCATGGAGAAGTTTCAAGAAATGAGCTAGAGAGATGCTTCTAATAGTGCAGCAATTGAAGCTACAAATCATATTATAAATCGACATCGAAACTTCTACAATGAGCTGCAAGGGGACAAGCAGGGTTTGATAGATGTTGCCAAGAAAATGTTGATTGCATTCTCTGATGACAAGGGGGAATTGAAAGAAGCTACCAGATGGAAGAATGAGAGTGATTCATTGCTAAATGAAGTCATGAGGATAACTTCTGCAGAGGATACAACATTAGAAGAAGTGAGCGAGTAGAATGAGAAGATGATAAAGATGGAAATCACGATCCAGAATGCAGTTGGAGATGCAGATACATATGAGCGCTGGGATTATTTGGATCATCTTGCTAAAACTCACTTGTGGCTAAATAGAGCTTAATTATCCTCTATCTTTTTGTTATGTAAATATATAATATTTTCGATTTCTGAAAGGATGCGTCCTTTCATATTCTCAATGTATAAATACCCATTTCGGAAACGAAATGGAGGAGCGATAAGTAGAATAGGATAGAGGATAGAAAATATACAATGTAATACAATGTTTTTCCAATATGAGACTATGCTACATGTTTCAAATCATGGAGATATCAATTGAAATCTAATAATATGGTGCAGTTGTTTATGGTGTTCATTGGAACCATTATTGAAGTTGTCTCCAGTGTGGTGTTTTCTGGTTATTTAAATTGGTGTAACAAGTTTATATCCAGTTTGTCAGTGCACATTTACTGCATTTGTATGGTTAATTGATTGGTTCTTTCCAATAAAGATTAAATCCTTTAAATTGATCATAGTAATTAGAGAATGTCAATTGGATCACTAAGAAGAACTCGATAATCATAACCTTGCATGTTTATACAAGTTATAAACTAAATCAAATGCTAAACAACTTGAATGTCTGCTAGAACAAAGTACTTGTTTCAGATTTTTCTTGACTCCACTTACCCAATAAGGCACTAGTCTCCACAGTTTCATCATTCAGTTTTATTCAATTCTTTTTACATCTGTTAATTGAACATATTAGGATTTAGCTTTGAATATTGGTATATAATTTATACTAAATTTGATTTTATTTTTCCATTTTCATCTACCATCATGGACAAATCACTACAAAAGAGAAAATCATAAGTCAAGTCTTCCCAATTCATATAGGTACACCCGCCTAGGTCTAGCAGCACCTGAAGAGTAGAAGGTTTAAGTCATTTAAACCTTGTCTATTACCCTAAAACGTATCAAGAGATTGGCAGCCTCTTGAGGCACCTCTACCTACATTTTTTAGAGCTAAAAAATTGGCGACTTTGCTGGGGAATACATTCAGAATCAGGACCTTAATTATAGAGTCAAAAACCTTGAATAGACTTCGTTGGGAATAATAAATAACAAACTTTTCTCACTTTTAAGAAAGTGAGTGGAAACTCTGATAAAAATGTTTCAACATGAATGGAAGAAGATCTCAATATAGGGGAGGTCATCCTGGGGCTACTGCTGGGTGAAGCCACAATAGTGGTTTACAATTCAAGTGAGGAAGGAAAACTCACAAAAAATGACCCCAAAGAAAAAAAAGTAATTTTGGGGGTTTGTACAAACCTACTGGTTCAACCGAATGCATTAAGGGTTCGCTCGAACCAGTGTTTGAGCAAACCCCTTTAAATTTTGGCAGCTAAAAAACAAAAAAAAATGCATAGCAAAGGGGGTTCGAGCGAACCCCCTTGAAGAGGTTCGCTCGAACCTTGGTTCGGCTGAACCCTGGTTCGAGCGAACCCCTAGGGATTCGGCCGAACCCTGGTTTGAGCGAACCCCTAGGGGTTCACTTGAACCCCCCTTGCCCCTCATCCCCCTCCTAAGACACACAAAAGTCTACTTTTTTACGCTTCAGAGCTCGGGTTGAGGATGAAAATGGAGAATTCTTCAGAAACCCTTCTGGAATTAGATAGTCCTTAGAATGAGCTATCCAATGAATATAATTTTTGTATGTTTTGATTTTATTATGTATTTGTTTTTTTAGTTTTATTAAACATAGGTTCTTCACCAAAAATGAAGGTCTTTGTTCTGCACATGTGGAAAAATAGTATATTATCAAAAAAAAAAATTTGAAAAATATGAGTGCACCAGATATTGGAGTCCTTGATCCAACAAAAAACAAAATTAATTTTGATATATACAAAAAGTTAGTTATAATGATCGTGCTATGTGAATTGTAATTTGTTTGACTTCAAAACTTGATTAAAGAAAAAATATTCAATTAAAACTATCTAACCAAGTGGAAGCACTAGATATAGAGTTATAAATCTAAATTTGAAAGAATTAGAATTTTATCCTTCATGGAAAAAGAGTTATGCATTATACGGTGTGCGTCACTTTTTAAAAATGTTTTTTTTTAAAAACCAGTTTTCGTGGGAGATGGAAAAAGAAGTGCAATCTGATTCCAAAAATTTTGAAAAAAATATTTTTAGAATCTACAGACAAAATGTGACGAGACTCTAGTTTGCATCATCTTCAAATTACTCATGGTTTAGCCGCTATAGGTGCCCGAATGTGAAGATTTAGTTAAAAATAATAATTTTATTGTCCAGTTTGGCCAAAAATTGTAAACCACTATTGTGGGATCACCCTGCTGGCAGTAGCAAGTGGACACACAAGGATGCTAAAATTGATAAGGGTAAAAGGATAAATTAAGACATTTGCATGACGAACAAAGATAAAGCATCAATACCACATTGTGAAACATATGACCGTTATGATACATGGAAAGATAATTCAAGTGCAGAGCCTTGTACCCCAGAAGATCAAAGAAATCCTTTTTACGATCTCCAAAAATAGGCTGAGTTTAGAGCCAATCTCGAGGCTGGATGAATAAGAATTTAGCATGAATATGATCAAAAAATGGAGGGTAATCAGAATGGACCTACTGATCTTGAGATTCCTCAGGAAGATTACGAATCGTTAACCTATGAAGAAGTTAAAGCATGGTTTGAATCTCAGAAAAGGGAAAGGGAAGAGCAGGAGAAAGCCCAGATGATACAAGCAATGAGAGAATTCAAATTGTAGAAAGCTC
Organism: Sequoia sempervirens; assembly: GCA_007258455.2. Taxonomy (NCBI): domain Eukaryota; kingdom Viridiplantae; phylum Streptophyta; class Pinopsida; order Cupressales; family Cupressaceae; genus Sequoia; species Sequoia sempervirens. The sequence goes on from VDFB02000015.1 coordinate 39,473,227, forward strand.
AGAATATGACTCATATAGCTGGTTGCCCCTCGAAGTATGTACCACCTCATAAACAGGGTAATCATGGTGCAAGGCCTTCTAAGCCACCAAGGGTCCCTCACCATCAAGTTGGGAATCAATACAGACAGCCAAATCATCCACCTCATATTCCCACACAATATACAAATGTACAGCCACCTCATGGCTAGCATTATGTGCCACATCATAACACACAATATAATAACCCAATGTACCAGTACCCACCTAACCCTCCCCCTCATCAGTATACCACCATGATCAGACAATTTGATTTGGCAAGATTTCAATTATACCCTTACCCCATGGATGGCAGTTGGAGAGGCCTGGTGCCTAAGTTTACAGGGAGTAGTGCAATTTTTGCTGAAGACCATTTAAGGAGTTTCAATGCTTTCATTCAAGATTTGTATGTACCCTATGAAGATTTACATATGAGGTTGTTCATGATGTCGCTTATTGAAGAAGCCAGAGATTGGTTCAACAGCTTAACAACCTTTATTGATTCCCTCCAAATATTTCAGGACCGATTCCTTGAGCAATATGGGAATCAAAGTGCACTTGATGCTGCTCTTCATGAATTGATGTGAATTTAGAAAAATCATAATGACTCAATTTATGATTTCAACCGAATATTCAATAAACTATAGAATAAAATACCTCTTGGATCAAAATTTCCAGACTCTATGGCATTGAGTGTTTATTTGAATGCGTTCGATCCTAAAATAGGATATGAACTGAGAAATAGGTTCCCAAGAGACTTGGCTGAAGCTCAGAAGACAACATTAACAATTGAAAACAATAGGAAGGCTGCTGGGATAATTGATAAAAGAGACAATCATAGTGTTCCCCAACAAACCAATAATTATCCATACAAACAGGAAAACACATACAGGAATGAAAGGTCGAGGTTACATGACATGCCCTATAATACAAAATGGAAGGATGGAAAACCTATAACAGATAGGCCTAGAAACAAAGAAACTCCTGATCCATTGAGGAAGAAGGGAATCTATATGGTGAATAACAATTATTTCTTTGAAGTCTGTGATAAGCCACATTCCCCAGATTATTGTGTTGTAGCCCAAAAAATGCAAGAAGAGGGAATGTTGATGAACAATGGAGATCACAAAGTGTATTTGACTTCGAACACTTTTCACCATGTGGAAGAGAGGTACTCATCTTCAGAGGATGAAGGTTATGAGTATGATGTTTCAAATCAGAAATACAATGTCCACATGGCTGAACATCAGATCATTTCTAACTCTGAAGAAGATTATATAGAGCCACATTCTATTGAAATACCTACTCAATGCAGTATGAGGAAACTTACTGAAGAGGAGATAGAGAGATTAACTATTGCTGTAGTTGAAGAAGCAAAGAGTAAGTACTGGTTGAGAAATAGGACAATAAATGAGAAGGAATGTGTCCCTAGGGGAATATTTATGAAAGAGAAAAAGGAGACACAAGGAACTATGAAAAAGGAAGAAAATAAACAACATGATGAAGGTAAATAGAAGCCTTTGCAAAAGGAGGAAGTGAAAGAATTACACAAAGAAATGCAAAAGCCTGATCAACTAAGTAAAAGAGAAAAGGAAGAAAACAAAGGAGAAACATCAGAGCAAAAGAAAGTGGTTAAAGTGGAGGGTTCTTCTTTTGACTTCACTCAGGCTTTATCTCAAATAAAGATGTCTATACCACTACTTGAGATGATGAAAATTAAAGAATACAGAGACAGTGCGGTTCAATTAATAACAAATGGGAATGAAAAACATATAAATTCTGAAAGCAAGATGGCCACTAAAAATAAGCAAGAGAATGTGAATATCCCAGAGGTGTGCCTTAGTAATGCATTTCCCCCACAAGTTGATCCTTTTTTCACTACTTTACTCATAAATAATAAATTGTTGAGGAATTGCATGATAGATTATGGTGCTGCTATGAATATTATGCCAGTAGGAGTGATGAAACAACTAGGCATGTGGGTGGATACATATGAAGGGAAATGCTATGCAGTGGATAACTGACCTATTCCTATGGTAGGTATAATGAAAGATGTTGAAGTCAAGCTAGCCACTTATCCTCAAGTGGCCTATAATATTGATATAATGGTAATAGACACCCCTCCTCAGTTTGGTATGCTTTTATCAAGATAGTGGACGGTAGCTATTTGTGGAAATGTCCAGTTTGATCTGTCATATGCAACAATTCCAGTTAATGGTTAGGAAGTGAAGTTGTACAGAGAACCAAGAATGAACCAAGTTGTTGACTGTGTGCCACAAGATCAAATCAATTATTTTTGTGATGTTGATCTTGGGAGTTTTAATATAGAACCAGCCCAGCCAGAGTTGGTCAATACTGACCCAATTGAGAAGCATGTTGCACAAAACTACAACAGTGTGTGGAAGATGTACTTTGATGGAGCCTATAGCCAAGAAGGTAATGGAGCAGGGATAGTATTTGTTTCTCCTAAATGTATTACCTTTAAGTATTCATTCCTGTTAACATTCGAATGTACAAACAATGTGGCAGAATATGAAGCTTTATTAACAAGACTGAATATAGCTGTGAAACATAAAATCAAGTTGCTGGCTGTTCTTGGGGATTCAGAGTTGGTTGTTTCACAAATTAAGTCAAAATATGCAGCAAAGCACAAAAGACTGAAGCAATACAAAATTTTTGTATGGGATACAATTGAGTTGTTTGATGCCTTCTCAATTGAGTGGATAGATAGATCAAAGAACATAATGGCTGATTTTCTAGCAAATGTAGCACTGAAAAGAGATGATATTACATTGGCTGGGGTATCGCAAATTGAATTCAAGACAAGGCCTGTTGTGCTTGATAACATATATAGTTGGCAGGTCTTTAATGATGATATTGATCTTTTGAAATTCCTCCACTATATAGATCAGTATGAAGCCCAAGAAATTGACTTCAATGCCTTTGTTGAAGAGGTGGATGGGAAACAAATGGTATTTGGGAAATAGATCTTACAACTCAAAACAAATAAGCTTCCTAAGGGCTTAGTGGCATTGGAAAGGGTGTATGACGGAAATGATCAATCCTTCATAAAGAAAGCACCAGTAAATAAGGGGGATATTGAAGAAATTAACTTGGGGACTGAGATGACACCAAGAAAGGTGTACATAGGGAAGAAAATAAGCCCTACAATTAGAAGAATGCTGATAGAGTTGTTGAGAAAATATAAACATTTGTTTGCTTGGTCTTATGAAGATCTAAAAGCATACAGGGAAGATTTGTTTCAGCATGAAATACCATTGAAGCCAGATGCTAAGCCATTTAGACAAAAGAAAAGACCCATAAATCCAACATTGGAGCCTAAAATGCAGGAAGAATTGGCAAAGCTCAGAGATGGGGGAATCATTAAACCAATCAGGCATTCTACGTGGGTCTCAAACTTGGTCCCTGTGAGAAAGAAGAATGGAGATATCAGGCTGTGTGTAGATTTTAGAAATCTAAACATGGCATCCCTCAAAGATAATTATCCTTTACCCAATATGGAGGCTATATTGCATAAGGTAACAGGGTACAAACTGTTGTCTATGATGGATGGGTTTTCAGGGTATAACCAGGTTATGGTCAAAGAATCTGAGCAATATAAGACAACATTTACAACTCCTTGGGGAGCATATGTATACATAAGAATGCCATTTGGTCTCACTAATGCAGGGGAAACCTTCCAAAGAGCTATGGATGTGGCATTTGCAGATTTGATCAATGTTATTATGGTGGTGTATCAGGATGACCTCACTACTTACTCAAAGAAGGTTGAAGATCATGTTCATCATCTAGAAAAGGTATTTATAAAAGCCCTTGAATATGGTATTAGCTTGAACCCTAAGAAATGTCATTTTGCAGTCACAGAGGGTAAGCTCTTGGGACATATTGTTTCAAAAGAAGGGATTAAGATAGATCCTGAAAGGGTTGAGGCTATTGATTCATTGTTTCCTCTATTCTTTTACATGGAGGACACCTAGAAGGACCTTGAAGACATAGCTTTGCAAACCTATCCCCAGTCAATACCCTGCCCTGAGCTGCTACCCATGTGAATATACTAGCCTTGGTGAGGCAAGCCTTATTCCAACATAGTTGGATTGGTAGGCTTGGCTCAACAACTCATGAAGAGGCAAGGATAGTATACCCAACCTTTGTAGAGTATTCTCCCTTGTTCAAAGCATTCCACTCAATTTTATCACTACCTTGCCTCCCCAACACACATCTCCCCTTCAGGACCTTCTCAAAGGCTTCAAATTTTTGATCTTCCAGCCCCAACTATCTAGAATATTTCCAACGGTAACAACCATCCTTAAGACTAGAGGGAACATGGAAGTAATACCTTACCTTATCTCCCCAAGCTTGTTTAGTTTCTTCCATAACCTGAGTAAGGGAAGGATCCTTAGCCAGGATGGGAAAGCCTTCCCAAGAATCCTCCCAAAAGAGTGCCTCCCTAGAATCTTTGGCCTCCTAGGTTAAGTAGTCTAGGATGAGATCTCTAGAAATTTTAATGAAGTTCCAAATCTGAGAGCCACATGGAAGAGATCTTGCTTTTAAAAAAAAATCTCTTCATTATCTAGGTACTTGGCCCTCACGATTTTAACCCACTTTAGCTCTAGATGAGAACGAATAGACCAGGCCAATTTTTCCCCAAGAGCCTTGTTTAGCAATAGCAAATTTTTCAGTCCCACACCATCTTCTTCCTTTTTTTGCACACCTTTTTCCACTTAATTAGTGGAAACTTCTTTTGATCCACACTCCCTTCCCAGAAGAAATCCTTCATTGATCTATTTAAGGATTTACTTGCTCCCATCGACATTGGAAAACAATAAATCATGTAAATGAGAAGAGCAACAATACCATACTTTAGCATTGTCAATCTTCCCGCCCAGGAAAGCCATCAAATTTTCCATGAAATTTTTTCTTTTACCTTTTCTAACAGAGCATTCCAAGTGCCTCCATGTTGAATTCCTTTAGCTAATGGAAGACCCAAGTATTTTCATGGAAGCTGCCCCTTTTTGAAACTGAGACACCTCAAAATATAAAATTCCAAAGAACTACTTAGGTTGAAGAAGAAAGCTTCTAACTTGACCAAATTTAACTCATGGCCTGAAGCCAAAGTGTACTTGTCCATAATACCCTTTAACCTTCAAGCTTCTCTAAGTGAGGAAACCTTGAACAACATAGTGTCATCTGCGAATTGTTGATGAGTGATAGAAGGAAGGCTACTTGTGACTTGGAGGCCTTCCACCGAGCCATTACATCTTGCCTTATCTAACCAACAACCCAAGGCTTCCGCCATGATTATAAAAAAGAAAGGGGATAATGGATCTCCCTACCTTAAACCCCTTAAATCAGTGAAAAAACCTTTAGGTGAGCCATTTACTAAAACCGAGTACCGTGGGCTAGCCACCCAATTGAAAAGCCAATCAAGCCAATATTTTTGAAACCCAAAAGCCTCTAAAACTTTAAACAAGAAACGCCAGTTCACCCTATCATACACTTTCTTTATATCCAATTTTAACAACATTGCTAGTTTCTTTGTCTTCTGAATTGAATAAATTACTTATTAAGCAATGATTACCCCATCAAGGATCGACCTCCTAGGCACAAACCCTGTTTTCTCTTTAGAGATAATAAAAGGAAAAAATTTCTTGAGGCAGGTGGCCATAGCCTTAGAAAGAATCTTGTATAAAGTATTGCAAAGGGAGATGGGAGAAAATTCACCCCAAGACTCTAGCTTTTCTTTCTTTGGAATAAGCGTTATGAAAGAATTATTTACCTCCCTTAGGATTTTCCCAGAGCTTCTTGAGTCCTCAATTGCCTCAGTAATTTCCAATCCCATGAAATCCCAACACTTTTGGAAAAAATCCATCAGGAAACCATCTGGCCTCGAAGCCTTCTCAGGATGTAAACTAAACACAGTGTCTTTAACTTCTTTTTCCAAGAATTTGGAATTAAGAGCCTCCATTTGTGACGTAGAAACCAATGCGGGAATGTTTGCTAATATTGCATTCTGAGCTCCTAGATTGGCGCATTCCCAATCATTTAGATGATTACTAAAGTACTCAATTGTTGAATCTTTAATCTCTTGAGGGTCCTCCAACAAATAACCATCAAGTGATTTAATACTTGTAATCCTATTGACTTCTCCACGAACCTTTGTTGAGTTATGAAAAAATTCAATGCTCCTATCTCCCGCCTTGAACCAGATTTCCATTGATTTTTGCCTCCAAAATAATTCCTTGTTAGCCAAAAGATCATTCAATTTCAAGGTCAAGTCTTTCTCCTATTCATACCTTTCATTTTCAATCCCTTGGCTTATTACTGCCTCAACCAAAGCTTCCAATTCATCCTCAATCTTTATCCTTTCCTCAAAGATATTTTTGAAGCAGTCTTTATTACACTGTCTTAATTGCTACTTGACATATTTTAACTTTGAAACTAAATTGAACATATTTGTTCTGCCCATATTACATTCAGACCACCATTGCTTAATTAGACCCAAAATATCCTAGTCCTTAAACCACATCAATTTGAACTTAAAAGGAAACAAACTGGTCCCTTCTCTCCTTCTATTTGCAACTAAACTGGAAAATGATTAGGGCCCACCCCCACACTGATTCTGCTATCCATGGTGAAAAGGAAGGTTCCCAAGTTTCCTTTAAAGAAGAATCCATCAAGCTTTCTCGCTATGCTACAAAAATCCTTCCTTCTGTTAGTCCACGTGAAACTGCCATTCCTATTTTGTAGCTCTACTAATGAATTTCTCTCTACAAAGTGTTGAAAATCTATTTGGGATTGAAGAACTCTACCCACCCCCCCTTTTTATTTGTAGGTCTTAAAATGGAATTCAGATCTCCCCCCTAGAAATAAAAAATCCAACCTTGGGTGGTAGAGAATATGATCCATCTCTTGCCACACTTGCCATTTTTGCAAACATGAAGATGGGCCATAAATATTAATAATAAAAAAATGGAGATTAGAGATTAAACTCCTTACCCGACATGCTGGCTAATTCCGATTAGAGTTGACTTCTTCCACTAAAACTGTTTGAGGCTTCCAACTAGTTAACAAACCACCTGATGCCCCATAAGCATCAAACCCTAACCATTTCCAATACTTCAACTTTTTGTTGGATTTGACCAAATCTTGACCCCCAAGTTTTGTTTCTTGAAGAAGCACTATTTCTGCTTGAAAGACTTCAAAATGGTGCCTAATTAGGCTTCATTTGTTAGTGGTGTTGAGGCCCCTAACATTCCAAGTAAGGAGCCTCATTGTTGTTTGGAAAGAGTCTCGCTCTTCCCTACTTTCATCATGGAACAATTTTCTTTTGGCCATTAGCTTCACCATCCCATTTGAGTTTCTCCTAATTTTGAATTCTACCACACTTCCTATTCTTGCCACAATTCAGGGTAGTTTTAAACAAATCCTTCTGAAAAATACCCATCTTGGTCAGACCCGAATCTAGACCTAGGGATGGTTTACTTTTCTTCCCCGATTATGTGCAGTTACCTTCTATGCAATCAACCTCAACTTCAGGCTCATGGATAGTGTGTGTGTCTTCCATCATATCCCCATCTTCGAGATCCCAGACATTGTTCTTAGTTACTTTAGCCAGTTCTAATAGTTCTTTGTTGACCACAATCAAAGAGTTCAACTCCACATTTTGACAATCTTCCCCTAACATTTCTAGGACCTCTGAGACCTTGTCATCCAAAGCCATGTTCTGATCAAAGTTCTGCTTTGCCACTTCTTCTAACATTGGTTCTGCCATATTGAGAGTATTTTCCTGAGCCATAGGCTCTAAAGGGGGGACTGACAAGTCCCGACTGCCACTATGTTTCAATGAGAGAGGGATTTTGATCACCACTGGCCCTACCTCTCTATCCTCTCTATTGCCCTTAGCTTAGGCATGGCTTGAGCTTCAGTCTCCTTCTCAAGGTACTTCGAAGAAGCTCCTACTTCCCTATCTTTATTGACTTTTTAAAGATAGGATCTACAAATTAAGGGATGCACCAAAGAATTTATAGTGCAAGAATCTACCCTAAGCTTCTGAACCCAACTCCCATAATTAGATATTCATTCAACTTCTTCCCATATGTGTCGCACTAAGTTGTTCTCTATACATATCCTCGCATAGGTAGATACCTCCTTTGCATCTTTCCATTCTTCTACACAAACAAAGGTTCCCAAATGGTTCCCAATCTCTTCTAAGATACTTGGATCCCAATATTATGATGGAAGATTATGGAGACCATACCAGTCCTGCACTGTCTCCCTTTTATGATTTGAGGGTTTAAAACCCACTACCCACCGGCGAAGATAGAAGCCACAACCATCAAGAACCCAAACTCCATCAACGATATCATCCCTCAATTCTTTGGTCAGAAACAACCAAAAAAACCCATTTTGGAGAGTTTTAAACTGAAGCTCGGCACCCCAATGCTCCTTCCACCATTTAACTAAGTAGTCCTAGTTTATCGATGCACCATACCATTTTGCAATTAGCTATAAATTTTCCAAGCATAGAACCTCCGCTTGAACCTTAACTAAACTGACCACCAAAGAAGCCCGACCACCCGAAATCGTTCTTCCTCCCATTGAAATCACAACTTGAGTCTTCCCTAACTCAGATTCTTCCCTCACCTTGTCCCATTATGTGTGTGGCTACTTCTACTACCAAACCACCTTAGTGTTGCCTGGTCTACGATTAAGGTTTCTACCCGAACTATCCTGGTATTTCTAACTTGCAAAACCACCATTTCCTTTATGACCTCTATCTTTTTGTCATAGCCTATGGAACTCTTCATTTATATATGCTCATCTTCCATGACGGCCCCTAAATCTGGCCACACCCTATTGCTGCTCACGATCATCAAAAGCTCTTCTTGTCTCCCCAAGAAATGGATAGATGTTAGTGCGTTGCCTTTCCCATCTATCTGAATGCCAGATACCTTCAATATTCACCTATCGATGCTCTCTACCACCATCTAGCGCATGCTCTATCCTTCGCCCTACAGCTGACCATTGCAGACCTCCAAACCCATGTGCCATAAGTAAGAGGTCAATTTTTTAGCTTCCATCCTCCTTCCTTATGTCTTATATATTATGTGAATACATTTTAAATATTAAATATTTTATATATAAAATTATAATAATTACTTTCAATGTAAATTAAAAAGAAATGTTTTTAATTATAGGTGATTAGGAGTGACCCTCTCATAGCCAACCAAGATCAGCCTGTACATTTTGATTACTCGAAATACTAAGAGGGCGGTGAATCAACATTCACTAAAATTCATTAACTTCATCAACTTTAAACATCTATTCAATGTATTATATTAAACTTGTAGTAATAGAAAGGAACATAGAAAGCATGCATCACATCAAAGAACACATACACATTGGAAAACCCAAAAAGGGAAAACCATGCTGAGGATTAGCTCACAATATATTATAACTGATTATGAGATATTATAAAATGGCTCACTACCAGGTGGACTAACTATCCAAAGGACTCGTTGTCAAAAGAATAGAAGGAATGGCTCATTGCCAGGATAGAAAAGAGGGTGGCACACTGCTATAGATTGAACTAATACAATGCATCTAAAATATGTTGGAGACAATTCCAATTAAGCCTTATAAACTGACTTAACACACTTCATGCTTCACCACTTATTAACCTCTTTGCACTCTGCTCTACTTCAGATCTCACACACTTAATTATCTAGCATCTCATACATCACACCACATACTTTGTATAAGGAATTGATCTTAAATATATACCACATCCAAAAAAAACATAAATTAGGTCAGCCTAATTAATGTACCATGCATCCTTATAACTTTTCAACTCAAAACTGAACCCCACATGCCTCGTAGAATAAACCAAAATAGGTTGGCATGACCTATAATCACTCTCATAAGTTTGATTGGTGGTTAATGCAAATCTATCTTCTCTCTCCTCCACCTCTGCTTCTTCCATGGGGATCCATCATCCTCTATTGAAGTTCAAGCCAAAGGATGACCTCACTTCAAGTGGTGGTCGAAAGAAGGGGTCACCTTCTTTAGGAGCTATTTCTGCTTTGGCTTGTGAAATTTTTGTCATGGAGGCTACCCCTACATCTCCTAAGTTTTTCACTACCCCTCTCAATGAGGTCGGTAGTGGATCTTGGGTGCCTCCTTCTCCCACCCGATTAACACATGGCACTCCAATAAAGTGCATGTTTAACTTAGTGGATGATGTCTCAACTCTATCCGTGATCTTTTTGAGATCAATGACCTTCACCTCACAAGAGCTCAATGAAGAAGACCTCGAGGGGACTTCTTCCTTGGCCCTTTTTGCAAGATATTCAAAGGTTACTCCCATCACTATCTGACCCTTGCAGGCTCATCATCCCTCCCCGTATAATGACCTAGACTGGGTGCAAGATGACCTACTAGTCAATGAGGAGTAGGTTGGCACCTCTTCGTTATCTGTAGACTAGATTTGTGTGTGTTGTGATTCCCCCATGCTTTTTTTTTGTTTTTTGTGATCATATTTAGAGGACCCTTGCTACCCTTGTAGGTTCTTGGATATAGGCCTAGAAATTTTTTTATGAACTTCCTCTATGTGTTTCATAATTCTTCTATATGTTGTGACTTTTCTTTTCGACAATTGGGGATGATGCAAAGCATTGGGGCATTTAGGCCTTCCTTCCATGTTGACCCAGGTTTTTTGTTTTCATTTTATCTTCATGTGATCTTCTTGATGATTTCATAACTTTTGGGATTGATGATCATTCATTCATACATCATGTGCTACCTATTTATATATATGAACAAATCTGACCTTGAACTCCCAGATTCCCCTGTCTCTTGATTGATTTATTTTTTCTTGTTCTTATTTTATGTCTTTGTTTGTCTCTCTCTATCCTCTTAGTGATGTTGCAATGTTTATGTGGTTTCCCCCGCATGTGTGACAACATTTACATGTTTACATCTCGCTATGGATCATAGGCCATAACATCTCTGCCTCTCCTTTCTTTCCTAAGGACATCACATGGTCTTATGCATTCATGCACACCATCCTATGGGGCTATCATACTTCTCTAATTTTGTTAGAGTAATAAAGTCATCACCTAATTAATTAATTAATCATTAATTAATTGTGTCACTTTATGCTTTATTACACTTAACCTAAACTTAGGAGTGCTTTTACTTCATTACTTGTTGTAATTAATTAGTTGATTTTTGCATGATTAAAGCCTCTTATATTAGAACATATTGTCCCATTCATTCTTATGAGGACACTTGTCATGTTCTAATATAACCCTAATCAGGTTAGCTTTCATCCTTTTCATAATGATTGATTCATTGTAATTATTCTTCAATTCTCTACAATGACATATTCAATGCGGCAATTGTTCACATAATGCATATTTGATGTTTTATCAGATCTGATTTTTTTTTTAATCAAAAAGAGGGTAAATTTTTTATTGAATCAAACCAACATTACAAAGTACGAAGAAGGAAGCCACAAGAGGCCTAAACAAACAAGAATTAATTCACACCCAAGAAGCACCTCATATCCTCAGCAACCCACTCCTCAAGAATAGGAGCCATAACTTCAGGAAGACTGTCCCAATCATCCACACCCCAGGAATCAGTCTTTTCCGACACCAATCTAGCCAACCCATCAGCCACCCTATTCCACTCCCGTGGAATATGGCGGAAAACAATGGACTCTAAAGAAACACTCAAAGAAACAATCTGTTTGACAACCACCACCAACTGCCAATTCACATCCTCTAAATTTTGATTATTCAGCATATCAATAACCACCTGAGAATCCGCTTCACAAACAATCTGCCACCATCCAAGGGCAACCGCACTCTCAATCGCCAGAAGAATAGCACTTGCCTCCATTAGATTATTAGTTTGCAAGCCACGATACATGGAAAAGAAGAAAACCACCACTCCAAGGCTGTATCTACTAATGCCACCAACACCAACATGCCCAGGATTACCTCTAGATGACCCATCAATATTAATTTTTAGCTCCCCAGGAGTAGGTGGGCACCAAAAACCCTCGCGAGCAACCAGCTCATGCCCACGTCTATGATGCACTTTATTCAAAATACCCCTATCCCCTGTGGCAAGCCCAAGGGCATTAACAAAAACCACGTCCCCAGGATCAATCGGCACAGCCAAGTCACACTTCACAGTCAAAGTCTCCTACAAAGCCCCAAGAATTCGTCTCCAAAGTTGCCCCAAGAGCAATTTTTTATCTAGGAAAATTCTTCTGTTATGCTCCAACCAAATTTTCCAAACAATCAAACTAGGACCAATGCTCCAAGCAATTCTAAGAAAAGAGGTTGTGGCAGGAGGAGGACCCTGTCTCTTCCAAAAATCTTCCAAAGACGAGACATGGCAACACGGTAAACTCCAAAGATTCTACCAGTGATGCCAGATAGTCCTAACAAAAGAACACTGAAAGAAGAGATGTGATAGGGACTCCTCATGCTGACCACACAAAACACACATGGAGGGGCCCTGAAACCCCCATTTACAAAGATTGTCCCAAGTCAGACATTTGCCTTGAATCACAAGCCAGGAGAAAAAATTACACTTAGGCCAAGCAAATTTACTCCAAATATGCTTCCACCAAGAAACCTGAAAGCTCCCAAAAACCTGTTTATCCAACACCTGGTAACCAAAGGCAACTGAAAATTTTCCCTTCAAGTCAGGACCCCAAGCAAGAACATCACCCCCTTGGAGAGAATTACAGGTACGACCTGATAAAATCTTAGCAAGCTCCTGACGATCCTCCATCGTACCACCAAGAGGCCATTCCAAGGGATCCTTCCACTTGGACACAAGAATCTGACCTAAAGAATGTTGAAATTTGAAATCAGCCACATGACTCCGACCCGCCTCCATGAAAACCTAGCACAAATCTTGAAGGTGGGGATGAGAGAACACAATGGGTGGGCAACCATCCCAAGAGTCATGCCAGAAGAGAGCCTCTTGACCCCCATTACAAATCCAAAAAATTCCTTGTTTAACCAGACTGGCACCACGCTTAAGGGTACTCTAGATCATAGAGCCTTTCCCCTCCATACTGAATCTAGCAACCTCCCTAATTTCCACCGCCCCCAAATATTTGAAGGTCAAAATTTTAGCCTAGTACATGTGTTGTTGAGAGCACTAGTGCCAATACAATTTAGCAGCCAAGGCCTACCCATTCAAATCCATCTGTCGTAGACCAAGACCCCCCTCCTATTTTGGCCTACAAACAACATCCCACTTCACCAAACTCCATTTTCTATGAAGAAGGTTACCAGCCCACAGAAACTGACGAGACAACTTCTCAAAATTTTTAATAAAACTTGAAGGAGCAGAAAGAACAAAACATTTATAAACTAGGAGAGCCTAAACCACTGACTTTAGAAGAGTTACTTTTCCAGCTGAAGAAAGCCACCTGCAGGTCTAGTGACTAACCAAACCTCTGAACTTATCAAGAGTCTCCTGCCAGAACCGGTTGGGGAGAGAATGAACCGCAAGAGGAATTCCAAGATAGGAAAAAGGAAGCGATCCAATCTAGAACTGAAGGATACTAGCACTTCTCCTTTGAATACCCTTAGGAGTGTGGAAGAAATATATGAAGGACTTTCCCTCATTTATGCGTTGCCCTGAAGTTGCCAAGTAACTGTCCAACATACTTCGCCAATTGAGAGCCTCCTCAACCTTAGCCCTTCCCATCAAGGCAGTATCATCAACAAACTACATATGAGATTGAGGGGGGATATCTTCTCCCCAAATCCATCCCTGAAGCAAGCCGCTAGCAACCTAAGTATGGACAAGCCTTCCCAGGCCTTCAACAAGGAGGATGAATAAGTAAGGAGATAGGGGGTCCCCCTTCCTGAGGCCTCTAGAAGCACCAAACAAACAAGTGGGTTCACCATTAACAAGCACCAAAAAGGAAGAAGAAGTGACACAACTCCTAACCCAATCAATCTAGCCTCCAGCAAAGCCAAACACTCTCAGAATTTTAAACAAAAAGCTCCATTTAACACGATCATATGCTTTAGCCATGTCTAACTTGATAAACATAGATTTTTCCTTTGAGGATTCGATAGAGTGGATGGCCTCCGCAGCAATAACCACCCCATCCATGATCTATCTTCCAGCAACAAAACCCCCTTGCTCTTCAGAGATTAGATCAGCAAGCCAAGGTTTCATCCTTTCTGTAATCAGCTTAGTAATAACTTTATACACAACATTACATAGTGCAATAGGCCTAAACCGATCCAAGGAATTAGCCCCCGCCACCTTCGGAATAAGGACTAAAAAAGTAGCAGTAAGGGACTTCAACATTTTTTTATGCTCAAAAGATTCCTAAACAACCTCTAAAAGGTCCAATTTAACCACTTCCCAGAACTCCTGAAAAAATTCAACTGGGAACCCATCAAGTCCAGGAGCTTTGCCTTTCTTCATCTGGAACACAACATTCTCAAGCTCCGACAAGGTAATGGGAGCTAGCAAAGATTCATTCATTTCATTAGTTACCAGCTTCGGGATACACTCTGAAATCCTAGCTTCATCCTCCTCTGCAAGGGGCGAATCCTCAAAGAAAAGGGTAGAGAAATATCGAATGCATTCAACAGAAATAGAAGCTAAAGAGGTCAAACTTTCCCCATCAGGCAACAAGATAGAAGAAAAGGAATTACCTTGTCTCCGATCCTTAATAGAATTATGTAAAAAGGAAGTGTTCTGATCCCCAGCCTAAAGCCAATCAATACGAGACTTCTGTTCCAAAAAATCTCTTCTCTTAACTCCCATTCCTCAAGCTTTTTAGTTGTCGCGGCCTCTACCAAGCTCAACTCCTCTGAGAGGCCTTGATCCCAAATCTGCCTGGTGATTCGGTCAAGATTAGCCTGAGCCACCTATTTTTCCTGAAATAAATTACCAAAGTACTGTCTATTCCATCTTTTCAATCTGTATTTAACATACTGGAGCCTCTTTGAGAAAGAATACATAGCAGTGCCATAAGCTGGCTTTCCCTGATCCCACCAACCCGGGAGCAAATCCTGAAGAGATTTGTCCCGAAGCCACATAAGTTGGAATTTAAAGGTCTATCAGGCACATCGTTGAGGCACCTTAGCCACTAGTTTAATAGGCCAATGGTCAGAACCTCGACCATCCAAAATTTCAGAGCTTGTTTTCCACCTATCCCCCAACCAAAAACTAGACACCAAAAATCTATCAAGTCTTTCTGAAATAGAAGCATCTCCAGTTCTCCTATTATTCCAAGTAAAAAGACCATTGCCCAGTTTGATATCCACAAGATTCAAAGCAGAGACCATATCCTAGAGCAATAATGCAGAGGCCTCTAACCTTGCAATACCTCCCTACTTCTCAGCAAGCTCCGTGATAGCATTAAAATCACCTCCAATAATCCAAGGATGGTAAGGAAATAGGCTGCGGACGAAATGAATATTGGACCACAAGAGTTGCTTACCCAAAAATTCCACAGGCGTATACACATTGGAGAAGAGAGAAATTTCCCCAAACATAAAACAAGAAGCCACCATAGAAAGGGAGGACTTAAAAGACCCCCACCAAAGGGGGCAGATCATTCATGGGTTCCATAAGCACGCCACCCCACCAGAAAACCCCTGAGCTCCAATGAATTGGCAATCACCATTCCTCCATAACTTAGGAACTAAATCCATCATACCCTCCATAGAGAGCTTAGTCTCCTACAGAAAAAGAACATCAGGCGAATCACTCCTAATTAAATCTCAAACAGCTTTTTGTCTAGGGCCACTGTTCAAGCCCCTTACATTCCAAGAGAGAACAATCATTTCAAGGGGGGTGTAAAATGCGAATCCAGAGTCTTGACTGACCCCGACTCCACCAAAGTCTCCCCTATCATCCTAATCTTTTCCTCATCCTTCTTCCGTCCTAGCTTAGAAGTTTTCTCTGCCCCCCCCTTCTTGAGAGTTTTTTGCAAAACACCCAACTAAGAGGACGTCTTGATAATCTTCTTACCCACCTCTGAATCAACTTTCTGCAAGAGGTGATCCTTATCCACACTATCTTTCACTACCTCAACACTACCTCCCAACACATCCTAAGCCTCCAACTGCCGATCTATCCCTGAAGCCAAAATCCTAACAGAAAGTGGAGCCATAGTCTCCTCTGAATTGAGTAATGCCTGACTAGGAACTTTCCCGACCTCAGCAAAACCTGGAAATCCCCCATCCCCCCCTATTGGGAGGCATGTGAAGCCACAACTGGGGATTCATGTAGATCAATATCCAAAGTCCCATGACTAAGATCCAAAAAACCTGGGTTCACCTCCTGCTGACTAAGATCCTCTAACACCTCAAACCTATTGAAGGTGTCATCCTCCTGCCTATTGTTCAAGGTCCTTTTGAAGCCTTTATTTCTGTTTCAGCCTCTAATTGGAATAAAACCATCCTCCCTACCACTAGGGCTCTGAATGTGATCCTTGCCCTTGTCCACCCTGGGCAGATTAGCCGAAGGCTGAGAAGATTGAGTCTCCATAGGCTTGGCCTTTGGACACCTACGCAGGAGGTGACCATACTCATGAAAAAATGGCAACGGAAAGGAAGCGTTTCATAATCAAGTTGTTGCACCCATGAATAATCTCTTGCACTCACTTCTAAAGAGTTTGGCAATGGCTTACTTAAATCAATTTCAACACAGAACCGAGCAAACGTCATTACCTTTTTGAATTGAGTTTGTTGAGACGAACCCACAGGTTTCCCCAACTTTGAGGCCAATAGGTATAAAACATCCTCTCGCTAGCATTCCACTGGAAGCCTAGGAAGACGAACCCAAACGAGAACCTGATTTAGAAGCTCCTCCGTTGGGTTGAAGCCAACATGCCATGGCTTAATGAACAAGCCCACCTGGTTGTAAAAATACGGGCCTCCTTCAAAAACCCTATTCCGATCTGCTAAACAATCAAATGTAACCATGAAATAATTATTTTCCAGGAGGTGGATCTCCATTTCTCCCTCTGGCAACCATGACCTTTGCGCCCACGTCTCCAATAATTGCAAATAAATTTTCAAACCTAAGAACTTGTAGTAAAGAGAATGCCTTGAATAATAGTCAATGTCCTTAGCCAGCATCTCCATCGGAATGACAACATTTGGCCTTTCTTTACACCGCTCAAGGAACCCATTAATCTTCAGAATTCTGGGCCTTCCTACCAAGCCCATCCCAACATTTTCAAGTTCCATCGAAAAAAGATTATTCTCAAAGATTTTCGAATCCTGAGGAGTTGATTTCGAGCCAACCGCCGATCGGAAATCTAGTTTGGGTCCAACCCCAGAAGATTCCCTGTGCAACATAGAAAGCAAGAATGTTCTAAACTGACATACAAACTCCTGAAAAACCCCAAGAACAAGGGCATCCATGGGAGCACGCACCTCACAACCCCTCACCCCCCTAGATGAAGGCCCACACTAAAACACCAGCCGCAACACCGACACCAGGGCACAACCACACTTCACACTCCATACCACACCCCACCACTAACTTGGCAAAGCCCTCCTTCCAACGCACGCACCCCCTTCCTGAGAACAATCACAACACAACCCCACACAAACCCCAGGCCACATCCACCAAGCGTCGAAGGGAAAGAAGAGTCGGCCACAATTATACAGGGACGCCTAGCCACCAAACGCCCACCAAAAACATGCCCAAAGAAGCATAGGAAACACCCCCCTGAAACGCAGAAAAATTCCCCCTAGTCATGCACAAACAAGAAGGAAAATGAAGAGAAGCTAGGGTGCGGATGCCCTAGCTCTGCACAGGAAAACCAGTGACACCATCCCCCGCCAGGTTCTCTCTCCACTTCTATCAGATATGAGTTGTTGAGCAATAATATCTTGCTTATTTCTTCATAGTGTGATAGGTTTATTGTTGTAGGTGATTCTTGGAGTTGTGGGAGTACATCCATCTACTCTAACATGGTATTAGAGCACCAGATCTGCAACCGCCTTATCTACTTTTTTGAAGAAACCAACTCATGCATTAGGATCCGTGAATTATGGAGTAAATTTGACATTATCATTATGTCTAGAGTTGCTAGATTAGTTAGGTTTTATTTTTGTTTCATCAAAAAAGGCCTCCATTTGTTAGATATGTGAGGGTTTAAAGCTACGAAACTTTTTTGCCAAATCATATGGGGTTTTCCATCATTTTTTGAGAAATTTTGACCTTGATCTCTCAAATTGTGCATGTTGGTGCAAAACGGACATCATTGGTGTGCTCATAAGGCCCAAAAACCCCTATTTTCATATAAAATATGATAGGGTTTTTTTAAAATTGATTTTTTAGTGTTTTGGGGGAATTTAAAAAAAACTGCCAAAAAAATCCGTACAAATGCCTCAATTTTTGTGCTATATTTTTTTGTGTTTATATTATATTTGAGCTACCTCAATTTTCATGCCATTTTGCATCAATTTTTGTGCCCTCTTGATTTTCGTGCTACCTCAGTTTTCATGCCATGAAGGTACGGCTGAATATTTTATTAATTTTTTAATCTTTAAATTAATAAAAATATTTGGTTTAAATCCTAAATGAGAACTTTTAGTAAAATGGTCATATCTTGAGCATATGAAGTCCATTTTTCATAAACGACATATCTTCAAAAAGCTAGTTCTAAGCTTGATCCAGTGGTGTAGGTATTTTTTCTTTATTTTTTTGTTTTGATCGAGTTATCAACTCTTGAAGTCAAATCATCAGTTTTCACTTCTAGGGGCATATCTTTTGACTCGGGTATCAGTTTTTCACAATTCTTGTAGAATTAGAAAGATGGTTTAGTGCTCTACACAATGATTAGACTTATTTTCCTAGATTTTTCCTTAGGTACATTTTATTCAACTTTTGATGTTTACACAATTTTCTTAATTACTTGGACGTTTTGGCCCTTGGGAATGCTCTGTTTGCGTCATTTGGCTCTATTTCACATGATTTTCATGTAGTAAAGTCAATTTCTCATATTTTTTTATTTGAAGAGTAATCATGGGTATTTCTACTCACCCTTCAGTTGTAATCCTAGAACGAGATAATTATGAGTCGTGGGAAAAGGGCATACTTACACATTGTAGGTGGCTTAATATTTTGCCTCATTTATATGACCTCATACTTGAACCAAACACACCAGGGAGAAAAATAGCTTGGGATATCATTAGAGATCATTTAGTAGGACTTATATGTTTTAGTGTCAATGTTGACACTATGTGTGTTGTATCGGACATTGATTGTCCCCACAAACTTTGGACTCATCTTTGGGAGATCCATGGAGACCCCAATCTCTCTCCATACCCAGAGGATCCTACTTTAGATTGTCTCTTACCCATGGCTACTACAGATTGCATACCCATTGATGATGCTACATTAGAAGACCTAGAGTATCTAGCAAGTCTTGCACATTCCAATGGATCAAAGGCTTATCTCCTAGTTCATACTCTTTAGAATGAGATTACACATGCATCATTTGTTGTTCATAATGACATCAATATCACCACATTGGCCCCTATGGATTTAGTTCAACATCATGACCATCTTGGACATCAATATCGCCACATTGGCCCCTATGGATTTAGTTCAACATCATGACCATCTTGGTCATTCATTTTCTACTACATCATGGGATTATTATCTTCTAGACACATCATTGTTTGTTGAGTCTCACACTATAGATCTTGAAGATTATATTGAGGACATACATGTCCTCTATCTTGACAATTAGATTATCACTGTACGCTCACCATTATCAGTTCATTTAGAGGTTGTATTTTAGGAGTCTTCACATCAGTTTGGATTTGGCATTATTTGTTTCAGTTCAAACACAAAGATTCTTTATCATCCTATCATGTCACACATCTTGAGACATATTGGTTCATCACTCTTCATAGGGTTTCTTCGATATTCTCCTTTGGATCTGTTTCTTCCCAAGGGGAGGAATGTTATTCACCACTTTAGGATCTCTTTCTGGGTTCTACATTAGGCATCTACCATTGTGATAGGAGTTTCTTCATTGTGGATGGGCCTTCTAGTCTCCTTCTATCTTTCCTATGGAGACCATTGTATATGTACTTATGTAATAGAAGTTGTCTTTGGGGGGTATCATGTAATCCACCTTCTATCCTTCTTCTATTAGTGCATTACATTCTTTTCTTTTCTCTCTTTTGGAGGGGAGTTTTATTCCCATGTGGTATTCTTCCTTTCTCCAGTTATGAGAGTTTCATTTATGTACATGGGTACCTCATCAGCCATTAGGGCGGGACCCATTCATGCATCCATTCAAGTATTTCTTTATCAGAGTTTAGTTTCTCCCTAGTTCATCTTAAGGGGGGTGTTAGAGTAATAAATTCATCACCTAATCAATTAATTAATCATTAATTAATTGGGTCACTTTATGCTTTATTACACTTAAGGTAAACTTAAGAGTGCTTTTATTTCATTGTTTTCTTTAATTAATTAGTTGCTTTTTTCATGATCAAAGGCTCTTATATTAGAACATGTTGTCTCATTCATTCCTATGAGGATACTTGTCATGTTCTAATCTAACCCTAATCAGGTTAGCTTTCATCCTTTTCAAAAGGATTTATTCATTGTAATTATTTTTCAATTCTCTACGACAACATATTCAATGTGGCTGTTGTTCACATAATGAATATTTGATGTTTTATCATATATGAGCTATTGAGAAATAATATCTTGCTTATTTCTTCATAGTGTGATAGGTTTATCATTGTAGGTGATTGTTGGAGTTGTGGGAGTACATCCATCTACTCTAATATTTTTCAATAAGGTGAATTGTGTGGTGATGAATCCCTTACTAAAAATATTTCATGTTTCAAAAATGCATTCTTCAACAAGGACCCCTTAGTGATTTTTTTTCTTTCAAAAATGAATTCATAGAAAAGGAATCTAAAAAATTTCCTTCAAAAAATGAATAATTTTTTTGATGAAGTCTAAAAAATTTCCTTTGAGAAGGAGCATTATTTTTATTAGACTCCTTTATGAAAGAAATATTTCAACAAGATACCTTGATGATAAAATCATTTGTGCAAAATGTCACGCTTTTCAAATTAGAGTGTCCCTTTGAATGGGACCCTTGTTGTCTTGAAGGGTTCCTGAGGGGACCCCTTTGAAAAATTCTCCTTTAGTTGCTTGCTCTGTGATATGTCTTCCTGTTTTGGATTTTTTGCCTAATTTGTTTTTGTGCAACTTAACATGTTGCTTTGATGGACCAAACACTTGTAAAGCCCCCTTTTACCATCAAGCTTGCCTAGCAAGACTAAGCATCTTTTTAAGCTTTCCTTGAACGATTAAGAGACTATAAGGGAATTTTGCATCAAACTCTTTAGGAATGAGCACCTATAGAGTCCTTTCATGTCAAGCCCCACAAGACTGAGAACTTGTGGTGATCCCTTTATAGGATCGAGAACCTATGAAGCTCCTTCCTTCTATAGGATTGAGAACTTGTGTTACTCCATTTGTAGGACTACGAACTTGTGAAGCTCCTTCCTTCTATAGGACCAAAAAACTGTAGAGCCTTTATCCAACTTCTACGGGAACAAGAACCCATGGATCCATTTTCACAGGACTGAGTACCTGTGAAGCCATCTCCTTCTCTCTTCATGTTAAGGTTCCCTTGCAGAACTAAGAAGTTGTAGAGCTACCTCCTACATGTCTAAGTGTGCTAGATCAGAGATATGCTTCCTTGACAGTTAAGGTATATTCTCTTCAATCTCTTTCTACTTTACCTTGCATTTTCACTAACATGTATGTTCGCTAAAGTGAGGGAAAAATGTAATGGCACAAATTTTCACCCTAGGAAGATTCCCCATTTCATCACCCCTACCTTAGAAAATATAAATTTGATGATGAAAAATCCTCCACTACCACCTACTCCATCCACCTAGTCATGTCTTTTTGCATCAGTGGAGGAGTTTCTATATGGGGACATGTGTGCACTGTGTAGATATCCGTGCACCATGCTGCCATCCTGACAAGATTCTTGCACCTAGAATTGGTAGAAATGTTATGTTTCCTATTGGGTGTTAAGTGTAACATCTCCTACCTCATTGATCAATGAAATTTGAGCCTTCTACCTTGATTTTTCTAATTCAAATCTATCAATTCTCATTCTTTCACTCTCTTGGAATTTGTCTTGGCTTCTAATCACTTTTCTTCTCTCTTTCATTCTATCTCTTTCTACTCTCATTCTCTTGCTTCTACACCACTTCTCTTAGCTACAAGATCTCCATTTTGACTCCAACACCACATCCTAGTTGAAACACCATTGCTATTCAAGGATTTTCAAGCTTATTCCTTCCACTATTGGCCTTGAGTGCTCATAGTTGAGAAGGTGATGTTGCTCATTGTTGTCCATTTGCACCATCTTGTTTATTGAGAAGAATTTTAGTTGTTTGTGCTATCTACTTAGAAATACTATTTCCTTTCTACTTTCTCTATCACTTTCTACAATTTGTGGCTATCTAGTTTTCCGTGGAGGTGGGAACACCAAAATGGGGATCTGAACAAGGTAGACCTTGAACAAAGCCCAACATTTTTCTTTTTTTCGTGTGTGTAGGTACTTTTGAGTGGAGGTACTTGAAGAATCAACTTGTGGGTAGAAAGTTATGTTTCCCACTCTCTTTTTAATTTCTAGAATTCATTTTGTTGTACTCATAGTTTATGTACTTTTCTCGCACTCTATTAAAACATAAAACTCAAATAGTTGGATAGTTACATAGACTCCTTATGTTTTTATCTATTCTCTGGACCCTGTCTATATAGGATTCCAGTGCTTCCTTGAGACACCAGCATGCCACACTGGAGTATGAGATCCACATTGTTTTCCTTAGACAGTGAGATATCTGAGTAGTAGACCGAACCTTTGAAGTCAACTCTTTTGACCCTGTGAACATCTAGTTTTAGTAGAAGGAAAGAGACGTGCTATCTCACCTTCCTTTTTAGCCTTAGTACCTTGTCCTATTCAATCTATCTAGAAAAATCAAGGTAGTTTATGGAAGCCTATTCCTTGGGGCTCTTTTGTGACTTGGATTCCTAGCGGTGACGAGTCCCCCTTCTCTAAAAATGCATGTGAGGTTTTTTTGCATTGAATTTGTTGTCTTTGCTACCACATTTGGCTATGATTTTGTAAATTTTTAAACTACTCAATTATTGCTAGTTCTAATCATTTTAAAAGGTTTTTATTACTTTTCTGACATCTTGATAGTGAGCTTATATTATCTATGTTATTATATTTTGTGTATTTTATCAAATTGTGTGTGTTTTTATGGCTAGATCTACTGCACTACATTAGCTTAATTATGCACTTCATTCATTCTCATTCACTATATCCATCCATCACAACCACTAGTTTATTTGTTGCATTAGTGTACTACAATTGTTGGTTCTTGCACCACATATGATCATTTTTTCACTGCATCTGACTATCAAGAAAAAAGAGGGTATAAAACTATGCTTTCTATTTATTTTCTTTTTCCATTCAATAGGGTAGAGCTTTTTGGTTACTAATATATAATTTCTAGCTATGTGGCAATCATTGGGAGAAGACTTTAAATAAAAATACTAATCTAATTTTCTACAGGTTCCCTTGTGTGTGTGATTTTTAATTTAGGAACATTTGGAATTGGTTCTTAAAAGAAAAAATTTCTTCTATGTCTTATGCACTTGCACACATGTTATTCAATTACTGAAAACATGTTGTCTAAATTATCCTCTCCCCTTGTTCTTTGTGCAACTCCTAGGTGATGATAAATAGTAGAATGGTTGTCTAAAGTATTCTCCCCCCTTGCGCTATGTGTGATTCCTAGGTGATGAGAAATAGCAATGCAATATTTCCCTTTTTCTTTTTATAGGGGTCCTACTTGGGATTTCACCCCAAGGTTTGGCCTCAAGCATGTATCTCCAGTAGGATATATAAAGGGGATAAAGTGAAAGGTGGGCTCAATCCACTTATGCCATAGGGGGTGGGCCTTTGTTGTCTTGAGTGATTTTGAGCATGAGTTAGAGACTTCGGTCTCCCATCGCTACTATGCCATGGTGTTATTAGGAGTACCTCCACTATGAACCATGGTTTTAGAAGCCTAAGACCTTTTGGCCATTATTTTATATCATTGTAACATGAAAGGATCAATGTGTGAAGTTACTCACCATGTACTCTGTTGAGTTGAGATGGAATCTTTTTGAGTTGCTAGCAATAGCCTCTCAGGATGAGAAAGAAGGTGTATCCATGGCTTCTATTGATAACCCTATTGCACTGGGCGTCTACTATCTACTCTTGTGTAGAAGGGTGTTGGATAATTATTCTCAATTGTTCAACTATCTAATCTTTCTAAGTATTACCCCTTTAATGAGAGGTGGGCTTGATATGTATTGATAAACCTACTAAAATAATTAGGTTGTGGTTGTCTTAATATTGTCTTCTCTTATGCAATATGCATGAAACCATCAAGGCTTAGGCCCTATGCCTTTTACCAAAGATTTGAATAGTCAAATCAACCAAACCTATATTCTGAGTGTTTTTTGTATTTTTGACCACATTCAAAAACTACCTAAAATGAAAAATACTTAGAAATAATTGATTTTAGGTCACAAGTAACTAGTCCACCACATATGTCAGATAATGAACTACATATTGTTATCAATTTGATGGAGCTGGTTTGTTCAAAGTTTTATTTTAAGGTAAAAATTCAAAATTAACCTTTGCAAATGTTTAACCATTGCAAATGTTGAAATTATTTTGAAGTTCCAAGATGTAATGTGTTTAAGTTGTTTGATTCAATTACAACATTAAGAGTTACATAAAAGAAAAGAGATGATTTCATTCTATATTCAATTGCAATGTTCAAACATTGTTTTACATGAAAGGAAAAGATACAAAATTGAACAAGTGATTTACAAATGCTGAATTTATATTCATTGGGTAATGAAGAAAAAAATGTCCCACACAAGCCGTGGGAGTAGCTGTGACAATGTATAAACAAAATAATTCTACACTATTGAAGATGAAAGAAAAGAAGACACATAAGAGTGAACATAATCATCATTTCCTGTAAGTCTTCAAGATGATTCTAGAATGGTGCATCATCCTTTGTCCTCAAGCTCTAGATAAATCTAAAAGAGATGATAAAGATACTGTTAGAGCTCCGATTATGAACATTCCTATGTGAATTATCAACAATAATGGAGAATGTTGCTAGTGATACATTGAAACAACTGAAGATGCAAGAATTAGAAAAGTGGCAGAAGCTAGAGAGGAAACATCATGATATCATATTGTTTTTTATCTAACATTGTTTATTTCCATGTGCAGGTATAGGACAAATCATGTTGTTGATCCAAATTGAATATCATAAAGCATGTGGTGTAAAACGGGCTCCCACAAGGGTTAAGACCCGACATGCTATTCCCCAAGCATCCAAAGAGGGGCTAATGTAGAAACAGATTAAAAAATGCTCAAGGAAATACATCCATCAAATGAATGCATCATAAGTGCTAGGAGGACTCAAGCAAGTGATCACCTAGGATAGTCAAATCAAGTGCAATGAAATGAAAATCATAGGTGATCCATTGCTCAAGTGAATTGCAGTCAAGTGCATCATCACAGGAGGTGATAGTGAATAGGCATACATAATGCCTTGTTTATGAATCATTAACTACAACTGAAGCAAATGAGAAGCCCTCGAACATCACCATTAAGTGCTTCATATTTCAAAATATTCCATGCAAACATTGCATTCACATCAACATGTTGTTCGAGAGATAAAAATACATGAAGAGTATAGATGAGAAGCTGACTCCATCACATACTAAGTGAAAAATCACTGAAAGTGATCCACTAAAGGTAGAAAATGAATGCAGAGAGGGCATGGTAAACCAAAGTGCAAAACATCAAGCATTTGAAGGCCAAACGAAATGTGGAGCAACAACATATATGAAGGTAATTTGCAGTTTTTTTTTGTATTTTGGAATCATCTGTATGAAAGGAAAAAGTCTGATTGCATGGTTTAGTGTTACATGGAATTAAAAATGAAGTGCAAGGTTGTGAGGAAAAAGTGAAATGTGCATGTTTGAAGCATGAGAATGCCTTGAAACCATGATAAAAATCAACAAATGAAGCACTGAGAAACATCATTGAAGTAAAAAAAATTAATCACAAAAGGTGTTTCCAAAATGTCAAATGTAGTCCAGAACAACATCATCAGTGAATGAAGTTAGTAGAGAAGTGTGTTGTTTTATCACTTCTAGTGGTTGGAGAAAAATCAAGTGATGTTGGCTTGTTTTAAAATGTGGAGTTGAAATGCATTCTAAAGTTTCAAGTGTATCTGAAGAGTGCAATCAAGTGAACACAAGAAACATGATAGTGGCATGTGAACAATACTATCAAGAGATACATAAAAATGTGTAGAAGATTCTTGCTTGACAAGTCATGGAAGAAATCAATGAGAATGGGTTCTGTGATATTGTACATTTCAAGAAAATAGTACAAGTAATTTATTGACAAGAATGCCCCTAGGTGAAGTGAAACCTGTATGTTCTAGCTAACAAGAAAGTGTGCTCCAGGAGTAACATGAAGCCATTATGTTCCTTCAGAATAATGTATTTATGCTATGGTAAGCCAATGCCAATATTAAACCATGGTTTCAAAGAACAGGAATGCAATGGTTCCTAGCTTGGTTTTCAGAGCAAACCCCACACAAGCCTCACATAATGTTTTCTAGAGTGCATAAATGGAAGAAT
Source organism: Sequoia sempervirens (assembly GCA_007258455.2). Lineage (NCBI taxonomy): Eukaryota > Viridiplantae > Streptophyta > Pinopsida > Cupressales > Cupressaceae > Sequoia > Sequoia sempervirens. The sequence goes on from VDFB02000015.1 coordinate 39,500,068, forward strand.
TTTCAAGTTCAAAATGGGGAAAGCCCAAATTGATGTTTTATACCCATGGCCTGGAGAGGCCAAAAATTTTGTCTTATGAGACATGTTCACCACTTCAAGGGTTTCGAGTTCAAAGTGTAGATACAAGAAAGAAATAGCCAGGGTTTAAACCCTAATGCCACAAAAGTGTTTTCAAAGTAGTCAAAATGAAGCTACAGGACCGCAGCCATGAGGGTTTTGAAAACCCACAAAATGGAGGTTCATATTCAAAATTATTTTCCATTTGATAACAATACATTATTTACATGTTTAGGGCTGAGCCCTATCAGTTCATTCAATAGGGAGAAAGAAAAACATATAGTGGTCGCGGCCTACACAAAATGGCCGAGTTTAAAAACCCATAATCTTGATTTTTTTTGTGAAAGAAAAGCTTGGGAAAGATTTATTTAAGAGGGAAATGCTCATAGATGGAGGAATAGTAAAGCTTACTTTCAGTATGGAGGTGGAGAAACACAAAACTATCGTGGCCAACGCTCCAAGAAATGCTCCAAATGATGTCTCAATTGTCGGCCATAAGGATGGAAAAAGGGATGACACAGGAAAAAAAAAAACACAATAAAATACAGTGGTGGCCGCGGCCTCTAAGACCATTTCTCCCTCAAATATAAGAGCCAACAGATGAAACAAAATATAGTCAAAAGCTTACCATCATGAAGGGAGTCAAAAGCTCGGTGGTGGCCGAGAAGATCAAACCCTAAGTCTTCCATGGAGGTGTGGGAAGAGCCATGTATTTCTCCAAAAGGTCACGATGCAAATGATGGTTAGAATGAGCATTTTGAAACCCTTTTGTGGTTTAGGGTTCTCCCTGCATAATTGGCTCTATTAGCTCTCAAAAACGCAGGTTTAAACCACGAGAGGTTGCCAAGCTCTCACAACGTTTCAGGGTAACAGACAAGGCCAAATGATTTGAACTTTATTCTCTTTAGGTACTACTAGACCTAGGCGGGTATACCTATTTGAATAAAGTAGACTTGACCTTTTTTCATTTCCTAAAGCAATTTACCCACACTAGAAAATGGGAGTGGATAAATGAGTTTTATTTTGGTATAAATTGTATAACCAATATCAAGGAAAAAATCTAAGTGTTCATATGTAAAAAATGAATGAAATTAAACAATGAAATTGTAGAGACTAGTGTCTTATTGGGTGTATGAAGTCAAATGAAAATATAAAATGAGTAACTTCTTTCTGGTAGAAACTCAAATTGTTTGGCATATAATTTTATGTTTATAACTGGTATAAACATGCAAGAATGTGATTACCAAGTTCTTCTTAATAATCCAAATGAGTTTCCCTAATTACTATGATTGACTAAAAGGATTTAATCTCTCCTTGAATGAACCAATTAATCAAACCATACAGATACAACAAGTGTGCACTGATAAACTAAAAAATATCCTTGATATATCAGTTTAAATAATTAGAAAACATTAACCTTGGAGGCAACTTCAGTAATACTTTCAATTAACACAACAAACAATTGACACAAGAAAAATGTCACCACATCAAATGAATTCAATTGAAATATCCATTGTTTCAAACATGCATCATAGTCTCAAAATTGTAAACATTTTGTATCCTATTGTATTTTTTGTTTGATCTCTTCTATCCCTCTCTTTCATTCGTTGTCAAAAATGGGTATTTATATATTGGCCATATGAAAGGTTGCGTCCATTTGTATTCAAATCCTGGGTGATCCATCTATTCGAGATTTTAATAACATTAATTAGACACCTGCAAAGACATCATGTAGTTCCGCCGACACCTTGAGTCTCTTCGACTACCACAAACTATATATCACTTTGATGTCCTACAGTCTCATCGATGTTCTGAGTCTTCCTGACAGCTATCCTTTCGGTCTTAAGTGTATCGCTGAGACTCTCGACGATGAAAACTATCACTGTGACTTAGGGGGTTGGCAAAACATTCCACAACTTACTTTGTGTCTTGCTGAGACATCTCCTTCGGTTCATTTTCTGATTGCCAAGACATAACAATTCTCCTACTAATAGAAAAACTCCTGGTGTGATGTTCCTAGCTCTCTCCAACGAAGCCTATCTCACCAAATCCATTCTATCCAAATATAATGCCAAGTCCTAATGTAATCCTATCGGTGTGACATAGGGGGTCGATAGGACTCCATAAGCTCATCCCAATGACAACGACAAAATCTTCCTTTGTTTTATTAGTTAGACCAAGTGAATACTCCAGGACATTACACCGATGGCTCTTGTCTCAATGACATAGTTCTTTGTGCTTCATCGGTATGACACACATGTGCTCGCTATGACTTATCCTGACGAATGTTGTCTCACCGATAGGACCCTGTTGTCACTGAGACTGTGCATTGCCTGTTGCCAAAATCAATCCTTAGATGAAAACCTATCGGTATGAAATTCATGATCTCTTGCCGATATACAGCAAAAAGAAATATGTTAGTATAAAATTCTTTATGGATCGGTGAGACCTGCATCATGTTACGCTGATATGGTTTATACATTCAAATGCTCAGGGTTAGGTGAATTCTATGGGACCAAATGATGAAAACCAACTAATGCATGGGAAAAATGATATGCAAAGCAAATTCTTATGCTTATGGTATGGGAATTTTTGGGAACTAACGGGTATGTGCAACCATGATATTTTCAAAATTTTATAGTTCTAACAGTGGCTTCGTCTGGGGATGAATGATTGTGAGATCATTGCAAGGATCCATATTTCTGGGTGAGCAGACCAAACTCAAGGTGATGGACCAGTGATCAAGATGGAATGAATGGAAATGGGGATGAACATGACCCTATACTACTGTACATGGAAAGATTTATTTAATGAAGGAATTTCAGGATTGTCCATGTACTGGCAATTCCTGTTCCTTTTATTTCCTAGACTACTGTACATGGAATAGAAATTTTTAAGAGGATTGTCAAGATTTTTCCATGCACTGGCAACCCTTAATCCTCTGTATTCCTTTGGCAACAAAATTAGTCTTCATTTCGGTAAATGATGACTCAAGGCCACCCAAAAGAAAGGCCCATAGTTTCCTCTATCATAAATTTTATTCTGATTTGAACTCAGTGAACTTCTCTTGAAAGTATTCATGCCATCCTCCTTGCTACTCTTGTTGTCATAAAGATACTTGCAACTCTTTCCCCCATTCCGATCTGGGTCCTGCATCATGAAATGATATCCCTGCTGATTTGAAAACTGAAAACATTCTTTATTCATCATATAACTAAGATTAATCTACACAGGAAATTTGCAATCATAATGCAACCAAGTAATACAACTTTCATGTACATGAGGAGGGGAAAAATCATGATCATTTGTGTCACTCATCTCAAGATTTGAATGCTTCTCACACAAATCTAAATGCTTTGTCATATCAAAACTGTTTGAGATAAATAAATTTGAAACATTTTGCACATCTTCCATATCACCATTTGACACTAAAATATGATTCATATCCTCAATATCATGTATATCTGAACCAATCAAGGCAAGAATCCTATCATCCTTGGTATGCAAATAAATGTCTTCTCCACATGAGTTAGAAATTTCTAAATCACATACCTCTTCTTGAATGGATATAGATTTTTGATCAACTTCAAAGTGTAGACACCTAAAAATGGTCTAGAGAATCTAATTAATTAAATACGATTTATTTGATTAATTAATCTTAAATTCATCTACTTAGTAAATAAATAGAAATATTTATTTATATTAAGTTCATTATTAATTCTTCTATTTCTCTCCTAATTAAATAAACAAAATTAAAAATTTTGTTTTATTTAATTATTATCATTTTATCATATTATTTCTCTCTTAATTAAATAAACAAAATTAAAAACTTTGTTTTATTTAATTATTATCATTATTACTTTTATACTTATCTTAAAATTAAATACACAACTTAAATAATTTGTGTTATTTAATTACCTCATCACATTTCTTCTTAATTAAATAAAGATATCTAAAATCTTTTATTTAATTATCATTTTCCTTTTGTTTTAATTTAATAAACAAACCCTATAGTTTGATTTATTAAATTATTCAATCCTCTTTTTTGCTAAATTTAAATAAATTAAAATTATTTAAATTTATGCATAAAATCATTTACCACTATTCACTCACCAATAAAATTAAATTTTTCAAAATCTAATTAATTCTACTGTCATTCACGGGAAGAGATTCGGGGACAAACCTGCAGGAAGTCCTCTCAATCTTCTTCCAACCACCTTCCCTCTCATCTTGCCTGGTGTTTTCATGGGGAGAAACAATCCTCCATGATCAGCTCCATCTTCTCATCCCATGCCATTCAATTCTCCAGATTGAATCCTAGCCTCTTATCCCGTATCCCTGTGCAAATGTGCTTCCGTAAAAGCTATAAATATAGGTCTTTGGCTATAGGAAAGGGATCCCAACTTGTGCAATCTTACTCTGTAGGTTTTCCAAGCATCCAACATTCATCCAGCATTCAAGCATTCAGCATTCATCCAACATCCATCCAACATTCATCCAACATTCAACATTTGCAGTCATGGCTGCCATTACAGTAGTTTTAATTATTTAATCATATAGGAATAGAATAGTTTAATTCTCATTCTCTAAGTGTCATTTCAATGGTCTAATTAGCTTCTAAAATCTGAGAGCAAAGTAGATTAGAGATATCTTTAGAGTTAGAGAGAAATAGGATAGATTTCTAAAGATTTTTAGTTTAAATTAGTTTAAATTTCTTAAAATCTTACATGCAATGTCTTATTTAGAGGTGTAGAAACATGTTTAGATTGTTTAACTCATTCCTGCGCTTACAATTTGGTGCCCACCGTGGGGCATAACCCCATATTCTACATAATTTTTGTGAAAAGTGTCTTACAGGTATTAGCGTGATAGTTTTCGCGGAACCGTGACTTTTTGTAGCACGCCAGCTAGATTTTGTAGCGCTCTGGTGGTCTGTTCTAGCACGCCCGTCATCTGTTTTAGTGCGCCGGTGGTCTGTTTTAGCGCGCCAGTCTTCTGTTGTAGTGCGCCACTCAATTGTTTTAGCACGCCACGTCACTGTTTTAGCACATCGATCTACTGTTTCAGCGCCTTGACTCTTTGTCTTTAAAATCATTTTTTCTAATATGGATCCAATGCATCTACGGCTAGATTTTGTTTTTGTCTATTTTTGGTTAAAATTTATCAATCCTAGGACAAAAAATGGATTAAAATTTACCAATCCTAGGAGAGAAAATGGATAAAAATTGATCAATCCTAGGATAGAAACTTCACAAGTTCTTGTGGAATTAAAATTGAACAATCATGCTTTTATGGAGCAATATCTCCATATAGATTAGCTAATTTGTCATTTGGGTTTTAAAAGTGAACAAACTTCTTTGCTGTGATTGGGTGATAGGTTTATTCTCTCCCCTTTACTGGGTGCATCAGAATACTAGACTCACTTTTCTTTACGCATTTTTAAAGCCTTTTAAAACCTTTAGATAAGCCTGCCATAGTGGGAAAAAGTACTCACCCTACGGGAACGACCTGAGTGGGGACAACCAAAAGCCATGGTATTCCAACCCACTTAAAAATTTATGTGAATTTGGGGAAACCCTCTTTCAACGGAAGTGTGCAGAATAACCATCCCCAAAATCTTTGTTCTAAAGATTGGGAGGTCTCTCAAGGGAGTTTATCCATTTGACACTCTAAACAGAAACCCTATCTAAGAACCTAGAAATAGAAGCACGCTTATCAGTTTCTAAACATTGTAATACTTGATAGTGCAGGGGCAGGGAAGAATCTACCCTCAAGCACTCACCATATAATTTCCAAGGACTGTTTGCTCAGGGGATCTGGTATCCACTTCCATCACTCTGAGTATGCACCTGGAAAATACAAAAACACGGGCACCCTCTAGGGGGTGACATGGCTGTGCGAGTCGACGCAATTCCAAGCTGTGGGTCGTTCGAGTATATAACGATGACCTTTTGTCTCTAGGAGTGAGTCTATCTGAAGTGTCTTATCTGTTATAAACTAGTGAAAATCAAGAAGAATCATGCTTGATTCTTAAGAACATACACTATCTGTTTAGATTCTAGGATTTTAAAGTCAACCATTCTATTCTTGCTTGTTGTGTTTTCTCTCATTAAATTCAGATAAGATCATCACAAAAATCTTCAAAATCAAAACACTTGTGAAATTCTCATGATTCGAGATTGGATATCCACCAAATTTGTCAAGAAATCTCTTGTCAAATGAATCAGAAAGCCAAAGAAAACACTTACATACAAACAACTTCTGAGAAAGCAATGATTTTTATATCAAAGTAGGAAAGTTCTACTCCAACATAGGACTTTTATTCATAGGTATCACGATTTCTCTAGAGGTTATATGGACAACTATGTTGTAGCTCCCTTAGATTCACAAGCATTTTATCAAAGAAGGGCTCTTAGGAAACACCACAATCACAGTCAAAGAATTCGTCCATAATACATCCCACAACCAGCCATACAATACGATATTAGACCAAGTGAGTTTCATAGAGTAAGATAGTTTTCTGTCTTAGCACCTCATGGTTCTGTTATAGCGCGTCACTGCTCTGTTTTAGCACTTTGGGTTTCTATTCTAACGCGTACCAGATCTGTTTTAGAGCTTTAGGTCTCTGTTCTAGTGCGTCACTACTTTGTTATAGTGCGTCATTGGTTTGTTTTAGCGCTTTGGGTCTCTGCTCTAGCGTGTCACTGCTCTGTTATAGCGCGTCCCAGCTCTGTTTTAGCGCTCCGAAAAGTTAGAAAATAGAGAGTTAGTAAGACAGTTTTTCAGTTTTCCCATGTCAAAAACAAGGTTTTCATTAGTCCAAAACATTTTTTCCATAGTCCAAAACACTTGAATCATACAAAAAGAAAACTTTACTATTATGCCTAGGTCTTGAAACATCTTGCAAAGTGTTCTTATCACTAAATCTGAGATTTTTTTTTGTGTCAAAGTTTCCCTATCAAGGATTTTTATCATCCTTCCATCATGAAACTAGACACGACTAAATCAGATTTTAAATCAAAAACTTTGACACTTATCCAATCAAAAAAATAAAAATAAAAAAAATCCAAGATCAAAGTCTAGAGTGAAACTTTAAACGTTTGTATGCCTATTTTTACACGATCAGCATATCAAAGACAACAACAAGAAGAAAATGAAAGAATAGCAGCCGTGGCTGAAGAAAACCCTTGGGGACGATATAGCAACACTGATGCTCTCACTAATTCACAAGAGAAAGAAATAACTGCAGAAGAAATCGAGAAAGTTCAACAAGACCCTCATTTCCATAAATTTATGGAAAAGATGCTAGAGCAAGATATGGAAAAGTATCTTCTATTATTAGCTGACAAAGGTGCTAAGCTTCCTAAAGACTTTGATGTCAATCAACTCAAGGAAACAACCATACCTAACCCAACTAGTATAGAAAATCCAAATCAAATAGATGCTTTGACAAAACAAATCCAACAATTACAATTGCAGTTCCAAAATATCCAACAAGGGCCAACAAAAAGATATTCCTTACAAGACATTTGCCCTTATCCATTCGACCTAAGCATTAACATGATACCATTTCCACGGTATTGTGAGTACCCAACATACAACAAATACAATGGGAGAACCGATGCATTTGATCATGTACGGGAATTTCGAGCCATGAGCATAGAGTTCACACACGAGGACTCTTACTTACTACGATTATTTCCAAGAATCTTAGGAAACACTTGCATGGAGTGGTTTTCTAAATTGGAACCCGGGATCCAATCTTTTGAAGAACTGATCAATAGGTTCATAACACATTTCTCATTCAACATCCAACATGGGGTGACCTTAAAAGAACTCTACAACACCAAACAAGCAAAGGGTGAAAATTTTCTTTCCTTTCTCCAACGATGGAGAAGGCTATTTGCTAAATACCCTAGATCTATTCCTGAAGAGGAGAAGATAGAGATGTTCATTGATAACTTAGTGGATGACATGAATTACAGATTGGACTTACAATGTCCATCTACATTTGAACAAGTTATCGAAAAGGGGCTCAAAATCAAAGAGGCTCTAATCAAAAGAGGAACAATCAAACACTTCATTGAAGGTTCAAACAATAACAATTCCTCTAACAACAACAACGAAAAGCCAAGATTTTGGAAAAAGAATAAGAATACTGATACCATGATCAATACACACACATCTAAACCAGTATTCACCTTGACGCCAACCACTATAAACAAACAAAACAATGGTCTTAATGTCAAACAAAGTAGTGATCAAGGAAATAATCAAAACAATGGAGAAACAAAAACCCAATCATTCCAACGACCATCCAATAAACGAAAATTCACACCATTAGGACAATCATTGGAATCAGTCCTCAAAGAACTTTTAGACAAAAAACTCATTCAAGTACAAGAGGCTAGGAATTGGGACCCTCAAGTCAAACCATCATGGTGGAATGACTTGCATTACTATCACTACCATCAAAATAAAGGCCACATGACTGAAAATTGTTGGCAGTTAAAACATGCGATACAAGACCTCATAGATCAAAAGAAAGTATTTGTAGAGGGGCACCAAACAAACAAAGATCATACAACATTCAAAAATCCTCTACCCAATTATCAGAAGGGAGAATCCTCTTCCACAAACACCAAAGGTAAGAATGTCGGTTATGTTTATGACACAACAATCCTTTGTTTTTCTGCTACCAAAGAGGATGAGGAGTTATGCAATCAAATCAATCAAAACAATGACATTACATCTACTAATTTGGTACAACATATGGACAAATCTGAAAACCAAATTAACGTAATCACACTCAAAGGGAAACAAGAGTACCAACCAGTTAATGCCACAACAAGGGCACAATCCAAAGTTATATTGAAAGGAGCATCATTATCATCCCCATCTGTGGATCCTCCCTCTAATCAATATAATCTCATTGATCAATTACAGAAAATACCGGCACAAATATCCATCTTGGAACTTCCAAAGATTTCCCCATCACACAAAGAGGCTCTTGAGCAAGCTCTTGTATCAACCACGGTACCTAACAATTTGGATGTATGTCAATTCCAGGCTATGGTGGGACATCTATCTGCACCTCATTGCCTTTCATTTTCCGAACATGATGATGTATCACTCACCCATCCACATAATTCTGCCCTTCACATTGAAGTCCTCATCCATAAACACCGTGTAAAGCGTGTCCTGATAGATGGAGGGGCTGGTTTAAATATTTGTACCTTAAAGTTGATTCGTGCACTAGGATACTCAGATGAAGCCATTGATACAAGAAGAAAAATCACAATCAAAGCATATGATGAGGAAGAAAGGTCCTTTAAAGGGTTGATCATATTACCCATTCAAGTGGGCCCTATTGTCCAAAAAGTGGTTTGCCAAGTCTTAGATAGGGAACTAACATACAACATACTGTTGGGACGCCCTTGGATTCATGATATGCAAGCAGTACCTTCCACCTATCATCAATGCCTGAAATTTGCTGTCAATGGACAGGAGGTAACAATCACAGTAGACTATAATGACACCCAAGCTTGTCATACATTGAAAACATCTCAGAATACATTAATACCTAACAATCGAGAAGTTAGCACATCAGATTCATCTAATGGCGAGAAACAACAAAGCTTCATATCAAAGTGGCTTCCAAAACAACAAAAATCACAAGAGATCAGGGTGGCACAATCTAACCCTTCAAATATTGAAGAACAATTGGCTTCACTCTCACATCAATTCACCAAAAAAGTACAGATAAGTGAAAAAGGAATAAGTGAATATGGTATTGGACACTCTTTCCATCTATCACAGATGTTGCCCTCCTTACAAACGTATGGACAACCATCTACAATCACCCAAAATTCAGCAAATTCTACAACGACATTAGATGGTAGATTTGTAAAAGCAGGGAACTTAGATGAAGAATAAGAAGATAAGGCTATTCTAAATTGGCTTTATAGGGATGAGGAAGCTTCCACTTCCATTTGTAATATCATAGAAACAAATCAATATGGAAAGGGAAAAACTATTCTGGAAAAGATGGGATATTCAGGACAGGGACCTCTTGGGTTAAGGAACAAGGCATAACATAACCAATCTAGCCTCTCACACTCCAACATAAAGATAAAGCTAGACTAGGATATGCAGCAGAACAAGGACCTCTTGAACAAGGGGAACAAAGTATAAAAGAACCAATCCAAGTTCTCACAATTCAGCAAAATGGCAGAGCTGGACTAGGATACACAGAAGAAGCAAGAGCAGAACTCACCAATAAAACTGTGGAGCACATTCTTCAAATAAGAGATAACTTTGAAACAGATTCAAATGAATATGAGTGGGACAACTTATCAGATGTTTCCTATGAAGATATTCAGATCGATGTTATCAAAAAGTATACCCCCAAACGTGAGGAGGGTCAAAGCTCGAGTTTTAATCCTATTGTCTTTGCAACACAAAATTTCGATGACTCAAGTGAAGATGAATGGACATCGATTGAGATAAATGATGTGGAATAAAATACCTTCGTAGGCCTCGAAATAACCACTAACAACCTAGACGACATTTCCGTCCAAGCTTTCACAATTGCTGACCTCAACCCATCTAATGATTCATTGCCTTTACTGCATCCCGAGCTTATCGAGTGGGAACCCCAACACCCCATCAATCTCCCTATTTTTGACAATGACTCTGCTATTATTAACTATCTTTGCTGTGAAGAATCCAATACTTGTTCTACCAATACTTCTTTTAATGATGATTTTAGGCAGGAGGGTGCCAAGCCTTTCAGTTGCAAAAGTATGGAAATAAATAATGGATCTAATAGTGAAAACCATTCTATGGCAGTATTTGATCCTAAAATAGTAAAAACAAAGAACGCATCCAATGGTGAAAACCTCATTAAGGCACCAAAGGATGAAAGGCTTGACATCCTCCCACAACATTATCATGAAAGATCATCAGTGTTGATAGAACCCACACAGTCTATTGATATTGGCATAGCAGAGAAAGTAAGAATACTACACCTGGCAGCATCCATTATAGATACAGAAAAGCCAAATTTTATCAAATTCTTTGAAGAACGATGCATCAATTTTGCTTGGTCATACTCTGACATGCCAGGCTTCGACACAAATCTCATTATGCATCACTTATCCTTACCAGCTGGCACTAAACCAGTAAAACAGAAACTGAGAAAAATGCATCCACATGTTGCATTATTGGTAAAAAATTATTTGAAGAAACTACTAGATGCTGGATTTATCAGATCTATTGATTATGCTGAATGGATATCCAACATTGTACCTATTTCAAAGCCAGATCACACCATCAGAATATGTACTGATTTCCAAGATTTAAATAGATCATGTCCAAAGGATGATTTTCCTTTGCCAAGCATAGACATGATTGTAGATCTAACAACTGGCCATCAAATGCTATCACTCATGGATGGATTTTCAGGATACAATCAAATCAAAATAGCTCCTGAAGACCAAGAAAAGAGAGCATTTACATGTCCATGGGGCACCTTTTGCTAGAACATCATGCCTTTTGGGTTAAAGAATGCAGGAGCTACATACCAGCGAGCTATGACAACAATCTTCCATGACATGATGCACACCTTCATGGAGGACTATGTGGATGATATCTTAGCCAAGTCTCACACCAGGGAAGGACATCTAGAGATACTTGCCAAAATATTTGACAGGTTGGAGAAATTTAAAGTCGGATTAAATCCTAAGAAATGTGCCTTTGGAGTAACATCAACAAAACTCCTTGGATACATAGTTTCTACAAAAGGAATTGAAGTAGATCCAACAAAAGTTAAAGTCATTGTGGAAATGCCACTTCCTAAGAATATCAGTACATTAAGATCTCTACAAGGCTGACTACAGTCCATCAGAAGATTCATCTATCAACTAGCAGATCGGTGTCATCCATTCAACCATCTTTTGCATAAAAATGTGTCTTTTAAATGGGATGAACAGTGTGAGATTTCTTTCAATCAAATAAAGCATTATTTAATGACACTACCAATCTTGGTGCCACCCAGTGAAGACAAGCCATTGTTGCTATATATTGCAACAACGGATATTTCTTTAGGAGCCTTGCTAGCACAAGAGGATAGAGAAGGGAAGGAATAGGCAATATACTATATTAGCAGGACACTTAATGGACATGAAGTAAACTACACCTTCATTGAAAAATCATGCTTAGCAGTAGTATTTGCAACACAAAAATTGTGACACTATATGCTCACTCACACTGTCAAGCTCGTTGCAAAAATTGATCCCCTCAAGTATTTACTGAGCAAAGCAACTTTAACAGGAAGGTTGGAAAAGTGGGTCATGCTCCTCAGTGAGTTTGACATTCAGTATGTTGAAAGGTGGGCTATCAAAGGACAAGTCATTGCCGACTAATTAGCAGAAGCTCCATTGTCAGACGGTCATCCTATGACCATGGAATTTCCTGATGCGGATATCCTCAATGTTACAACACAACCATGGAAACTCTACTTTGATGGATCCTACACACAACATGGATCAGAGGCAGGAATTTTATTTGTCACACCTCTTGGGCACACAATTCCACGATCTTATAGGCTTACCTTTCGTTGCACTAACAATGTGGCAGAATATGAAGCTTTGATCCTTGGAATTAAAGTGGCTATTGACTGGAAAATCACAGAACTACAAGTATATGGAGACTCTCAGTTAATCATCTATCAAGTCAACAATGATTACCAAACTAAGGATGACACACTGATTTTATACAAGAGACTGGTAGATGATCTAGGAAAATACTTCATAGAAATCAAATTTGAGTAGATACCAAGATCAGAGAATAAAGCAGCAGATGCCATGGCCACAATAGCATCTCTTCTACAAATGCCTGAAACACAAAATCGTTATCGATTTATTGTGGAACAAGTGTCAAATCCTGCATACGCAAATCCCAAATCCCAAACCATAAGCCTTTTGGATAGTGCCCAATCTTCCATTTATGAAGACATTTATACTTATCTAAAAGATAATATCTTACCACCAGATCTTTCTTGCAACCAAAAGCGCAACTTCATATGCCAATCCGCCAAAGATACCATTATTGTTGACACCCTTTACTGTCAAGGCCTAAATGGTACTCTTTTGCATTGTTTAGAACATAACGAATCCGCTTCTTCTCTACATGAGGTCCATGAAGGAATTTGTGGTAGACATTCAAGCGGATTATCTTTAGCCAAGAAACTCCTGCGTTTGGGGTATTACTGGCCACACATGGAGCAAGAATCTTATAAGTTTGTCAAGAGATGTCAAAAATGTCAGATTCATGGCAATCTTATACATGCACCAGCACAAGAGCTCCATCCATTCACAACTACATGGCCTTTTTGTCAGTGGGGATTGGACTTGGTAGGGAAAATTAACCCATCTTCATCTAATGGACATAAGTTCATTATTGCTGCAACAAAATATTTTACAAAATGGGTGGAAGCAGTTCCCTTAACCACAATCACTGGGAAGCAAATATCATCTTTCATACTTAATTATCTCATTTGTAGATATGGGATACCCCAGTCAATCATTATAGATAATGGCAGGCCTTTCAATAACCAAGACGTCCAAGAGCTGTGTGAAAAGTTCCACATCCAACATCGCTTTTCAACCCTGTTTACCCTCAAGGTAATGGACAGGCAGAAGCTTCAAACAAAACAATCCTAAAGATTCTCAAGAAGACTGTAAATGAGGTAGGACGTGATTGGCACGTTCAACTTAACCCTGCTCTTTGGGCTTACAGGACTAGCATCAGAACACCAACAAGAGCTACACCATATGCTCTTGTCTATGGATCAGAAGCAATATTACCTATTGAGGTAGAAATTCCATCCCTTCGAGTTTCACTAAAGGGACTCATTTCAGATGAAGATTATAGGATCTCTAGACTTCAAGAATTAGAGCTACTTGATGAACATCGACAACAAGTTGTTAATCATTTGACAGCCTATCAACAAAGAATGTATAGGAACTATAATCATAGGGTTAAACCTAGAGTCTTCCAGATCAGAGACTTGGTCTTACAGGAAAACCCTAGAAATCAAGCAGACAGAGAAAAGAAGGGAAAGTTTGAACCTAACTGGATAGGGCCTTATGTCATTATATCAGTCTATGGATCAGGAGCATACCGGCTGTCTACACCAGAAGGAGATATGTTGGAGGAACCCATGAACAACATTCATCTTAGGCAATTCTATACTTGAGGACACCTAGTGCATGGTCAGTAAGGTTGTCTTGACGAAAACCTGGCAAATAGGCGTCATGATGACAGAAAAACAAAAAAAAAATATATATATATAAAAAAAAAAAGAAAAAAAGAAAAAGAAAGAAGACACAATAAAAACAAGTGATGAAAACCTGGCAAATAGGCACTACTTGTGATTTTCACCAGCTCTTCTATCTATTAGATACAGTTTTGTCACGATTGTTTCCTTTCATATCATTTCCATCTATCATTTAAGATAATTATTATCACTATCCATATCATAGCGAGGATATCATGTTTTACCCTAGCTTTGGGGCAACATCGTGGTGTTAGTTGGTACAATGGACTTTCAGCTTAAATGGAAAGGAAATCAAACATGACAACACCAAGTGACGATACTTGAAAAGTAATCCAAAAACATCAGAAAATCCATCAAAATCCAAAAACATCAGAAAATCCATCAAAATCCAAAAACATCAGAAAATCAAAATCCAAAAAAATCAGAAAATCAAAATCCAAAAACATCAGAAAATCCATCAAAATCCAAAAACATCAGAAAATCCATCAAAATCCAAAAACATCAGAAAATCAAAATCCAAAAACATCAGAAAATCCAAATCCAAAAACATCAGAAAATCAATCAAAATCCAAAAACATCAGAAAATCAAAATCCAAAAACATCAGAAAATCAAAATCCAAAAACATCAGAAAATCCGTCAAAATCCAAAAACATCAGAAAATCCATCAAAATACAAAAACATCAGAAAATCCATCAAAATCCAAAAACATCAGAAAATCAAAATCCAAAAACATCGAAAAATCCATGCAAAAACATTCATAAAATCGAAAACACAAAAATAGAGTCTACATCAGTTAGAAAGTGGAGTCTGTGTCAATCAAACTACATGGTCTCTGCGTATATAACGTAGGCAAGACTAATCTTTGATCAGTCCCCGAGACCCCTAGGATAGATCTTTAGGTTACATCATTTGGTCGAACATCTGAGAATATCATGCAAACATCAACACACACATTTCAACATCGATGATCTAATCTGAATAATGATTTAAAAATACATTAAGTAGAAATTGAATTGTTGTACTTTTCTTTTTATCATTTGCTTATCATTTCTTTGGAGCTACTCGATGATGTATTGAACTAGAGAAGCAAGGAAGGAGAATGATACTTTTATTTGTTTGTTGTTTGTGAGTTAGTCATTATTATTCTGTGAATTGTCGCGGGAAGTGCTCTACCAAGTATCATGGATGACATTCCGATTCACTTAAGAAAATGATTAATTCTTGTCTGTTTACGCAAGAAATGCTCGGGTCATCTCGGTTTAATTGTACCTTGATGCTTGTATTCACTTGCAATATCAAAAATCATGAAAGAAGTACTTAGGTCATCATTGGTCTATCTCATATCATTGATGCTTGTATTTTCTTTCAACATTTTTAAAAGCTCAGTGATGATACAAAGCAAAATCAAAAGATTGTTAAAATGACACTTAGAATTGCATGGTTAAAATAGATTGCATCCATATTAGTCTTGCATATGCATTTATAGATTGTTTCAAAAGCTACCAAATTTCAATCTCAAAAGCTACACGTATTCCCTCTCTACATCATATCACCATCTCTTCAATATTTCTTAGGATATCATCTCTTTCTGAATCATTTTCTTTCATTTTAGTCATCTCAAATTCCATCCAATCTTAATCTATTAATTCTAGCACAAATCATTTAATCACATCCTTGGTTTTGTTCCCAACCTTATTACAAACCTTTATCCAATTATCATCATCATTGGGATGTATCCTTCCCTATCATTTTTTGTTGTTTCGGGATGTATCCTTCCCTCATCAACAACACTCTTATCATCATCATCAATCAATCTTGGCTTGCAACTTGACTGGGGCAACATCACGTTTATCCTTGAATCCATTTGTGCTTACTTACTTTTCATCTTCTCCTTTCATTATCTCTTCCTCATCCCATCCCCTATTCTATTCATCATTTTGCATCATCAAGTCCCAGTACATTAATCGATCTTATACTGGGGCATATCAATCAATCAGTGAAGTCAAATCACAAATCAACAATCTTATCAAATCAATCAACATCAATCAATAGATCTATCAATCAATCAAATCTAATTAGCTTTGTTCAAATCTTGTGATCATCAATCTATCATTGAACCTCTCCTATCATGAGGTTAATCAATCATCAATCTATCATTGATCCTCACCTATCATGAGGTCAATTATCAGTCAATCTATCATTGAATCTCACCTATCATGAGATCAATAATCTTCTAATCTATCAGGATCAACAATCAGCTGACGTGATCATCAATCATCATCATAATCAACTGGAGGAATCAATATTTCTTTATCGGGAGATAAATCGTTTCTCTATCATCAAATCATCATCATAATCAATCATCAAATCCAAAATTCATCAATTTATCTCCCGAGGGGGCATATATCGCTATCATTTCGAAATTCAATATCTGGGACAAATCAGGGGCACATTTTAAACTTCTCGTCAAAGACTTGACTAGCTTAGTAGTAGGTATATTGGAAGTATTCTTCAAAAAAATCTTTATGAAATGGAGGGTTTTCATTGCTCAAAAATTTCCTGAGTTGATCTTGTTTATTCTTAGGTCTGTGCAAAGGTAGCTTCCATCTCTTGTAACTAGTATCCATGCGACGGTATTTTTTCAAAAAGTATCTAATGGTGAATGGAAAGTTCATGGGACCTTCTAACTGAAATACATTAGAGATTAGGTCTTGGGAGATAACAAGCATATTGGCCCCATTTGGTGATTGGATAGTTATTTTCTTGGCATTATACCGACTAGCTAGAGCTTTCACCAATTCTACGTTGATGAACATGTTTAGCACCACAAGTCTTCCTAAGTTCAGTCTCCATGGGTTACAGACTGGTTGAAATCAAAATTTCTTTCTGTACTGATACATAAAAAGCTCATAGCCCTAGTGTGGCGTCCAAACATCCCCTAGACCCCTTTGTTTATCTAAAAATTTACTTTCTTGGACACTTCTTCTAGGTCTTGGCCCTAACCCCGGACATTGATCTATCAAGTCTTGGTTTAGATTCCTCTTTTTAGTTTTTTGTTTCTTTTCCTTAGGTTTTTTGCACATTTTCTTCCATTGAAAACTCTAAAAAAATGCAGCTTTCTAGCTAAGAGTGGATTACTTATGTGAATTTTTGCTTTCCCTAGCTTTACTGCATGATAGCTTTGAGTTTTGTCCTTTCTACTTCTACCCTTAGCGTAGCCTTTTTGGTTCTTGCAAATTGTATGATTAAGTTGTGCTGCAATTCACCTCAGTTCTAGCTCAATAATATACCACTTGTTTAGTCTTGTCATCAGGGAGAGCATTTGTGTTAAATATATTGATGATGCTCTTGATGTCACATCAAATAGTAGTAATCATTTATCGCTATATCGTTGGGACCTTGGTTCATTTTCCATCGATGGCCACCTTCTCCACCGATAAGTGTTTTTCTTTTGGTCTATTAGTAAGACATCCAACAATGCTACCCTAATGCATCCCAATTTCACCAATAAGTGTTAAACTTTGATACCCTATGATTATATCAGGCTATCAGGGGACCTTCATCATTCATTCTACTGATGCACTAGAGCTGTGGTGATGTGATAATCTCTGTTGTTTCCATTAGCCTGTCGGGGAGACTACCTTGGAAGCTAGCTCGATGGAAGGATGTTACACCGATGTAAGGATATGAACTGCCCCTATCAAGTCATCAGTGGGGTAGTGATGGGAGTTCCACTGACAGAGTATTGTTAGCCTGATGGTATCAAAGGACTTCAATGGATTCCATGAATTCGATTGTTTGGGTATGTTGGTTACAAAAATGGATTTTTTACATAAACCTCAACAATTTGTCTAGATCATGAAATTGAGTTTGGTGAGATTTTGTAAGGACTGGGAGATAAATGAATAGAGGTTAATACAAATATGTGGGATTTTTTAGTCCTAAAAGTGGCTCCGTCTGGGGATGAATGATTATAAAATCATTGCAAGGATTCAAAAAATATTTGGATAGAAGACGATGGATGAAGATGGAATATGATGAGAACCTAAAACTACTGTGCATGGAAATTTGCAAATTTCAGAAGGTGTCTCAGGGATTGTCCATGCACTGGAAATTCTTGACCTTCACCTAGACTACTATGCATGGAAAAATATTACTTTAAAAGGTTTGTCAAGAATTGTCCATGCACTGGAAATTTTTAATCCTCTAATGCTCTTCAAGAAAAGAAGGGTTTTAGAAACTACCCATGTATTGGCAATTCGTGTTCCTCTCCTAACATGTTCTAGAGATAATATGAGTCCTCACCTCTCTTGCAAACAATAAAAAAGGGTCCTAACCATAAGGCCTCAAATTTCCCATGCTTTCCTTTATCCTGGCTCTTGGCATTCCACATGAGAACTATGTCATCCACTTCAAACTTCTTGTTTTTAGCCTTCCTGTCATACAAGTATTTCATTTGTAATTGTTTCTTCCTATTGTACACACCTAAAAATGACCTAGGCCTACAAGCTTCATTTTTACCACTTTCGTCCTAGCATAAATGTCATTTAATTATGTCCTCCATCCACATTCGACTATTAATTAAATAATTCATAATTATTTAATTAATTCATGCCATTTTATTCTTCATGATTATTAAATAAATAAAGTTTATTTATTTATTAAATACGTCATTAATTGTCTAAGTCTTCCCTTAATTAAATAAATTTCTAAATTTATCTAATCACCCTTCTTCAGTCATCTCTTCCTGATTATTAAATAAATAAGTTTTATTTATTTATTTAATGTCACTAATTGTCATAATTAAATGAATTTATTAATTTATTTAATTATTAATCTTATCTTCTAAATTAAATAATTATCTTTAATTATTTAATTGCCAAATTTAATATTCCTCTCATTTTAAATAAATAAAATTATTTAAAATGTCATTACAATCTTAACTGACAATCCATTTTGGTAAATAATCTAAAAATCGATTATTTATTATTTCACAAAATCCATATTTTGAATTCAAATTGGTAGCTTTCTTCTAAAAATCATGTAATCAGGCAGATTCTTGATTTTCCAAATCTAATCTTCAGTTCAACTCTTATCTTCTTGATTTTTCGAATCTCACAAATCAGGCAGTCTTTATCCTCTTGATTTTTGAAAAAATCTTTATTTTCTAAATTAATTATTTCATTTATTCTCCACCACCGATTCGATATTCTTAGATGAAATCTTGACCACTCACTTAAGGATTTTTCCCTAACCCTGATTAGGGATTATCAAATTTAATCTGGACCTCTGATTTTAGGTCTCTGTCAAAGATCAATCTCATCCATCCGTTCAAAATGGCATTTTCTATAAAATGTCATTTTCCTCTCATTTTTGGATTACACAGAGATTACATATTCACATTAGGCAATATTTTAGACATTAGACGCATATAGATTCTACAGACATTGTAGCATTTGTCATCTTATTTAACTTACTCTTGTCATATTTAGGAATAGGCATTTTTAATCATTTAGGCATAGACATTAGACTTTGATCAAATCCTTCAAAGCTTGGTGTAGGACTTAGACTTTTATTTCAGATTGCTCACACACTCGATCTGAGGGCAACACAAATCAACAAGTTAGAAGGTGTAATGGAGATCAGCCATGGAGATTGAAGACATTGGGTGAGATTGTTCTATTTTCTGTGTTTTCATTTATTTTCCTTAGCACTTCATTACTTCTTTGGGTTTATTTTATATTCATTATTGATTGATAAATTGATCCTAAATTTAACCCTTAGTTACATTGGTGAACCCAACATTTTGTAGAAAAAATTGTGTGTTTTCTTGTTTGTTTTCACTGTTTTGCAGGTTACAGCCAAGAAGTCATACGAAATCCCGTCACCTTCTTTTGAGCACAGAAAAATGGGAAAATAAAATATTTTTAAAAAAATTCTAAGTTTTGTAGATCTTGTTCTCAGCTTTCCAGAACTTTAAACGGTTTGAAATTTCATTAAGATTTGAGAAAGTTATGGCTATTTTAGTGATCATAGTTTTTTAAGCCTTAACTGTTAAAACTCGAATCTTCTTTTGTTTATAACACTTTTGTCTTGCAGGATTTTGTAAAATTTTTTAAAGGTTTTGAAGGTCTATGTCTTAGCCTTCCATAGATATCTACTATTTAAAATTTTGTTTAATTTTGAGAAAGTTATCGTTGTTTTAATTTGCTGCTGTCATTAAATTTTATTTTTTTATTTTTTATTTTTTGGTTACTAATCTTTATTGGTAGCATGTGGCATTGGAGTTTTTTGTGGGTCAAAGACAAACATTCAAATTACTAATGTGTGGTCTTCTAGGTTCGAACGTCAAAGACTAAACATCAAAACAATGTGCTTGTCTTTTTCTTAGTATAATACACATTTCATTTTGGTGCAAATAAAACAAACTTGTCTTTATACTATGTCTGAGTGTGTTTGCAAAATGGTAGGTAAGTATGCTCTCACCTTGTAAAAACTTGGTGATCAGAAAACTAGACCCATTTTTATCTATTTTTAACCCCACGACTTAGTATATCAGAGTATCCTCTCCCCTCGCATTTTCAAGCGATCTTGGGTGTAAGAGAAATGGTTACTAACTCTAGAAATTGGGCCTGCCTGGGGATTTTATCACCCCAACGTGACTCAAACCGGAAATGGAGCTAAAGCCAAGCTACCCCTGACCGGTATATAAATATGAATCTTAAGGGAAAACCTAAGATTACGAGTGTGGATGTGTCATACAGATAGAGTAGTACTCCCTTAAACCCTGTTGACCTTAACCTCTTCAGGCTGGAGTGCCACCTAATTGGCGATTAATCTCTTGCCCCATATATGGCCACTCGAACGGGGGTCTTAAATTAAACACCTTTGTGTAGTAAGCCAAAAACCTTCTATTTTCTAGCGCAGCACCGGTCGGTATGAAGACATCCACACTTTCACAGTTTGTAGTAGAGGTGATCAATCTGCCATGGGAGTTTCATGGGGGTTGGAAGCTTGGTTGGCCTGAGAAGAGAGTGCACTGTAAGGGGGAGCCCATGCAGCCAAGCTTCTGAATTCACACGCTACAGCTATGCGGTTGGGGAAACCCATGTGGAATCTAGTGAATATTGTCCTGGCCTAACCATAGGATTGTACTTGTCTCATGTGTGCTTGCTTACAGTCAAAATATTGTGCTTGCAAGTGTTTTCTAGATACTGAAACAAACCAAACAACAGTCAAACATTAGACCTTTTCTGACCCATTTCACAACATGAACATGCAATCTTCCATGAACATGCCATCTTCATCACAAAATTTTTTTGAGCCATTAATAAAAAGAGACCAGAATGGACAAGTATATGTAGAAGACTTAGAAGCTACAGCGCAAAACCTGATATAGCCTCCTTTGTAGAAAACTTAGTCTTACAAGACCCTCAAAGATATTTAGCTATACTTTTGGACCAAGGGGCTAAGTTACCATGCGAATTTGACATAAATACGGTGAGACCTCCATCCGTCTATCCTCACCATCAACAGCCACTTAACACAAATCCTGCCATGAATTCCCAACAAACGTCCAATTATTACCCTTATCCTAACCTTGACAAGGGAAACCAACTATCCACTAGTCTATTCCATGTCTCCACATCATATGCTAGTCCTCCACCTATTAATCCCATCCAAGTATGCATCCCTTATCAACCATCTATCAACTCATGTCAAGTCCCCACATCATACCATATCGATTCGGCCCAAGTCTCCATGTCTCATTTTAGTCAACCTTACTCCAATCCAGTCTAGGTCCCTATGTCATATCCTATGTCATTACCAACTAATACAATTGAAGTCTCCATGTCATATCCTATGTCGTCACCAACTAGTCCAGTCCAAGTCCCCAGTCCTTCCCATACCAGTCCAGTCCAAATCCCCATGTCCTATCCTAGTCCTTCATATATTAGTCTAGTCCAAGTTCCCACATCCTATCCTAGTCCTTTGTACATTAATCATTTTCAAGTCACCCCCTCACAAGCCACATCTAGTCATGAAAATTCTATCATAGTCCAAAGTCACATCCCATCGTCTACACTTGAGGATACATGTCAAAACGAAAGCCCAAAGCATAACCTTATAATGTCACCCTCATGTCAAGAACAAGGTAGTCCATCCCATGACCCTATCTTAAACTCCATTCAAGGATTCCTTCAAGACAATCATGGCATCCAAAGTACACCTACCATTGACCAAGAAGTCCAAATCCATGACAACCCCATCTTTGACCAAGACCCTACTATTGACCAAGAAGTCCAAAATGATCCACTCCTTGACCTTTACGCCATTTATGATCAAACACTTGAGGACCCTATACAAGCCTCGACTATTGACACTTCCCACGATGAGACACTTGCCTCCATGGGATACAAAGATGATATTCCTCTAGAACAAGAATCTTCCACTAGGGACATGCTCGCATATGATCAAGTTATAGCTAAAATCATTGGACTCTATGACACTAAAAATAATGATGGCTTCGACATTGCCTTGGAAGCACCAACAGAATCATCTGAACCTGACATGTCACATGATCAGACCAAAGATATCAGTCAAGAATATGTCCAACATGATAATGAAGCTAAGACACTTTATCAACTAGGGTCATCTACTCTTGTTAGAGCAGGCTTTCTTGCAGACGAAAATATTACAAGTGACAGTATCCACATACCTAATGATGGGTTAGCCTCTTGCTTTCAAAACAACAAATACCCCATCGCGAACAAAATTTGTCAAAGCATGCAATATCAAGGCATTCAAGAACCAATACAACTTCAGGAAAATTGCAAATATCAAGGTCTTGGGTATTCTTCAGTCAGCAAATCAAACGATGTTAGTGGTACTTCCTCGATATTGGGGGCAACCTTGTAAGATACAAACATCAAAATGGATTCCATGAGAAATCCTTGTCATAAGATTGCTACCAACACTCCCTCCATTCGTACCATAAATCGTCATTTTCAACCTTCCCTTTAGAACCAACAAAAACAAAAGTCTTACAAAGATCAAAATCAAATGTCAAAGGCCCTTGAATCAAACAAAAGGACAAGTGGACAAATGAAATTAAAATGGATCCCAAAGAAAGATGGATCAAACAAAGACACCAAGTCAAATACAAAAGTCAATCACAATGTGGAGCCACAAGACAAGAGGACTCCCACATATAACACATGTCCACCTCCTTCAAAATGGTCATCAAGCAAGGCATATAGAAGTGTTGGTTCCAAACATCATCCCAATCAAAATTCCAAAATCCGTCATCCACCATCCCAAGTTTGGAAAATAAAAAGTGATTCATCCAAATGTCCAAACAATCTTTCCACGTCTACCATCATTCGTCATAACCCTACATCTCGTCTAAAGTCCAATGATCCCACATCACAAATCTGTCACATCTTGGAAGCAACTCTTTACCGCAAGGACTCTCATGGCACTCTATTGTGATGTGCGTATTCTGATAAGGCTAACTTTAGTATTAGAAATGACCACAATGACATCAATCAATTGTATGAAAGCGCTATGATCCTGACAAGACAACTCCTTCAACAAGGTCATTATTGGCATATCATGGCACCGGTCTCTACATCGGCACTGTCAGTAGATTCAAAACAGTCAGTGGTTATCTAAAGCATCCAAGCTATCCGCAAAATCATAAATACAAAAAAATTGAAAAATGTAAAAAAATCGTCACCCTGATGAAAACCTGGAAAACAAGCGTCTTGGTGCCCCAAAAAAATAAAAAATTCAAGAAAATAGTAAAGAGAAAAATTTCATCCAATGGTGAAAACCTGGCAAACAGGCACCCTGGATAAGTACCATGATGAAAACCTGGCAAACATGTGTCATGTGTAAAATAAATCGTCTATGTGGACTTTTACACTTGGGGGCAAGTCGTCTCATTTCCCATACCTTCCTCATGACATTTACATCCATCTAAGCCCTATCATTTCCATCCATTTTCCCACCTACCTTGGTCTTGACATAAAACAGGCACACATAAGTCATGCTTTGGGAAAAATCTTGACATGCCTATCCTTTGGTCATACACGATTCATGAAACATCATGTCATTGACCGTCATAGTCTTATTGTAATTATACAAAATAGTCCTTGAAAATCATATGACAATTCCATTAGTCTCATGTCTCTCGTCTTTTACCAAGGCCACCCCCTATCCTTTCATGCCTATCACCTATCTTGGCTTTCCCTTATCAAATGGTCTAAGGATAATCATCATCCCATCTAGTCCTAACCAAGTCATTCCAAATGCAACGAGTCTAATCCATACAAGCACATTATCCAAAATTTTACTTGACTGATTTCCTGGCCCGGCTGTAGACCTCCATACTCTTGTCACATTATCGTCATCATCCTCACGTTGTTTTAGGATGCGTCCTTCCCACATCAAACAACGTTGTCATCACCTGTCAATTGGTATTCAGCTTGACTAGGGGCACAATCATGTTTGTCCTTGGATTCTCCTGTGTAGGCATCAGTCATATGCATTTGTCACGATCCTCTTAAATGCCAAAATCCAAAAACATCAAAAAGTCCTAAAAAAAGACAAAAACATCATAAAATGTCCTGAAGAAAGACCAAAAACATCATAAAATGTCCTGAAGAAACACCTAAAAATCATAAAACATCTTGAAGAAAAACACAAAAACATCCAAATCAATGTCAAAATCCTAAAAATGGAGTCAAAGTCAGTCATGTCAGTTAGTCCATGTCATTGTTGAACTGCGTTGTCTCTGCGCATTTGCTACGTAGGCAAGGCCATCAGTAGATGAGTCCCCAAGACATTAGGTCAGTCCCTTTAGGTTGGTCCAAATAAAATCATGGCATTTGTCACAATCGTCACATCGGTCAAATAAGTCAGACGTAGTCAAACTCAGAGACAAGACAGTCATTCGAAACGTCAATGTCAAAATTGGTCAAAATCAGACAACACAGTCTAATCAATTATACAGTCAACATCAGTCAACTTTCCAAAACATATTAATCAAAACAATGTCAATCTCGTCACTCTTTGGCCCTCTTCAAGATGTGTCCTTCTTGGAGTTAGACCTCGTCAAAATTTCCTTTTCCTTTTTAGGATGTGTCCTTCCTGATAATAGGCCCCATCAAACTATCAACACCGTCAAATTGACAAAACCCTTAAACTATCCAAACTGTCAAATCGACAGGAAATCAATCTTTGGCAAACAAAATAAAATGGTTGTTAATCTTTCTGGTCTATCTTGTCTTATCTTTTGACTATCTTGGCTATTTTGTCTTATCTTTTTACTATCTTTTCTTTTTGGTCATGTTACTAGCTACCTCGAGGATGTCCCATGAAGGATTTAGAGGTGCGATGACGTCTCCTAGCCTATTTTATTTTCTTTGACTGTTGTTTGTGGATTGTCTTGACAAAAAGACTGGGGCAACTTCCCCCTTAGTATGAGTTAGGACATTCCTTGTCTGTGACTGTCTATTTTTCAAGTGGATGACCTTGCACACTTTGGTCTACGTCATATCATGGTGTTTGTTGTCCATTTGTGTCATTTTTACTGCCCAATGATGATTAAGAGCAATAAATATTAAAGTCCTACTGCAATTTTGAAGGATTTGGTCTAGGAACTAACATGCATCTCCTTTCATCTTGTCATCTCATATAGGCATTGCATCCATATCATCATCCATATCTTTTTCACTAACATTTCTTTGTCTCTTCATATTCTAGTCTTCTCGTTAATTTCGAGAGCACACCCATGTTCTTGGAACCTGTCTGTCCTCTCAAGGGGGCATACCGCAACCCTCCTTGTCATTCTTCCTCATCTTATTTTGCACTGGGGCATATTTTTGACCTATTTTCTTTGTCGTAACGCGACAAGCGGCATTATGACAAAGAGGGGCAAATGTAGACACCTAAAAAATGACCTAGGCCTGCAAACTTCATTTTTACCACTTTTCGTCTTAGCATAATTATGACACTTTAATTATGTTCCTAACCCATCTTCAACTATTAACTAAATAATTCACAATTATTTAATTAATTCAGGGTCTTCTATTATTCCTAATTATTAAATAAATAAATCATATTTATTTAATGCATCACTAATTATCTAAAGTCAACTCATAATTAAATAAAATTCTCATTTTATTTAATTAATCTTTTTCATTAATGTCCTCTTGATTATCAAATAAATATATTTTAATATATTTATTCAATATGTCACTAATCCCTAAATCCTCTCTGTTAATTAAATAGATTTGAGCTAATTTATTTAATTAATTAACCACTTCTTCTAAATTAAATAATTATTTTTAATTATTTAATTGTTGTATGTGACACTTCTTTATTTTTAAATAAAGAAATTTATTTAAAAATATCTCACATAGTTAACTAATTCTTCTTTTAGTAATTAATTTCAAAAAACAATTCCTCCTTATCTCACAAAATCCAAGTTTTGAATTAATTTAATTCAAAATGGAAATATTCTTCTACAAATCAAGTAATTTCTAAAATTACTAATTTTCTAAAATCCCATCTTCTTGTCTTTTGATTTTTGCTAATTCCATCTCAACTGTCACATTTATCTTTGATTTAATTTATTTAATTAAATCTTATTCACACATTTGGGCATTTTTCCCTAACCCTAATTGAGAGTTGCCATTTCAAATCTTAACCATTGATTCTAGGGCATTTTCTCAATCTCTCATCTCATCCGTCCATTCAAAATGGCATTTTCTATAAAATGCCATTTTCCTCTCACTTTTCAATTACACACAGAGATTATCAGACATCCAGTTTATACACTCTTGTAGTTGCACACTTAGACTTTTCATAGTAATTGTTAGCATATTTCATTGAGTTTTGACATCTTTAGGCATAGACATTCTTAGTCATTTAGGCATAGTCATAGGCTTTAGACTTTGATCAAATCCTTCAAGCTTGGTGTAGGACTTAGACATCTATTTGTAGATTGCTCGCACGACGAATCTAAGGGTAAAACGTCAACCAGCAAGGTAGAAGGTACTATGGAGGTAATCATGGAAAATTTGATGAACAAGTATAATTGTTTTATTGTTTAATTTCCTTTGTACTCGATAGGTCTTTGGGTTTTTTTTATATGCATTATTGATTGATTCACCTTCTCTTCTTCGGTCTGGTCATCTTCTCTTGTCAATCTGGTCATCTCCTCTCGTCCATCTCACGATGATATCTTGTGACATCCAAAAACATAAGTGCATCCATGATCATATAAACATTGCATAAGGTCCATACATACATCATCCATAGTAGTGAATCATATTCATAATCACAAACATTGCATTAACATCCATTTACTAAATACACTATGCACATCACTATCATCATCATCTCATATAAGTAAGCATTGCATCATCATGACATCAAAATCATAAATAAGCATCATAGGACATACATGATACATCATAAATCAACATCATACATCACGTATATTATAATGCATTAAATCAAAGAACATCACATAATACACATGTAGGCCACATCAAAACTACATCATCATATAATATCATCTCAAAAAGGTACAATGTCACAAGATAAGGTCAAGAGATATCCCAAAAATGGAGCTCGCAGGCTCAATAATATATACATAGTGTGTCATAGTAACAAAAATGCCCCTAGGGTAGACTCTCATCATCCCCTTGTGGTGAAGAATGTGGCGGCTATAACTTTGAAACTCGCACTGAAATGATGGACAGACCTGTGGCAACCTTTGTCAGTGCTACTGGTGGAACTAAGAATGAAGGTGTCATCTCCACAGTAACGAACATCTGTGATGTCACTGTTGCCTGACTCTGAGAGGTAGACGGATCTACCACTAGTGGCTGCCTCTGCACTGAACCAGTTGACCCATGACTATGGCTTGAATGGTGACTCAAGGTGTTCCTGCATGAGTGGTGTGACCTGTGCCCTGATGTGTGCCCTATTAAGGTAGACCCTCTGATGCTAGTGTGACTCCTACTACCACTAGCACTACTTGATCTGTGGCCACTGCCTGTCCTCGTCTGTGACCATGACAAGGTAGGATCCCATTGCTCAGGTGGCACTGCCTGCTCATACAATGTCCTATACTGTCCCAATCTCGTGCTCACCCTAGCCAACTCGCGAGCCATATCCCCTATAGGCCCTGTACATAACTCCACAAACTATGTGCACCACTGAGCCGAGTCCTGCTGGCAGATCACTGCCTAATCCTGCTCTACCTGGGCTACCTCTAGCTCTGACTGTAATGATCTGACCTGGGCCATGCTCTCATCTAGTCTCCGCTGTAGGTCCGCCACCCTCTGATCTGTCGTGGAATCCTGGGGAAATCTCAAGGAGGATGGTATCTCCTCCTCTCCCTCCACCATCCACCATTTGAGGAGTCTCTTAGCCTCATCCATGGCATCGTCCTCATCATTATCATCATCCACCACATCCTCTGCCACCTCCTCATGTCCCCCCACCTCGACCTCCTCCTCCTGTCATCCGACATCCACCTCCTCCTCCCATCTCTCCTCACCCTCTCCCTCCTATCTGGATTGCTCCTCTCTCTCCCCCTCCTCGCCAACCTCGGGGATAGCATCTAATGCTACCCTCACCACACGCTGTCACACCCTGCAGCCCTATCTCTAACCATCTCTCCTCCTCCGGCGGCCATATCTCCATCATCCCCATCATCCCCATCATCTTCGTCATCTCCCCCAGCCTCCATCCCTGCCTCTGTCCTAGCCTCCATCTCTTCCCCTGCCTTTGTCTCTACCTCCCCTCTGCCTCCACCTCTCCCTCTACCTCCGCCCTTGCCACCTCGCCTGATTTTCAGCACATGAGGTATCACTGATCGTCTATCCACTGGTGCTAGCCCATCTGGATCTATTAATGGCACTGGTCTGTGTGCCTGCCACCACAAGTCATAATCTACCGTAGTCCTGGGATCGGCTACTCCACCCCTCCATCCCCATGCCTAGGCTCCTAGCCCATCAATCTGCTACTCTACGAAGGCCACTGGGATGGCTGGTCCCCAAGCATACTCTTTGGATGACCGGGCATACTCGGTTGTCCCTGCAGGTACACCCTGCTGCTCTCTGAACTGTCTGAGGACACGCTGCGGCAAATACATCTCGATAATCAATGAGGTCTACACAGTCCTCCCAATCAAATATTTGTATTGTCTGCAAAGGCTCAGGTGGTCATCCTCGTCATCCCACTGCTCACAGTCTCTGTACAGGCTCTAGATAAATGTCACCATGGTGTCAATCCTGTGCCACCACCAACCAGTCTTACCCATCCGTGTCTGCTGTAATGCACCGGCATAGTAGTAAGTGTAGGGAATCCCCTCAGCCAACTGTGGTCTCTGAATGGGAGGACGAAATATGGCAATGTGCTCCCAAGCCTAGATCATCATCAGAGTAGTCCCGCAAGAAATACTTTCTGCCCTCTTATAGGCAACATCATGCAACTGATGGTAAAGTGTCCCCAGTAAACAAGGACCCCAAGCATAAACTATCCTATCATGTATCATGCCAACCAAGACATCTCCCCAGCCAATAGGGAATCTGTGTCCTTGATGGTCGGGAATCAAGATTCCCCCAATCAAAGTCGCAAGGAATGCATCAAAGGGAGTGTAGTGCTCTGACATGAACTCCCATTTGATCTCATATCCCTAGATGCCCAGTCCTGCACCCTGATCTCGGTAGTACGCTTGGAAGGTCTGCTTGCCATGGTGAGGGTCATAGACGATCCGCTCCCCTCAGATCGGCACTCACAAAATCTGGTAGACATCCTCCAAGGTAATAGTGGCCTCACCTATCGACAGGTGGAACGCATAGGTCTTCGAATGCCAACGCTCACACAACGCAGTCAGTAATCCCCTATTCACCCGAATGGCGGGCATGTAAGCAACATAGAATAATCTTAGTCGCATCAAACAACGCTGCTCTCGTGGGCTCAACTAGTTAGCAAACTAAAAGGTCGTCGGTCTGCTCTCACATGTGTAAATCGAGGCAAGCTACCTCTGCAAAAAGCCAAACAAGTTGTCAGTACCTTTTGAGAAAATTGTTAGTATAATCACAAGCATGTAAGGTTACACAAATAACAAAATCAGCTCTGGTCATGGTCAAAAGCAAATGTGTCGCACTAAGGCAATTGTGTCTGAAAACGTCAATTGCATCATTTTCGTACATCAAATGCAGTTCATAATCGCAAATGCATCATTTGTTTTGTCAAATGCATCGCATGTATACGCTTGCGTCATGAAATTTGACACTTGTGTCACAGAGAAGCGAATGTGTCACATAATAACAATTGCGTGGAACAAACTTGCGAATGCGATGCAAATGGACAATTGCAACATTCAAACATTCAAATGCGACTCGAAAGGTTGAATGTGTCACAGGTTTTGACAAATGTGGCTCAAACCACCGTTCTACCCTAATTCTTTTTTGCACTTGCGTCGTGATGCATCATATGTGTCGAACGCGAAGGTGAATGCATCGAACACTAACGCATATGCGTCGTGGCACATTCGTTATTCGCCCTATAAACCTAATTATGACACACAAAAGAAAAAAATTACAAAGTGGGACAGGGGTACATACCGCTAGCTCTGAGCCCTCTGGCCACCTGAACGTCCGCACGATCTCCCCGTGATGCTCTATGACTGGAATCACCATCCTCGTTGCGCTCCTTTTCGCTCTGAGCTCTTGAAATTTGCAAGGTAAATAGTGAAAATGAATTGAATTTTACCCCTTTGTCAACCTATTTATAAGGTCAAAATGACATTTTCTCAGGTGAGTTACTGCTCGAGGCTCATTTGACCAAGTTTTACTACCTCGTAGGCTGTCTTAAACATGTCAGAATCCAAAACCGACTGTGCCGTTGTTTTTCTGGTCATTAAATTGACTTATCGGGACCCTTTCCAAAAAAATTTGCCGCCGACTCAAAATTTGACAAATTTCCCAAGGGGGCATCGATACTCCATACCTTCACTGGGGCATGACTTTGACTTATTTTCTTTGTCACAACATGGCAAGCGACATTATGACAAAGAGGGGCAAAATGTAGACACCTAAAAATGACCTAGGCCTGCAAGCTTCATTTTTACCACTTTCGTCCTAGCATAAATGACATTTAATTATGTCCTTCGTCCACATTCGACTATTAATTAAATAATTCATAATTATTTAATCAATTCATGCCATTTTATTCTTCATGATTATTAAATAAATAAAGTTTATTTATTTATTAAATACGTCATTAATTGTCTAAGTCTTCCCTTAATTAAATAAATTTCTAAATTTATCTAATCACCCTTCTTCAGTCATCTTTTCCTGATTCTTAAATAAATAAGTTTTATTTATTTATTTAATATGTCACTAATTGTCATAATTAAATGAATTTATTAATTTATTTAATTATTAATCTTATCTTCTAAATTAAATAATTATCTTTAATTATTTAATTGCCAAATTTAATGTTCCTCTCATTTTAAATAAATAAAATTATTTAAAATGTCATCACAATCTTAACTGACAGTCCATTTTGGTAAATAATCTAAAAATTGATTATTTATTATCTCACAAAATCCATATTTTGAATTCAAATTGGTAGCTTTCTTCTAAAAATCTGATCTTCAGTTCAACTCTTATCTTCTTGATTTTTCGAATCTCACAAATCAGGCAGTCTTTATCCTCTTGGTTTTTGAAAATCTTTATTTTCTAAATTAATTATTTCATTTATTCTCCACTGCCGATTCGATATTCTTAGATGAAATCTTGACCGCTCACTTGAGGATTTTTCCCTAACCCTGATTAGGGATTATCAAATTTAATTTGGACCTCTGATTTTAGGTCTCTATCAAAGATCAATCTCATATGTCCGTTCAAAATGGCAATTTCTATAAAATGTCATTTTCCTCTCATTTTTGGATTACATAGAGATTACATATTCACATTAGGCAATATTTTAGACATTATACACATATAGATTCTACAGACATTGTGGCATTTGTCATCTTATTTAACTTACTCTTAGTATATTTAGGCATAGGCATTTCTAATCATTTAGGCATAAACATTAGACTTTGATCAAATCCTTCAAAGCTTGGTGTAGGACTTAGACTTTTATTTTAGATTGCTCACACACTCGATTTGAGGGCAACACAAATCAACAAGTTAGAAGGTGTAATGGAGATCAGCCATGGAGATTGAAGACACTGGGTGAGATTGTTCTATTTTCTGTGTTTTCATTTATTTTCCTTTCCACTTCATTACTTCTTTGGGTTTTATTATTGTGCTTTCAATTCATTGAATCTAATCCTAAAAATTACCCTTAGTTACACCTATTATGTTACTGAGCTTGATTTTTTATTTCATCGAGCTCCATTAATTCCTCCATCCTCTCCTCCATGGGTTCAGGAATGTCCAAATCTTCTTCCAAAATGAACTTGCATATTGGTATTAAATTATGCAAAGGGAGTCTAGCTTGAGTTCCATACACAAGCTCAAAAGGTGATTTACCAACAACCCTTTTCACAGTAATCTTGTCTGCCCATAAACCAAGCCTTAACTTGAATCCCAAGCCTTTTTGTTGTTATCCAACATTCTTCTTATGATCTTCAAAATACTCTTGTTACTTGAGTTTTCCTACCCATTTTCCTATGGATGATAAGGCGGAGAATATGAGATAATAATTCCATAAGACTGGAAAAACTCCTTGAACTCATCAGATCTAAAATGCATTCCATTATTAGTTACAATCCTTGTTGGGACCCCGAATCTTGTGATGATGTTTTCCAATAAGAAATTGGTCACAACCTTACTAGCTTCCTGCTTGGTGGGTATGGATTCCACCCATTTTGTGAAGTAATCTATGGCTACCAATATGCATCTATGTCCTCCACTAGATTTTTCTATAATTTCCCCTATGAAATCAAATCCCCATTGGTGAAATGGAGCTTATATCTGCATGGGTCTCAAAAGTAATGCTCCTTGATATTTTAGTTTCCCAAAAAAATTTTGACATGATTCACATTTTCTAGTATAGTCATGTGCATCATTAAAAACCTGGGGCCAATAGTACCCTGCCCTTAGTATCTTATGAGCAGTGGTCTTTTGTTGAGAAATTCCCTCCACATACTCCATGCATTTCCTTCAAGACATGTCTTTCCTAATGTTCATCTAAGCACAACAATAGAACACCATCCCTATGCTTCCAATAGAGGTCTCCCTTCATGAATACATATTTTGAGGCCTACAACTTGAGTGTCCTTTTTCTGTTTTCATCAAACCCTTCTTGACATTTCAAATGTTTGAGATAGTACACAATATCAGTGTACCATGAGGTGTGTTCAATATTGGTGACCATATCTTCTTCACTATTGACATTGCATACTTGGGCAGCTTCCAAATTCATTTCAGCCATTAATTTGGCTAATCCTTGTCCCCTTACAAGCTTGGTGATCTAGAACTCAATATAAAACTCTTGAATTCTATTTATCCATCGACACCTGTGCCCTATTGTTTCACTTTTTATAATTACATCTTTCACAACAACGTTAGGAACATAAGCTATAACCTTTGCTCCTAATAGATATGGTCTAAATGCCATGATTGATTTCACCAATACGTAGGCTTGTTTCTCCACAATATCACATTTCAATTCTACATTTCGGAGGGATTTACTAAAAAGGGAAGTTGGTTGCTCATACCCTTCATCATTCTTTTGGAGCATAACCACAATAATTGTGTGATAAGATGAGAATGAAAAGATTTGGAAAGGTTTGTTGAAATCTAGAGATTTCAATACTGGATCTTCCTTGATTGCTCTCTTTATGGATATGAATGCATCTATAGCCTCAACAGTCCAATCAATCTTTGCACCT
Source organism: Sequoia sempervirens (assembly GCA_007258455.2). Taxonomy (NCBI): domain Eukaryota; kingdom Viridiplantae; phylum Streptophyta; class Pinopsida; order Cupressales; family Cupressaceae; genus Sequoia; species Sequoia sempervirens. The sequence goes on from VDFB02000015.1 coordinate 39,534,403, forward strand.
TTCTTCAATATCTTTAATATTGGTTTTACTATCTCAGCAAAATTTGATATGAATCTTCTCACAAAATTTATCTGTCCAAAAAAAGATTGAATAGCCTTAACTATCTTGGGGATGGGTATCTTGTCAATGGCCTCCACTCTTTCAGGATCAATTCTTACTCCATCCTTAGAGACTATATGCCCAAGTAACTTTCCTTCTGTTACTACAAATTGACACTTTTTAGGATTAAGTGAGATGCCATATTCCAATTCTTTCAGAAATATTTTCTCAAGGTGAGCCACATGATCCTCTACCTTTTTGGAATATGCAGTTAAATCATCTTGGTAGACTACCATTATTACATTAATGAGGTCAGAAAAAGCAACATCCATGGCCCTTTGGAATGTTGCACCAACATTTGTGAGTCTAAATGGCATTCTAACATAAACATATGTTCCCCATGGTGTAGTGAAGGATGTCTTGTATTGTTTTGATTCTTTAACCTTCACTTGGTTATAGCCTAAAAATCTATCCATCATGGATAGTAACTCACAGCTTGTAACCATTTGTAGCACAGACTCCATGTTTGGAAGCGGGTAATTATATTTGAGAGAAGATACATTCAGGTTTTGAAATTCTACACAAAGCCTTATATCTCCATTTTTCTTTCTGACCGATACTACAGTGGAGACCCAATATGAATGTCTAATCAGCTTGATAATTCCTCCTTCCCTAAGTTTCATAATTTCATGCATTTTAGGCTCAAAAGTTGGATTGATGGGTCTTTGTTTTTCCCTGAATGGTTTTGCATTTTTTTAATGAAATCTCATGTTGAAACAAATATCCTTTATATGCTTTAAGATCCTCATAAGACCATGCAAAAACATGCTTGTATTTCCTTAACAATGCAATCAACATTTTTCTAATTGTTGGACTTATCTTCTTCCCAATATATACTCTTTTTGGTGCTAGTTCAATCCCTAAATTGATCTCTTCAACATCTTCTCTCTTTACTGGTGTTTGTTTCATAAGAGCATGATCATTTCCATCAAACACCCTCTCAAGTGCCACAAGACCTTTAGGAAGTCTATTGGTTTTGAGCTGCAAAACTTATTTTCCAAACATAGTCTATTTTCCATCTACTTCTTTCACAAATGCACTAAAGTCAATCTCCTGAGATTCATACTGATCAATGCAATGTAGAAATTTTATGAGATCACTTTCATCATTGAAAAATTTCTAGCCATATATGTTATCAGGGATGGAAAGTCTTGTTTTGAATTCAACTTGAGACATTCCGGCCAGGGTGATATCATCTCTTTCTAGGACTACATTGGCTAAGAAATTTTTCATTAAGTTCTTTGACCTATCTATCCACTCAATAGAAAGGCATCAAATAATTCAATTGTATCCCATACTACATTTCTATACTATTTTAACCTCTTGTTTTTTGCAACATATTTTGATCCGATCTATGAAATTATTAACTCAAAGTCTCCAAGAATAGTTAGCAATTTGGTTTTGTGTTTGATAGCCATATTCAAACCAATTAGCAGGGCCTCATACTCTGCTATATTATTTGTACATTCAAAAGTCAATAAGAATGAATACTTGAATGTAGTACCTTCATGTGAGATAAAAACTACCCCTGCTCCATTACCTTCCTAACTACATGCTCCATAAAATACATCTTCCATATACCGTGTTGATTCTTGGAAACATGCTTATCAATTGGATCAGTGTCCACTAATTCAGGCTAGGAATGCTCTATTCTGAAACTTCTTAAATCCACATCACAAAAATAGTTTATTTGATTTTGAGCCACAAAGTCCACAATCTGATTCATCCTTGGCTCTCTATATAACTTGACCTCTTCACCATTGACTAGTATTGTGGCATAGGACAAGCCAAATTGCACATTTCCTCCAACTGCTGCAGTCCACTACCTTGACAAGAGCATTCCAAAATGAGGGGGTGTGTCAATTACAGTTATGTCAATATTATATACTGCCTGCAGATAGGCAACCAATTTCACCTCTACATCTTTCATAATTCCTACCACTGGGATAGGCCTACTATCCATAGCATAGCATTTTCCACCAGGAGTGTCTACCCACATGCCAAGTTGTTTCATGACCCCTCTTGGCATGATGTTAATAGCAGCGCCCAAATCTATCATATAGTTTCTTACCAAATTATTATTTATGAGAAGTGTAGTAACATTGGATCAATTTGTGAAGGATTCACTATTGCATCACCAAGACAAACTTCAGGAACCTTTACTTCTCCCTGCCTGCTATTACTTGTTGACATCCCTTTTGGCACAACAACATGCAAACATAATACCACTATTATGTTTCTCCTGAAAGAGAAAGACAACACATGGATGTCTTAACTCCCAAGGTCTTTGTAGTTGGTTCTCAACTGTGTTGATGTCCCTCAGTGGTCAATGTAACAGTAATATTCAAGGGGTCTACTGGTGTTGAGCTTTTGGATCATTCTAAGATCAAGCATGCACTAAAAACCTAATTTAACTGGGGTTTTTAAAAGAAACAACAAAAGATAGGCCAGAGCTTTGGAACAAAAAAGAATGATAATTCATCTACCTTAACCAGACTTGTTGTTCTTCAAGGAATTGTAAACTAAAACTGCATAACAAAATTAACTTGTGATTGACACACAGTTTCATTCATTTACAGTGTTGATTTCAATAACAAAGTACTAGTTACCATTTTAAATAAAACACCACAATAATATTCCATTCCTTGAAGACTTCACATATCAAATGATTAACTTAAGACAAACACCATTCTAAAATACAACATGAAGTAGATTAAGATCTGGTTGCTTCTACTGTTCATAAAACAGATAAACAACAATTACAAAATTGGCATAATCACCGGTGTACAGAAAATCTATGACTCCAAATTGTTTCCATTTATATTGAGAAAACTGAAAAGATAGATTATTGGTTCCTATTGAATCTAATTACAAACTAAGAAGACAAAAGAAGCTCCTATTACAAATAATCAGGATGCAATTCTATCTCCTATATTTCTGCTAACTTCTATGTATTTAAATTTTTTCCTATTTTCTTAACTACAAGTTCCAACCACCTTTACAAAGAGGCAAGAATTCCATATATATACAGAATGTACCAAATGAATGTGTTGTCCCCCTGCATTAGGGTTTACAAAATATCTGCTTCCAGGAGAGTCAGCTCTAAGATCTTTTTTTTGAAGAGATTCAAAGCCGCATTCAATGTGAAGCCCTGCTGTCCGGGTTGGTGATGGCTTGACCTCAGGAGAAGCCTTTAGATCTTTTTGCAACTGCAGCATTTACTCTTTGTCTTCGTGTCCACCTTGAACTCTGTTAGGGTCACCTTGAATGCTCCAGGGCACTTTTACCATTAATACTGATCAATCTCTGCTGGTGGTTACTATAGTTTTCCCTGTGAGTCATAGTTTCCTCATTCCTTCAGCCTCCTTCATGCTCCAAACTTCTCTGCAAGTTGACCATTTTCGGGAAGCACCATCAGGCCTCCTGACCTCAGAATGAATCCAAATCACTTGCACTCTGTTGGTCTTCTCTCATAGGGGTGGTCAATCAGTCAAAGGGGCCAATGAGTCACTCTGTTAGTTTCCTCTGATTGGTCGGGCATACGCCACGCGAGCTCCTTAGGCGGTCAAAGGTGGTCCGAATGACATCGCATGTCGGTGAGACACCACCGGTGTCTCACCGATGTGATTTCGTCTCATACCAGTTATCAGCATAGCACAGACTAGTTGATGAGACCCTTCGTCGAGCTTCAGAAGTCATATCGAGCTCGCAAAAACCATCGGCAAAACAATCGCTAGTCGGTGGGACATCATAGCGAACCTCAGGATCCTTCAGTGATCACATTTTTCATGTTAGGGGGACTATCGCTTGTCACTGTGACCTCCTGGTGAAGTCCTCTTTATCTCTTAGTGGGCCCATTCTCATGTCGAGGAGACTTCACTATCTCAGCAGATCCTACCCTGAACTCCTCTTTTCTTACCGAGCCCCTCTTTGTTATCGGCAAGACCAGTGCACTTGGGAAGACATCTCCCCGAGTCCATCCTTACTCGCCCAAGCCTGAGTCCCACTTTTTCTTTGGTGTGACTTTCTTTCTTCGCCAAGACCTTTTGGCGAAGGCATGATCCTTTGCCGAGCTCCATTTCCTTTAGTGGGACCTCCCTTTCTGTTGGAAGAACATCGCATGGTCGGGGAGACCTTATGGTGACCCTTTTTTTTTTCTCCCCAAGCCCCTTTTATTCCTCCGAGCTCACTTGATTCTGTTGCCAAGACCTTCCTGAATCGCCGAGACTTCTTTCGAGCTCGAATTGCTACACCGATGCCGCTTACTCTTCGGTGGGCTCCTTCGTGTCTGTGAGACTTCCTTTCTCGCCCAAACCTCACACTGAGGTCCTCTCTTTCGTCGAGTTATTCACTGGTTGGAAGGACATCTCAAGGTTGGGGGGACATCATAACGACCCTTTTGTTTTCTCCCTGAGGTGATGCCCTGTCAGTGTGACACTTCTTAATCGCTGAGACCTCTCGGCAAGAGTCTAAATCTTCCCTGAAAACCCTTAGGGGACCTTTGTCGGCAAGACCCATGGCGAGTTCCCTTCCATGTCACCGGGACTTTAGCACATTGGCCAGACTTCATGCCGATGGTGAGCCACTCTCCCCGAAGAAAGACCCTCCTTGGCGTGACTTCCTTCTTTCGGCCAAACATTATGCTGAAGTGACAACCTTTTGTGCTTTGTCGACGAGACCAAACACACTTGCCAAGACTTTTCCCGCCGCAAAGGTTTCTCACCGAAAGGTATATCTTTATCAGTGGTCAGTGAGACATGATGCTTTCGGCGAGATCATACACCGAAGATAAACTCTTGCTGAAGTGTCAGCCTGGTCCTTTCTAGTCAGCGAGACTTCATGAATTCACCGAGACTTCTTGGCGAAGAGGAAACCTCGCGCCGATATATGGATCCTTTTGCTGCCAGTCGGTGAGACATGGAGAGATCGCCATGACCTCATTCCTATGATGATTTCTCTCGCCGAGACTTCTCTGGGGTCTTGTCGATAGGCAACATAGATGCCTATCGATAGAATGCACTAGTAGTCGGCAAGACTTCTGCAAGGTCTTGCAGACTTTCTCCTTAGAGGAGATTTGTGACCAACTAGACTGGGGAATGCTCTCCAACTGAGTTCCCTTCCATGTATCACCATGTGTGTGATTTGATCCTACAAAACAAAGGTTTGCATTAACACTCGGGGAAAATAGACACAAAATATCAATATATCATAATGAAATCCATTATTGCTTGTGATTATTTCATTGAATCCTTAGCAAGAAGAAAACCAACTTAGGCCAAGATAGGACTAGAATCATATCAGAATTAGCAGACAAAACTACGCAGAAAATAGGAGAACTCCCAAGAGGAAAGCAAGTAACCAAAAGCAAAATAACGAAAAAAGAAAGGGGGGACCCATTTTGTTCCAAATCGAAATGGGGTGGTTATGCAAAGCATAACAAATGGTGACTCAGTTGAGAAAATGGTTTAACCATTTTCAAGAATCTGAAGGGTTCAGCTACCCAGAATTCCTGGTTCATGATCATGACAACTCTAGTTGGGTCAGTTATAACAAGCAAGGTTGAGCTAGAATCTCAAATGTAAATCAATCAATGGCTACCTCAGAATCTATGTGTGTGCTTGATTGTGCATCATCCTTTCATAAAATTTTCTTCATCTTTTGAACAACAATGTGGAAGATTTGAGCGACATGAGTTGATTCCCTCTGGTTGTTGTGCAATGATATCCTGGGCATTGCTCCGCTGCTAGTCAGGCATCCATAGCCCTGATGGAGAGACCTCTAGTTTTCTCATAGCATTGCTCTACTGCCAGCTAGGCGTGCATAGCCTCGGTAGAGATACTGGAATCACCCATTCATATTGAGTCTTCTTTTCTCTTTAGATAATTCTTTTCTAATTTTTTTTTTTGTTTTCTCATAGTTTCAGATCTTTCATATAATTCTTTCTCAATATGTCAGATGTTTAACATCTGATCTGGGTTGAAAACTATCATTGGACCTCATAACAACACTTGGGAGATCAGATTTTCCACTCAAATATTACAACACTATCACCCTAGGACAAATATACCGATACAAAGGAGATGGTCTTAATGATTTGTGGCAGATTTAGAGGAGCTAACGAAAGTTATTTACTTTGCACCTTGTTTTCAAGACCTTCCACAACCTTTATTGACAATGGGCATGAAACATAGAGTTTAAGACAAAATCATCCAATCAGCAAGCCTGAAAATATCTAAACCACCTCTCTCCTAATGACCATAGTATACTTTAGATAACAACCCACAATTTCAGATAGAAAGGACAGATCAGCCCCAAAGAACAAAACAAAACACAAACCACATAACAAGGGAAACAGAAAGACAAAAAGGAAAAACAAACAAACAGTCAGCAAACTATTCACAAAGAGCCAAATACTTACACAAAGAGCAGAATTATCTACACACAACATTTATTTACAAGAAGCAACTATTTACACAGATGCAAATTATGTACAAACAAGAGACAGAATAAACAAATTATTTATATAAAGAACAACAAGTGCAGCATTAGCATGCTTTACGACCCAAAATAGTGCTTAAGGAACTACCCATTGACAGGTAAGGGAACAGGTTCTCCAGTTAAGCTACTCAGTTTGAAAGCATTTTCCCCTAGGATCTCAACAATCTAATAAGGACCTAGACAGAGTTTGTCAAATTTCTGGTGACTGCCCTTCTTTTCACTGGCTTTATCCCATAACAATACAATGTCAGATATCCTAAAGGCTTTTATTTTGGCTCTTTTGTCAAACCAACATTTGACAACAGCCTAGTGCCCAAAGAACTGTTGCAAGGCGTCATCTCTCTGTTCTTCTAATTTCAATAAGGCAACCAACCTTACTTCTATCCTACTGTCACTAGAGTAGAATTTCTGAATGAACTCAAGGATAGGTATTTGTAGATGGATGGGAAACACAGGGTCTTGGCCATATACCAGCTTGAATGGTGAGGTCTTTAAAGTGGCCTTAATCCTAGTACTATCTTCCCATAACGTGAATCTCAGCTGGGTATGCTAGTCTCTAGGGTTATGCTCTAACAGTCTCTTTATTACCCCTAGAAGGTTCTTATTGGTTGACTTTGCAACTCCATTGCCTTGTGGGTATAATTTGAAGAATATTTTAAGACAATTTTGTGATCATAAGCCCAAGAAATAAACTCAGCAGAAGAAAAGGCAGAGCCATTGTCACATACCAGAGCGAAGGGTACCCCAAACCTTGTAGTGATGCAGTCGGTGAGGAACTTGATGACCACCTCTGTTGTGCTATTCTTGCAGGGTATAGCCTATTTCCACCTCATGCAGTAGTCAGTAGCAGTCAAGATAAACTTGTGTTCTATAGAAGAATTTGGGTTAATCACCCCAATAAAATCTAGAGCCCATTGGACAAATGGTCTTACCTCATAGACAGGCTGCAATGGCATGGCCGCATGGCGTTCCCTTGGTACAGAAATATGATAGATATGACATTCCCTCACATGTTGATGGGCATATTTGAATACACAGGGCCAGTAATAACCAGATCAAAGGATCTAGTGTGCCAAAGAATTTGCAGACCTATGACCTGTGCCATTTTTCCCATGAAACTCAGAGATCGCATGTTTAGCCTCTTGATGATCAAGGAATCTCAGGTATACTCCTTCAAAATTCCTCCTGTATAGCAACCCTCCTTTGAGCATGTAATGAGAACTCTTGAGTCTCAGGGCTCTACTTTGAGTTGCATTCATCTCTTCTAGACATCAATTGTTGAGCATAAAATAGACGATATCAACATACCAAGGGTCGCTAGAGAAGGACTGGGTTGTGTATTGTTGACAGATGATTTTGTTGCCAGTGTTCACCATGGACTGAGACAAGCCTGTACCTCTAACAAGTTTCATAGGGCATATCTCCAGATCGAACTCTTGCAAAATGGCCATCCATTTGCCTCTCCTTTCTCCCAACTCACTTTGCATCAATAAAGACTTCACAGCCGCATCAAGAACTACAGCGATGATTTGGCTCCAAAGAATGTAGTACCGGAACTTTTTAACAGCTCTGACCAACACAAAAGCCTGCTTCTCAAGAGGTGGGTATTTGATTTCTTCATTTTTAAATAGAGAGCTCATAAACGCAATCAGTATCTCCTTTGCCTCTCCTCTTCATTGAGTTAAGACAGTTGCACATGAATGCTCAAAGGAAAAAGAATAGATGTAAAACAGTCTCAGGTAGTCTGGGCTGGTGAGCATGGGTGCTTCTGAGATGGATCACTTGACTTTCGAGAACGCGGCCTTTGCTTCCTCAGTCCACTCTATCTTGGCGTCTTTCTTCATCATCTCATTTAATGGTTTCACGATTTTAGCAAAGCCCCTGATGAACTTTCTCACAAAGTTGATTTTCCTAAAGAAAGACTTCATTTCTTTCTTGCTTCCTGGCCGGGTGATCTTCAGAATGGATTCAACTCGATCTGGGTTGATTGATATTCCTCTTTCAGAAATTATATGTCCCAACAGTTTCCCTTCGGAAACCCCGAACACGCACTTTTTTGGATTCAATGAGACGCCATATCGGATGCATCTCTCAATGACTTTGGCTAGGTCCACAGCATGATTCAGTTGGTCCCTGGAGAACACTATCAAGTCATCCATATAAACAATGATGCACTTACCAATTAGATCCTTGAAAGCTATGTCCATGGCGTGTTGGAAATTTTCCCCTGCATTTATCAGACCGAATGGCATCCTCCTATACGTGAATGTTCCCCACTTTGTAGTGAAGGTTGTCTTCATTTTTTCTTCAGAGTTGACCATTACCTGATTATATCTAGAGTAACCATCTAGGAATGATATCATTTGAGATCCATTAACAGTCTACAGGACCTCATCCAGTGAAGGGAGCAGATAGTTATCTTTTTTAGAAGCTCTGTTCAAATTTCTGAAGTCGACACATAGCCTGATCTCCCCGTTTTTCTTATGAACTGGGACTAAGTTAGCCACCCAAGTTGAATGGAGCATAGGGAAGATTATCCTTGCAGAGAGCAACTTCTAGACTTCTTTGAGGATCAATGGCTCAATCAAAGCATTGACAGGGCGCTATTTTTGTCGAAATGGCTTAGCTTCAGGCTTTAGGGGAATAGTATGAGTCATTATAGTAGCATCAAACGTCTTTAGGTCTTCATATCCCCAAGCAATTGCAGAAATATCTTTCTTAAGTTCCTTCAATATATCTTTCCTGATGGCTTCAAGGTAGGCCTTCCCTATGTAGACATTCCTTTCAGGGCCAGAATCGGCAGGTTAACTGTCTCATATTCGCCCCCCTTTTCTTCAGCTGATATCTTCTGTCGAGCCCTTGGATCTGAGTCAAAAATTCTTTCCAAGGCCATCATTCCCTTAGGAATGTTATTATTCTTAAGTTAAGAACTCCTTCTATATCACCTTCCTTAGGGTTCCAATCTCCTTGAATTTTGTTGGACTCATCAATAATTTGTCCCTCAAAAATATCTGAGCTTGCTAAGAAAGCAAGAATGTGTCAGTCATCATCAAAGACTTGAAAGTTCTTGATATTATTTGGAACTGCAGGGGTGTAAATTAATTCCATGGAGAATTTCTTGAGCTTGGAGCCTTGTATAGGCTTTAGGGTGCTTGCAGCAACAACCAATGAATCAGCTACCTGATTGTCTTCTCTAGGGATTAAGCTAATCCCAAAGGCATCAAAGTCCTCAATCAGGTTCCATACCCAATTTCTGTATGCTTCCAGCCTTTTGTTGTGACATGTATATTGGTTGCGCATCTGCCTAATAACTATTTATGAATCTCCCTTGACCACCAAGGTAGTGACCTTCTTTTTGTGTGCAAACATCAGTCCTCGTGCCAGAGCTTCATACTCTGCTATGTTGTTTGTGCATCTGAATTACAACCTGTAAGAAGCAAAGAAGGTTTTCCCTTTCGGGTTGGTTAGTTCAATCCCAACACCACATCTTGTCTTGGATTTGGATCCATCGAATGTGAGGGTCCATAGCTAGTCGTGAGTTGGGGTTGGTCCTTTTGAAGTCATTGTGGGCAGTTGGGTAGAATAAACCAGAGATGGGACTACTTGATCTTTTATATTAGATATAGGGGAAGGGCATTCAACCGGTTCTTTAGGTATAATTTCCAATTCCTACCTAGATGTATTATGTGACCCACAGTTATCCTCTCGACATTCGCTTGCATCTTGGGGTTGCTCCTCAAAAATATGTTGATTTGGAAGTGTATCTGGGGTGGGTTCAATTTGAGAAGGAACCTCAGTTGAAGGTATCCTATCCCTGGTTAACATAGTTGCTTCTTTGGCTTCAAATGAGAAGTAGTCTGCAATGGTCTCGGGGTGACTTGAGCTAGCTTGCTCAGCTTGGGCAACATGATTTAAAATATCAATGTAGGATTGACAAGTCAATTCAAAGTGGCTTTGATAATGTACCCTGCACCAATTAGGGAGTAGCAGACTTTGCAAGTCGGTATCTTCTCCCAAGACCAGCTGATCATGCTGTAGCTTTCTAATCAAGGCCTATTGATTTTCATCAATAGTAGGGTCAGGGAGTTTCTATATTGACATGTCTTTGGAATTAAGAACCGAGAAGGTTAGAATTTCTTCTCTTTTATAAACCCCCATCTCAGTCTCAAAGTAAGCTACCTCATTAGGACAATCATATTCCGTGATGATATGCTTGAGGCGAGGCTCACTTTCAATCCTAATCTGATTAGAAATCCCTTTCCATGATAGCCACATATGTGAAAAGTCAAGGGAAATATATCCCCCTAAATTTTTCACCAAATCCCTACTCAATAGCATACCATAGGTCTCAAGAATATCTGCTACTTGAATATCTATGTTGGTTAGGATCCTAGGGTCTGATCCCACTTGCACATGTATGTTTCTTAATTCCCCCACTACATTAACCTTCGTTTTGTCAAGTTGAATGACCTTCTTGTTTTTCTGAATGGGGTTCAATCCTAGCTTCTTACATATGGAGAATGACATGATATTGCCAGAAGCCCCTGAATCCAACAAACAATTGTGTAGGTTCTTCCCACAAATTCTTAAACTCAAATGAAAAGGTGGGGTACCTACCTTGTTCCTGTACAAGGTTGCATTCACGTCCCCAGCAGGTGCTACCTTGTTCTTTCCTTTTGATTTGTCAGCTTGCTCCAAAGCTTTCAGCACTATCTCCCTTTGGGCAGGGCACCACTTTAAGATATCAAAATATGACAGAAGTTTTCAGTTTCTGCATCTCAGAAACAATGTCAAATTATGTATTATAACTTGAATTACTTTTGAAAATAGTAGAGGAATTACCCTTGTTATGGAGGTCAGGCGGGCCTTTTGGTTCAGGAGGATTATTATCAGCACTTTGATTTGGAGGCACCATGTGATTAGGGGGTGCTGATGTAGTGAATGGACCCTTATTCTAATTTCTCAGGAAGTGTCCTCCTTTTGACTGAAAGGCTTGGGCATCATATGAATCTTCCTCTGGTTCATTCTCACTCTGCATTGGGAATGAGGGCTCTTCTTCAAAGATATCATAAGCCATTGCAGTATCCAGTGAGTCACCTCCTTTGTTTGAATTCCCCTGGAATGTGTTGGCATCTTCGTGCGCCATCTTTACAACTTTCTCCATTTGAGGGCAGTTTACCTCAGAATGGGTCACAGTATCATGCAGCCTGCACCAATTGGTCATGAAGTTGAGATCGGCCACGTTTGCAGTATGTGATCTTTCCTCATTTTCTTGATAGTTATGAGAAACTCCCCCATTATTGGGCCCTATATTCCATTGCATGTTGTTATTGGTCCTTTGGTTATACCCTCTATTTTGGTTTTGGTACCCTTGATTAGAGGAGTTCTGGCCTTGATAACCCCTTTGGTTGTAATTGTTATGATTCTGATAGCTACCCTAATTGTTTTGGGAGGGGTTCAATCGAAGCTAAGCCATGTCATTGGTGACTCGGGGCAACGTTTTCTTCAAGGTTTCTACCTCATTTGTAAGCTGGACTGTCTTCTCACTCTCCACATTCTTAGCAACAGGTGGCTGACCACCATGATTTGGTGTTCCAATTTGGTTCTGATGACCATGAGAACTTTAAGGAAGCTGTGATTTTTGGAAGGGATCAGGAGTTCCAGTAGCAAAGAATGGGATAGGTGGTTGAGTTTGCAATTCAGATATAGGCCCATAGTGGGAGGGAGACATTCCCGAGATAGTATTGAATAGAGGAGTTGGGCTATGCATCTGATATCCTATTGAAGGGAAACCTCCCCCCAGGCTTCCTTGTTGAGAACTAATTTGTTACTGCAGTTTGATAGCTAGATGGTAGACTTTGGATAGAGAATCAATATCAATTGGTTGATAAGTCCTTTGCAAGAACAAACCAAGCAAGGGATCTATAACTCTAAAGTATGCTTGGATGGCACTATCCTCAGTAACCAAATAGGGATCTTGCAATCTCCTATACATCCATTGGAACCTGGTATTGAATAAAGGCAAGGGTTCACCTAGTTCCTTTCTAATAGTGGCAAACTAGTGGTATAAAAGAGCTGGATCCACATAGACCCTAAACTGATTAATGAAAGCATTTTCCAAGTGTGTCCAGGTTAGAATGCAACCTTGAGGAAGATCAAAGTAATAATTGTATGCCATATCCCCTAAAGAGTAAGGGAATAACCTACAAACTACATCATGGTGATCTATCTGAGCTCTAGTACAATCATCCTTGAAAGCTTGTATGTGCTCCTCAGCACTTCGTGATTCACCATGAAAGTACTTAGGGCAGAATTTCTCAGAGTTCTTGGGCATATCATGAAAGCCTCCCGGAATAGTCCCCAATGGAGAGGGATTATTCTGAAAGAACGCCATTGGTGGGGTTGGTGGTGGTTGAGCCAACTATTGAATAGATTGAACCAGCTGTGATGACAATTGAGATGAATTGGATGGTGGATTGATGGGTACCCATTGGGATATTGGTGAAAAACCTGGTGGAGTGAGGGGAGCTGATAAAGGTGGTATGATGGTTGCCCTAGTCTTATGACTCTTATGTCTTGTTGGGGTCTTGAGTTATATGAAGGGTGATGGATTTTGAGTTGATCGAAGAACTCTGTGGGGCCTTTCTGGAGAGAAAAATCTAGTATTATCATGTTTGCCCTTCTAGGCCCTCCTTCTAGCGCCAGTTTCTGTTGACGTCCCTTTTGGCACAGCAACATGCAAACAAAATACCACTATTCTATTTCTCTTGAAAGAGAAAGACAACACATGGATGTCTTAACTCCCAAGGTCTTTGTAGTTGGTTCTCAACTATGCTGATGTCCCTCAGTGGTCAATGTAACAGTAATATTCAAGGGGCCTCCTAGTTTTGAGCTTCTGGATCATTCTAAGATAAAGCATGAACTAAAAACCTAATTTAACTAGGGGTTTTTAAAGAAAAAACAAAAGATAGGCCAGAGCTTTGGAATAGAAAAGAATGATAATTCATCTACCTTAACCAGACTTGTTGTTCTTCAAGGAATTGTAAACTAAAACTGCATAATGAAATTAACTTGTGATTGACACACAGTTTCATTCATTTATAGTGCTAATTTCAATAACAAAGTACTAGTTACCATTTTAAATAAAACACCACAATAATATTCCATTCCTTGAAGAATTCATAGATCAAATGATTAACTTAAGACAAACACCATTCTGAAATACAACATGAAGTAGATTAAGATCTGGTTGCTTCTACTATTCATAAAATAGATAAACAATAATTACAAAATTGACACAATCACCAGTGTACAGAAAATCTATGACTCCAAATTGTTTCCATTTATATTGAGAAAACTAAAAGATACATTATTGGTTCCTATTGAATCTAACTGCAAACTAAAAAGACCAAAGAATCTCCTATTACAAAGAATCAGGATGCAGTTCTATCTCCTCTATTTCTGCTAACTTCTATGTATTTAACTTTGTTCCTATTTTCTTAACTACAAGTTCCAACCACCTTTACAAAGAGGCAAGAATGCCATATATATACGGACTGTACCAAAAGAATGCGATGTCTCCCTACATTAGGCTTTACAAAATATATGCTTCTAGGAGAGTCGGCTCTCAGATCTTTTTTTTGAAGAGAGTCAAAGCCACATTCAATGTGAAGCCCTGTCGTCTGGGTTGGTGATGGCTTGACCTCAGGAGAAGCCTTTAGATCTTTTTGCTACTGCAGCATTTACTCTTTGTCTTCGTGTCCACCTTGAACTCTGTTAGGGTTGTCTTGAATGCTCCAGGGCACTTTTACCATTAATACTGATCAATCTCCACCGGTGGTTACTACAGCTATCCCTGTGAGTCATAGTTTCCTCATTCCTTCGGTGTCCTTCATGCTCCAAAATTCTCTGCAACCTGACCATTTTTGGGAAGCACCATCAGGCCTCCTGACCTCAAAATGAATCCAAATCGCTTGCACTCTGTTGGTCTTCTCTCATAGGGGCGGTCAATTGGTCAAAGGGGCCAATGATTCACTCTGTTAGTTTCCTCTGATTGGTCGGGCATATGCCACACGAGCTCCTTAGGCGGTCAACGGTGGTCTGAATGGCATCGCATGTCGGGGAGACACCACCGGTGTCTCACCGATACGATTTCATCTCATACAAGTTATCGGCATAGCACAGACCAGTTGATGAGACCCTTCGTCGAGCTTCAGAAGTCATATTGAGCTCGCAAAAACCATTAGAAAAATAGTCGCTAGTCGGTGGGACATCATAGCGAACCTCAGGATCCTTCAGCGATCACATTTTTCATGTCGGGGGGACTATCGCTTGTCGCTGTGACCTCATGGCAAAGTCCTCTTTATCTCTCAGCAGGCCCATTCTCATGTCGGGGAGACCTCACCATCTCGGGAGATCCTACCCCGAACTCCTCTTTTCTTACCGAGCCCCTCTTTGTTATCGACAAGACCAGCACACTTGGGAAGACATCTACCTGAGTCCAACCTTACTCGCCCAAGCTTGAGTCCCCCTTTTGCTTCATTTTGACTTTCTTTCTTCGCCAAGACCTTTTGGTGAAGGCATGATCATTTTCCGAGCTCCATTTCCGTCAGTGGGACCTCCCTTTCTGTCGGCAGAACATCGCATTGTTGGGGAGACCTTATGGAAACCCTTTTGTTTTCTCCCCGAGCCCCTTTTATTCCTCCAAGCTCACTTGATTCCGTCACCAAGACCTTCCCGAATTGCTGAGACATCTTTCAAGCCTGAATTGCTATGCTGATGTCGCTTACTCTTCGGCGGGCTCCTTCATGTCGGCGAGACTTCCTTTTTCGCCCAGACCTCACACCGAGGTCCTCTCTTTCACTGAGTTGTTCACTGGTCAGAAGGACATCCCAAGGTCGGGGGGACATCATAACGACCCTTTTATTTTCTCCCCAAGGCGATGCCCTGTTGGTGTGACACTTCTTAATCGCTGAGACCTCCTGGCGAGAGTCTAAAACTTCCCTGAAAATCCTTGGGGAACCTTTTTTGGGAAGACCCCTAGCGAGTTCCCTTCCATGTCACAGGGACTTTAGCACATTGGCCAGACTTCATGCCGATGGTGAACCACTCTCCCCAAAGACAGACCCTCCTCAGCGTGACTTCCTTCTTTCTGCCAAACGTTATGCCGAAGTGACAACCTTTTGTGCTGTGTCGGCGAGACCAGACGCACTCACCAAGACTTTTCCCACCGCAAAGGTTTCTCACCGAAAGGTATTTCTTTATCAGTGGTTAGTGAGACATGATGCTTTTAGCAAGATCATACACTAAGATAAACTCTTGCTGAAGTGTTAGCCTGGTCCTTGCTAGTCGGCTAGACTTCATGAATTCGCTGAGACTTCTCGGTGAAGAGGAAACCTCGCGTTGATATATGCATCCTTTTGTTGCCAGTTTGTGAGACATGGAGAGATCGCCATGACCTCATTCCTGTGATGATTTCTCTCACCGAGACTTCTTTGGGGTCTTTCTGATAGGCAACACAGACACCTATCGACATAATGCACTGGTAGTCGGCAAGACTTCTACAAGGTCTTGCCGACTTTCTCCTTAGAGGAGATTTGTGACCAACTGGACTGGGGAATGCTCTCCAACTGAGTTCCCTTCCATGTATCACCATGTGTGTGATTTGATCCTGCAAAACAAAGGTCTGCATTAACACTCGGGGAAAATAGACAGAAAATATCAATATATCATAATGAAATCCATTATTGCTTGTGATTATTTCATTGAATCCTTAGCAAGAAGAAAACCAACTTAGGCCAAGATAGGACCAGAATCATATCAGAATTAGCAAACAAAACTAGGCAGAAAACAAGAGAACTCCCAAGAGGAAAGCAAGTAACCAAAAGCAAAAGAACCAAAAAAGAAAGGGGGGACCCATTTTGTTCCAAATCAAAATGGGGTGGTTATGCAAGGCATAACATTACTGATCTTAGTGGGCTCTCTATTCTTAGAGTTTGTATTTTTATTAGTTCCATTAGATATTAACTGAATAGCACTTTCCCTCTATTCCTTTATTTTCATCATTTCTAATAGTGGCACAAACATCTTTACCTAGGACAAGGCCTATGTGAAATCAAAAGAGGTATTTTTTGTTTTGGTTATCTTCTTTTGTTCCAGTGGGTCTCCTTTGTTCTCCTCCTTTTATCTTTTGTTTGTTTCATCAGACCTCTTCTTGTCTCTGTGTGGCTCTTTATTTTCTTGTTTGGGAGTACATTTTTTTTCACTCTGATTTAATTCCTTGCTTTCCATCCTTTTTTTTTTCTCTTGTGTTGCTTCTTTTTCTTTCACAAACACTCCTCTTGGAGCACCACCATTAGCATTTTTTGTTTTTTTCCTGAGGCTATAGTTACTTTTCGCTTGTTCTACAATAGCAATAGTTAATTATTTTATCTCTTCCTCAGTAGGTCTCCTTATTCTATATTTACTTGACTAAGATGGTGCACAAGGAGAGTATGATTTGTCATTACTTTCATCATAATAAAAAAAGACTTGTTGTTCTACCATATGAACATTGTATCTTTGGTTATCAACATCATACTCATAGCCTTCTTCTTCTGAAGATGAATATCCCTGCTCAATGGGATGGAGGGTGTGGGAGGTCAAATATATTGTGTGATACTCTTCATCATTGTCCACTGGTATTTTTTCCTCTTGAATTGATTAAGCTACAACACAGTGATCAGGGGAATGTGGAAAATTGTAAACTTGACACCAAGGATTATTGTTAACCATGTATGCTCCCTTCTTCTTTAAGGGATCAAGAGTCTCCTTACTCTTAGGCCTATCAATAATTGGATTTTTTTCCTTCCAGTTTGTGTTAAATGGAATATCATGCAACCTTGGTCTTTCATTTTTGTATGCATTCTCTTGTCTCTTTTGATGGTTGTTAAAATTTTGGGGAACCCTAAGATTATCTCTTTTACCAATCATCCTATGCTATTTTTTGTGCCTCAACTAGATTTCTAGGGCACCTATTTCTAAGCTCATATCCTATTTTTGAATCAAAGGCTTTCAGGTAAATGCTTAATGCTACAGGGTCAGTCAATTTGGACCCAGGAGGTATCTTATTTTGCAATTTAGAGAACCTCTAGTTGAGGTCATCAACTGACTCATTCAGATGTTTTTGGATACTTATTAATTCATGCAAAGAAAACTCGGGTGCACACTGATTCCCATATTGGTCCAAAAACTGATCTTGGAAGTCTAATATAGAATTAATTGAACCATCAGGTAGGCTATTGAACCAATCCCTCGCTTCTTCTATTAGAGACATCATGAATAATCTCATATTCACATCCTCATACTCCATACCAATATCTTGAACAAAGGCATTAAAATTTATGATATGTTCTTCTGTTGATATCACATTATTCCTGGTGAACTTAGGAACCATATTTCTCCAATTACTATCCATTGGATATGGGTACAATTGATACCCTGTTAGATAAAATTGTCTACATGGGTTTGTAGGATTTTGTGGAGGCAAGTTCAAGGGTGGAGGATTAGGGTAGTACTAATACCCATATTGAGGCTAATAATAAGCATTTTGTTGGATGTGTTGTTGGGGGTATATATTTTGATGGGGCATATGTTGCTAATATTGTGGGGGATATTGTTGACCTGGAGGTGGATTGTGCTAAGGAGTATTGGTAGCATTTGGATGTTGGGATCTCTAAGATGGCATATTAGGATGATAATGTTGTCTTTGGTTTACATTTTTTGGTGTTCTTGTGTTTTGAGATGTCCCTTGTGGATTTATATTACCCCCCTATTTATGTCAAGGGACATACTTTGGTGGTTTTGATGTATTAACATTCAGTTGAGATAATTGTTGACTCAACTCCATATTTCTTTTTATCAACCACTATCTTCTTTTAAGCTCTTGTTCATTCCATTGCATTTGTATCTCTAATTATTGATTTGTCATGTGCTGGAAATCTTCAACAGGAGTTGATTTATCCATGATCCCACATTGGTTTCCTTCTTATTGTCTATGGGCCATTTCATAGTCATACTCCTCCTGCCTTTGTCTTTGTTCTTCATCTCTCTAGGAATGGAACTCCTACATTTTTTCTTGGTCCATTTCAAAATGATAAATGGGAAGATCACTGTTTTCTTGTTCAAATGGAGTGTGGGGATCTCCACATGGATCAATTTGTGATCTTCCAACCCATACAATGGGGTAAACCTATTTTGTACATTAAAGGCTTGTTCTAATGAATTTCCTTCATTTATGACATTTGCTTGGCTAGATATCACCTTAGACTTGTTCTTGTTTATGTTTGTTTTTGTGGGAGGAGATCCATGTTTGTCAGTCCATCTCCCATTGTTCTTCTTGGGACTATCCTGGTGTAAGGATCTTCTTCCATTCATATCAGCTAATATAAAGTATCTTTGATGTCTTTCGTCTATCCTTTTTGATCTGATGCTTACTTTATCTGTCATAAAATTTCTCTAGAGTCACCACCTACTTTTTGAAAGTAGGAAAATGCTTGATTTTTCTCCCAGTGGAGTATTTTGACTTTGGAGTGACTCTATGAAGGAAGGCTTGGGTTCAGGACTGGCTCCCTAGTAGAGTCGCCAATCTGTTAGATGTGTGACATGGATGGGGAGATTCAAACTACACAATTATGAATCTCTAGTTGAAGACATGATTTGAAAATTTTTTATGACTCTATAAGGCAAGGCTTCTTGCTACCAGATTTTCTCAAATCTTCCCTAGTAGAGTCTCCAATATGTTAGATCTAAAAAATGCTAGTTGGAAAACCTCAAGAGGTTACCAAGATCTTGGCATGTTTTAGGCTAATGAACAAGGCCAATTGGTTAATTTAACATTCTTCTCTTTAGGCTCTACCAGACCTAGGTGGGTATGCCTATTCAAATGAAGTAGACTTAAACTATGTGTTTCCTACTTAAGCAATCTGTCCACAATGGTATTCAGGAGTGGAGAGATGCAAACCTAATTTTGTATTAAGCAATATCAAGGTGAAGTTTACTAATATGTTTAGTTAAAAAATGTAAGGTTTTGAAAACAAATTTGATAAAACTAAATAATGAAAAGGATAAGACTAGTGCCTTATTGGGTAAATGGTGTCAAATGAAGATCTAGAATGTATGACTTGTGTTGGATGTAATTCAAACTGTTTGGCACACTTATGTTAGTTTATATCTTGTATAAACATGTAGGAATGTGATTGACAAACTCTACTTATGGATCCAACTGACACAACCAGATTACTTATGATTTATCAAAAGGATTTTAATCTTTACTTGAAAAAAAAATTGAATAAATCACACAGGAACAACAGATGATATCAAATTGGAGACAGAATAGCAATCCTAATTATATTTTTCTTCTTACTGATTACTGTGATTGACTAGAAGGATTTTAATTCTTTTGGAGAAACCAATTAATCACATCACACAAGAACAACAAATGTTCTTTGATAAATTGAATACATACTTGATAAATCAATTTAAATAAAAAGGAAATATTAGATTGGATAAAACCACACAATTGTATATTTTCAATAAATAGTTGATACCATGAAGCCACAGAATCATAGATCTTTCATTGATTTCCTCAGAATTATGCTTGTAACATAGTCTTTTGAAATGTAAACATTTTAGAATTCTTCTGCTATCTATCTATCCCTATTTTCCTATTATCTTCTCCTATATACTTCTTTTGGTGCTGGTCTCTCTTATATATATGAGAGGCAACAAGCTTCAGACCAAAAGACATGACTTTTGATAACAAAACATGATTTTGAAACTAAACATAACTTAAGAAACTAATACAATCATAAACATGTGTACCAATTTGTTAATCTTCGAGTAAAATATTGTGGTCATCTAAGACCTGTTCAAATATTTTACTGTATAATAAGGTCCACATCATTACCACTGACTGATTTTGATTGTTTTTCAGTTGTGTCTCAAATGTCCCTTTCCCAATTGATACACAGATTAAACACTGAAAGGTGATCAATATATCCTTGTTTTGCATGAGTGTCTGCATTGGATATGAATTCTTTCATATCATATTCTATGTGCATGAATTTCTCAATTTGTGTATGAGTACTTTGCAAGACCATATCCTCATTGTTGATTTCCTCCAATGCACTTGTTAGAAATTTTGTAAACTCTACTTTGAAATCATCCCTTTCTCAAAGATTCCCTGTATCATCATGGAGTGCAAGAGTCAAATTGAAACAACTAAGATCCTCTTCGAGTCTTTGTTGATATTGGTTGTGGGATCTCACCAATTCATTATATCATTGTAGTGTTTGGTCTTTCAGAATCTGTTTACCCAAAAGTTTTTTTTATCAATCATTCTTTGTTGCAACTAGACATTCTCCTCTAGTGTTGATTGTATTTGCTAAAACACACCCCAATAATCATCAAATTGCTTCATCAACTTATTGAACCTCTCTTTCATTATCTCAGACATAGTATTGTACTTAATGATTTTCACTACCATTTCCAGTGTTTTACACTTTTCTTGGGCTTTCAAATTGGAATTTTTCCTATAAGTTGCATCATCTAATGCATCTAACACTCTCTTATCCCTTTCGAGCCATGAAAAGTAAAATTATGGAGTAGAAGAGAAAGATGACTTATCCATTTGATGTGATAACTGCTTTTTCAATTTGTCATTTTCTTTGACCAAATTTTCAATTTGTGATCTAGTGAACTTTTCCACATTGACATTCAGTTCTGGAGTTTCTAAGGGATTAGTGTCCCCAACTCTTTTGACCAAAAATGTGTCCAAATACTTGATTAGGATTGTCAATCACTGTCGACCTCTTCTCATGAGGGTATAGTGACAAAATAAGCAATGTATATTCATCTGGATTATATCCAGACCCTGAATATATCTTATCACTAGCCTCCTCTGATGGGTTCATTGTTGTATCCCCTCTTTTTATGAAACTATCGAACACAATTCTATAGCTCAAGTCCCATCCTGGAAAAAGTAATACCACAACCTCTTGAAATAATTCTCTACCTCTTTAAGTAGTGATGGATTTAATTTCCCTATCAACTTCCTTTTTCAATTTTTCTAAGGCATCAACTTTCTTTTCAAGAGTAATTTATTGCTCCTTTTGTCTTATTTTCTTCCCCTTATACTCATAGACAAATGATTTGAATTTAGGATTTTTAACAAAATAATTATCAGAAATGAATTCATGACCAACCTTGACCATAATGTCATCAGATAACTCATATTATGTTTCAAATTTTACAAGTTCCTAAGGGGGCTCATATTGTGTAATCATAGGGGCCTTTATCTATTCCACTGGTTTCTCCTCTCCATCACTCTCTTCATCACTTTCTTCCTCATCATTGTTATCAATGGAGAAACATACATCAGGGGTGGGTTGTGAGGGTATGTGATCCAAAGGCTCCATATCCTCAGCCTGTATTCTTGTGTAACTCATATGAGATATATCAAAAATGTATGAGGGAACATCTTTTACTATTTCATTCATATGAGAAATACGCTGGTCAATCCTAGCCAAGGGATCTTGTATATCAGCAAATGCTTCTCTATATTATGGGACAATCTTTCTCTTCCATTCCTCTACAAGCACAAATTTATTATATGAAGCCATTCTCTCACTAGTGGAAGCTTCATCTCATTTCCTGATCACATCATCAAGTGCAAACCAATGCTCATACCCTGACAAATTCTAAGTTAATCTTGCTTGATAAATAAATCCCTCTGCATCAAATTTCTCTCTTTCATACCTAAGAGGAAGGTTGTAATGAGCTAATATAGCCTCAATTTTTTCACATCCCTCAATGGAACACACTATGAAATCTCCAAAACAAAGAGTGTTGGGCATGAGTGATTGTTTATTATGACTCTTGAGATGTTTAGTATCAGACCTTGCTAATTGTCATACTATATCCAAAGAAGAAACTCTACTAGGAACCACTTGAGGTAGAAAATGTGGAACCCCTTCAAATCCATAAACCCTTATTACTATGAAATCGGAGAAGGCATACCACTCTCCCCAATTATGGTTCACCTTTCCTTTTGGGTTATTCTCCTTTGGTCTCAAAATTTTCTACACCTCAGGGGATAAATTGTGATCATATGAATAGCCTAGCAACTTCATTAGTGATTTAACAAAATATTCTTCAAAATATAGATAGTGAGACCTTTCACATTGACTATCCCATAATGTAGTCCATATCTGTATAGGTTTAAAGTTTCCATCTTCATCTGTGTCTTTGATCCTTAATTCTTTACCCCACACATTTCTAGCATGTCCCTCATATAAAAGTAAATGCATTAACAAGGAATAGTGTTTGAAATCTATGCAATTACTATTGTTTTTTATTATTTCAAGCCCTTGATTTAGGGTATTTACCAAATATTTTGCATAGTCGAATCACCTAGCATCTTTGATTTGTATATTAGCTGTTATAGCCATCAGTGCAATAGACATAAGTGGTGGAACCTCAATTCCCAAGACTTGACCAGCTGAGTAGTAGGTATATTGGAAGTATTCTTAGAACAAATCTATATGAAATGGAGGGCTTTCATTGCTCACAAATTTCCTGAGTTGACCTTGCTCATTCTTAGGTATGTGCAAAGGTAGCTTCCATCTCTTGTAACTAGTATCCATGCAGTGATATTCTATCAAAAAGTCTCTAATGGTGAATGGAAAGTTCATGGGATCTTCTAATTGAAATACATTAGAGATCAGATCTTGGGAAATAACAAGCATATCGGCCCCATTTGGTGATTGGATAGTTCTTTTCTTTGCATTATACCGACTAGCCAGAGCTTTCACCAATTCTACGTTGATGAACACATTTGGAACCACAAGTCTTCCTAAGTTCAGTCTCCATGGGTTACAGACTAGTTGAAATTTGAATTGCTTTCTATAGAGATACATAAAAAGCTCATAGCCCCAGTGTGGCATCCAAACATCCCCCAGACCCCTATGTTTATCTAACAATTTACTTGCTTGGACACTTCTTCTAGGTTTTGGCCCTAACCCCAAACACTGATCTATCAAGTCTTGGTTTAGATTCCTCTTTTTAATTTTTTGTTTATTTTCCTTAGGTTTTTCCACATTTTCTTCCATTGCAAACTCTAAAAAATTGCAACTTTCTAGCTAAGAGTGGAGTACTTGCGTGAATTTTTTCTTTCCCTGGCTTCACTTTGTGAGAGCTCCAAGTTCTGTCCTTTCTACTTCTACCCTTAGCGTAGCCTTTCTGGATCCTGAAAATTGTATGATTAATTTGTGGTGGAATTCACCTTTGTTCTGGTTAATTAATATACCACTTGCTTCAGTCTTTTCATTGGAGAGAGCATTTATGTTAAATATCCTGACGATGCTCTTAACATCACATCAACTAGTAGTAATCATTCATCGCTATATCATTGGGACCTTGGTTCATTTTCCACTGATAGCCACCTTCTCCACCGATAAATTTTTTTCTTTCGATCTATTGGTAAGACATCAAACAATGCTACCTCGATGAATCCCTACTTCACTAATAAGTGTTAAACTTTGATACTCTATGATTATATCGGGCTATTGGGGGACCTTCATCATTCATTTTTCTGATGTACCAGAGCTGTAACAATGTGATAATCTTTTTTATTTCCATCAGTCCATCAGAGAGACTACCTTGGAAGCTAGCCCGATGGAAGGATGTTACACTAATGTAAGGATATGAACTACCCCTATCGGGCTATCGGTGGGGTAGTGATGGGAGTTCCACTGAAAGATTATTGTTAGCCCGATGGTATGAAAGGACTTCAATGGATTCCATGAATGCGATTGTTTAGGTATGCTGGTTACAAAATGGATTTTTTACACGAACCTTAGCAATTTGTCTAGATCATGAAATTGAGTCTGGTGAGATTCTGTAAGGACTAGGAGATAAATGAATAGAGGATAATGAAAATATGTGGTATTTTTTCAGTCCCAACAGGCATCTCTAGCATAAAGGTCCCCGTTCTTCCTTTCTTTGGTGGAGGTGGTCCTTCTATTGCCTTCCTGGTATAGACTTTATGTTTGGGATTACGTTCAAGCACCTCCTTCCTCTTTTTGGATCTTGTAACAAGTGGGGATTTTGGCACTTCACCAAAGGATCCCACATCAACACCCCTATTAGCCTCATTTCTCACTTCATCCTCGAGCTCCCCATATGTAAGCTCAACACCATGTTCCTAAAAGCTAGCAATTTGTTCTTCTAGCCACTATATTTTTCTATTCTCCACAAGGCGAGTGAGAACATCCAGCTCAGTGACCACCTTGGTGCAGGGGCACCATTTAAAGATTTTTGTCAATTTAAGGTTTTAAGGTCTAGACTTTAGGATTTTGGGTGTTTTGCATAGAATAAGGTCTTGAAGATCATTTATTAATGTAACTAGGCATATTTTTTGGTTATTAAGTGTCTAGGGGGTGTAGATTGCAAATAGTGCAACAAAAATGTTGAAAAGTTGCCAATTATGCAAAAAATGCAAAATTTGAAAGTTGTAAAGGTAGAATTAGAATTCAAACTGTCAAGTCACTCCAAAAATAAGTTTTTGGAAGTTAGACAGTTATATTAGAGGGAAAAAAGCATATATGTGTTGAGAATCATCAATGTAAGGTTTCTCTTGAAATTGGAAGGAAGAAACATCAATAAAAAAGCTCTATTTTTTCATAAATTATGTGTGTTTTGTTAGTGTAATTAATTAATTATTACACTAGCATAAGTTAACTTAGGTCTTGCATTAATTTAGTCCTAGGTTACATAAATTAAATAAATCATAAATAATGGGGTAATTCCCCCCTTCCATGTTTGTAGGGGATAAGATTCCTTCTAGAAGATGAGTTGTCCTAGAACTTATCTCAATCATTCATCATTTCCTAGGTAGGGTTCACATGTTGTCACATGTTAGATCATGACAGATGGCAACACCATATTGCATCTTGCATATCTCTCATGCCTATATATTCAAGGCATTTGTACATTTGTAATCATCTAATATTCTAGATCAATATCAATCTCCATTTGCATGCCCTTAGTTGCAACACTTTCTGTGTAGTTGAATTTCTCTTTGGAAAAGGTCCTTCTGAAGTCTACAGCTTCTGGGACATTGTGCATCCATCATTTCTACATGGTATTAGAGCTATTCCATTGAGAGTTCATCCCAGGATTAAGAAAGTTGGGCTCATGAGATTCATTGTAGGCTTGAAGGTTTCCATTGTAGGTTACTTGACTCCACCTGGGACCAAGCTGATTTCTAAAGTAGATTGAGCCAGATCCGAGCTCGCCATTATCTTTAGAAGGCCTCAAAACCCTAGGATCACCTGTTCATTCATCAAAATCAGATTCATCAACCCGGGAGCCATAAGAGGTATTTAGGGTTTGCAAAATCAACTGGTACAATCCATACAAATTTGTAGTAAAAAAATACCCCTCTCAGTCATCCTCTGAGGCAAAAAAATTTTAGTCACAGGAATTTTTCATTTCAAAAAAATCAGGGCTTTTTTGCATTTGTTTGGAAAAATAATTTTTTTTGGGCATTTCTATAGTTCCGACAGAAATTTTTGGAGCTGTAGATAGGGAAAAATCCAAGCTTAATGTTGAAAACAATAAACTAATTAAATCCTATCAAGCACCATGAAGCACAAACTAGAATGAAAATAAAAATAAACAAAAGATATGCAAACCCATTTTCAAACTAGACTTGATTGACCTCCATGGCTCTTCTCCACCTGCATAAGAATACAAAATTTCAAAGGTTGATTGTTGAAGGAATGTTGGTTGCTCAATTCTATAGTATAACGATGTGATGAAGGTGATAGATGAAGACAGATGGAAGATTGAAGACTGATTTTGACAGAGTGAGGATGCTAGATGAAGATTCGATGCAAATGGCATGTGAAAGGTTAGATTTATAGAGTTTCGATGCGGACAAAGATAAGATTTGACAAGATTCGATAAGGATTTGATTTTTGACAAAAGAGGAAATACAACGAGATGATATAAGATGTGAAAAGATAGAAAGATTTTGATTATCTTTTAAAGGAAATAAATCTTGAAAAAGATGAGAAGGATAATTGATGAATTATCTAATTAAATAAATTAATTAGATACACATGAGTTTCAATTTTGGAAAGAAAGTGAAAAGATATTTTTAAGATTTTATTAATTAAATAAATATTTGATTTATTTAATTAATGTTGAATTTATGATTTCATCAATTAAATAATATAAATTATTTAATTAACATTAGAAGAATTAATAGAAATGATTTAATTAATTAAATAATATAAATTATTTAATTAACATTAGAGGAATGGATGTAAATTATTTAATTATCATTAGAGGAATGGATGGATTATGATTTAATTAATTAAATACTATAAATTATTTAATTGACATTAGAGGAATGGGTGGATTATGCATAGGAAGGGAATAAATGAAATTAGTCAAATAAATAAGATTTATTTAACTAATTAGATGATGACATGGGTACCTAGGGCTAAACATACTACAAGATGTCTAAATGATGCAATGTTGTGACAAGGTGTTGTGAGAGGACATTTTTGGGTGTCTACATTTTTCCCCTCTTTGAGATGATGTTCGAGATGATGAGATTTGTGTTGAGTAACATCATTTCAAAGAAGTTAAGGTATGGATAGAGGAAAATGGATGATGATATCAAAATATTATGATGATGGAATGATGATGTCCCCTCGAGAGGATAGGCAGGTTGGACAACATGGGTAGGCTCTCAAAATGAAAGGGATGGGTCAAGACTAAAGATGAAGGAATGGATAGAAGAAGTGAAGGATGCATTATGCTGAAATTAAAGTGAGCAACCATGATGTTTGATTTAGCACTGGACGTTATGCACCAAGATATAAGGACCAAGGTGATGATTTGTCTCGTGCCCCAGTGTAATACAACCTTGCCTAGACGTATGAGGAAGTAGACTTAGAGCATTAAAGTCCTAATGCACAAAAGGTATGATGTGACCTTAAATACAAAGGATAGTGCAAAAAGCTACTCCAACATACACAAGATATGAATATTAGCTGGAATGATATAGATTTGATACAAATGCAAGATAAAATGATAACACACACAAGCAAGCAAGCATGCATGCACAAATGATACAAAAACAAACAAGGAATTGCCTCTGTCAAGCTGTAAACCGATGCTTAATGGATTGATTGATGATGATAGTGTTGTCATTGCAGGGAGCGATATATCCCTAGATCAATACAAGGATGATGATAATTGATTGATTGATTGGTTGATTTGGTTTACGACAAGATTAGGATCAAGAACAAAGGATGTGATTGGATAATTTGACAAGATTGATCGACTTGATTGGTATGGATTAAGGGTTGACTTGCATTTGGATTATTGCTTGGATTGATTTGATTGATTTGAAGAAATGGTTTGTAATGATATGATGATTGATTGGATGACAGGATGTGATGAATTGAATAGAAGAATTGATGTGATTGGAATGATTTAGGTTGAAGTGATTTGATTAGATGATTGATTGATTGAATTGAGGAATCGATTTGATTGGAATGATTTTGATTGATTGGATTGATAAAGAAATGAATTGATTTGATGATAATGATTAGATTGATTAGAAGTGATGTGGTTTGATTTTATTGCTTGGATTTTTGTTGGCTATTTGATTTTTTTTTTGTCTTTTTAGGACCTTTTCCCATTTTTGTAATTTTGGGGATATTTTTATTTTATTTTATTTTTTATTTTTTGGATTTTTGAAATGTTTTTATTTTTTTGGACTTTTCAAATGTTTTGATTTGTCAAAGGATGAAAATTTGAGTAGCCTTTGTGCTAGATACCAATGACAAGGGGAAAACCAAGTCTAGGTGCAAGGAGATAGATGGGATTGATAGATGAAAGGGTGGGTGATGGGATAAGGGATAAAAGGCTCATGATATATGGATGGATGGAAAGGATAGGCCATAGTGAATGGAATGGATGTATGCATCATAAGAGAGCAAGGATGTAATTTCCAAAGACTATGTTGCATAGGAATAACATGCCCCATTCTAGGTACAATACTTAAGATTTTTCATGACAAAGCTTATGACAATAGGATAATGATAGGCTTGTTTAGATAGGATGAGGTATGTCAAGAGATACCCAAAGCATGTTTCAACCTTTTTCCCCTATATCTTCATCAAGATCAAAAGGATAAGGGTGGATAAGTGGACTCAATATGATAGGTATGTATGATGGCTAAGATGGTAGGTATGATGGAAATGACAAGACATGAAAATGATAGGTTGGATAGATAAGACATTGCCCCCAAGTGTAAGTGACATAGAAGATCAACCTACACATGACGCCTGTTTGCTAGGTTTTCATCATGGTACTTATCCAGGGCGCCTGTTTACTAGGTTTTCACCGTTGGACGAAGGGATTTCTCTTTAATTTTTTATTTTTTTGGTTTTTGAATTTTCTTTTTGACTTTTTGCATAGGAGAAGGGGAATATGGATAGGAGGGACTCAAGTGTCTATTTTCCTAAAAGGTGATAGTCCAACTAGAGATGTATGTCATTGCATGGACCATGCCAAATGTCATTATGCTCAGATTTTGGTAAGGGATGACATGAAAGGGATGGATTAGGTAGATGGAAGATTATGAAAGGCTTATGCAAGAATGGATGGGGAATAGTGGATGATGATGTGGATTGAATAGGACTTGTGCAAAAGGATGGATGAAAGGTTTATGCAAAAGCATGGACCATAGGAAGGTGATTGGGAAGATATGTAGGATAGTAGTTGAAGGATGGGGAGATGGAGATATGTGGGATTGTTGTGAAATGGAAGGGAACCATGACCAATGGTTGAACACACTATGATAAAACTTGAAGCTTTTGATGTGGATGAGGTGTATGGAGCAATGGAGATTTTTTCTTAGGAGGTGGTGGATGTAGTGCTTTTGGTACCCACATAGACTTAGTATTTTTATGATATTTGTTTGCCTTGTGGGATTTTTGTAATTTTTGAATAGAATGTGCATTTTGGATGGAAGGGGATGGTTGGGATTTTTGTGATGTAGATGTCTCACTTGACTTGCTTTCTTTTTGCTTAGGTACCCAAACCCTTTTAGCTTTGTCCTTTACTTTTGGAGGTATGGGCTTATATATCTATTTAGATGTACTTGGCTTTGATATTTTGCAATTGTATGCTAAGGCATTAGGACCTTTAGAATTTTTTACTTTATGTGTAGAGGAATCCACATTTTTATTTTGGAATCCCTTGGGTTTGGTGGAATGAGTGGAAGCTTTATGTTTAGTCAATGTGTGCATTGATTGGTCATGATTAAGATGTTTAGAGGATTTATGGATACATGGATAAGAGGATTGGATGGTAGGTATATTAGGTGTTGGAAGTAATGGTGCTAAAGTGGATGGAGGGATATTAGGAGTTGGAAGAAATGGTGGAAAAGTTGATGGTGGAAGGTGTATGGTCACATGCTTTTGATATTTGTAGGATGATGGAGGAGGGATGGAAACATATGTTTTAGGTGTATGATAGGCTTCATGATGGAAAGTGGACTTAGGATGCATGGAGGAAATACCAACATCTTTAGGTTGTTGTCCTTGGGGTGTATGTCCAAGGCCATAAGAGCGTGGAGGGACTTTGACATGGATGGGATCCAAAATACTTTTTTCACGAAGGTCTAGACCTTTACCTTGGTGGTTCATGTTTTGGAGTGTGCAATGGACAATGGGACTAGGTGTAGGTGGAACACTAGACACGAGTTCCTTATTGGATGGAGAAAATGAAGCAAGGGAAGATAATGGTTGTTGTTGTTCTAAGGAGGAACATTCATGAATGAGGGTGGAAAGACCAATAGGATATGATGGCGGACTTGAAATGGGGTCGATAGTGGGTGATGGAGGATCATTAGGATCTTGATTAGCATTGTGTTCACTTAGATCCAAGGTATTTGTTTGATCTTCTATGTGTGCTTTAGAGGAACTTATCTCATCATGGGAAGTGGATGTTTGTGCATCATGGATGGGTGAGGTGGAAAGATCTTGACCATGGAATGCATAAAGTTGGCTAAGAGGATCATCATGGTCTTCTTGATCATAAAAGGGGTCTTGATCAAAAATGGAAGATTGATCATGAATAGTATTAGGTATGTTATGAATGGAATCATTGGGAGGATGTTGATCTTTATGTGGATAAGGGGGTAATGTTTCCTCATGTTTAGGATTGTGCTCTTGACATACCTCATGAATTATTTGAATGGAGGTGTAAGGGGATTTCTCATGGAAATACTTGTCATGTTCTTGATGGTCAACAACATAGGAGCATGATAGAGGGTGACTTGGACTTACGAGGGGAGACTCTAGAATTGGCTCAAGGGATTGTGGAAGACATGGTTGGCTTGAAGGACTAGGCATGATGTTTGAGGACTATTTTGTATGTTCAAGTATATGTGTTGAATGACATGGTGACAATTGATTCCTTGCTTGTAGCCCTTGGGTCACCTCCTTCGGAAGTGTAGGGGTGGAAGGTGTTGGCTTAAGATTTTGATTTTGATTGGATGATGGTATGATAAAGTTATAGGGTGCATGTGCTAGATTGGTATTTCCCTTGTCAAAGGTGGCATTAAGACTTAAAGGCTCTTGATTTTGTTGCCAAGGTGGACTTGGTCTTCTATGTTCTTGTTGTGATATGGATGGATATGTTGACGTGACATTGACATATGAAGAAGTGGACGGATTAGATTGGTATGAGATAGAAGGGGATGACACATTAGGTTGAGGTGGCATTGGTTGATAATAAATGGATAGGGGGTGATGTTGTGGCTATTGGAATTGACAAGTGGCAATGAATTGATTGGCTTGAGCTAGGAGGTGTTGGATTTGAGGTGATTTAATTTGTTGAAAATCTTGGAAGAGGATTTGAAGGCTTTGTATGGTTTGGTGGTCTAGGGGTTGGGGTATTTGGTGAAGTGTCTGAAGGAGGTTTCAAAGTTGGGATGCTAGGGATTTGTGTTCGAATGTGGGCATGGTGTCACACATGTGTGTAAGCTCTTGCACATTGATTTTTTCCTCAAATTATGCAACATATTTCATGCCATCATTAGAGGTGGTAGGAGGAGCCCCACGAAGTATGATTTTAGGTTTTGGTTTTGTTTCATTATTTGAACTAGAGAAAGGGCCTCCTTGAATTATGATCTTGGGCTTAGGTTTTGTCTCATGATTTGGCCTAGAGGGATAGCCCCCTTGGATTATGACCTTGGGCTTATGATTAGGATTGGGCTTGTTTATGATTAGGACCATTTTGACAAGTGGTGAGTAGGACTAGGTTGGTGATGGTGATGATGTTGAATCATTAGATTGGATGACTTGATTGATTAGGATGAAATGGATAGGATGTGGCTAAGAAGGGTGATTAGGATGAAAGTGATTGGATATGAATGTGTTGGAAGAAAGTGTAGAGTGACTTGTCTTTATGTGTTTGGTGTTTAGCTTGATTTGGCAATGTTTAAATGAATGATCATGCATGTACACACATAAA
Organism: Sequoia sempervirens; assembly: GCA_007258455.2. NCBI lineage: Eukaryota > Viridiplantae > Streptophyta > Pinopsida > Cupressales > Cupressaceae > Sequoia > Sequoia sempervirens. The sequence goes on from VDFB02000015.1 coordinate 39,566,602, forward strand.
TCACTCACGCAAGACACATAAGAAAGTTTGAATTTGAAATTATGAATGTGATTATTAAGCACACACTTGAAGAAGACACATCAACAAGTCCTAGAACTAGTCAAGTGGGTATGGCCAATTAGGTCTCAAGCTAGTCTTCACAAGGTTGACTAAGGATGATTTGAAAGCAAAATCCTGCTACACAGCCAGGAGAAAGGGGTAACCCACCCTTCACCTTCACTTCCAAAAGGTATAAAATTATTTGGGGCTTAGCCAAGAGTGACAAGATTTTAACTCTCAAACAAGCGTGTCTTTCAATTCACACTTCAATTAAGGTCATTCCCAGGGGTGATGAAATCCCCTAGCAGGCCTCCTATGAAGGGTTTGACAAAAGAAAACTAACTGAAGTGTTTGTGATCACACACACACTTGATTCACACTCGCAGTTGTTAATTAACCCTTTAGAAAATTGAAATGTTTGTAAAACAGTTCAAGCACTTATTCTTTTTAACCCCAAATCAAGATGTGTAGGAAGACACTGGTTAATTTTAGACCCGATGTTCGATATGTGATTGAAGACAAAATTCGTTTTAAGCCAATTTCAAATATGTGATCAAACAAGATTGATTTTATGCCCCAAATTGAAATGTGTGACAAACAAGATTAATGAGATGAAGGATGAAATGAGTGCACCTGGTTATTTTCGCTTTCCAAATTTTTGTTGTGATTGATCCCAACGCTTTTTGAGCTTCGTATGATTCACCGACAAGTTACCAAGATAAAAAAAGAAAAAAAATTACAAATGTGCTAGAACAAAGTCATATGCGTTGAAGAATATGTGAGAATTTGAAAACTTTAACTCTGTCAAAGTTGATAAACACCTACACCATTGGATAGCTTATGAAATTCTACCCCATTTCAAAAACCAAAGCTTCGAAAAAGACCAAAATATGACAAAGATATGGCCATTTTAAGATTTACTATAAAAGCGCTAAAACAGAGGCCATATTCACTAAAACAGACCTCGTATGTGCTAAAACAGTGCCAGATGTGCTAAAAAAGTGACAGATGTGCTAAAAAAAATATATATTTTTTTTTTACAATTTTTTTAATGAAATGAACTGAGTATATGCACCATTTTGTTCCTTATAAGCGTCGTTATGTTCCCTAAATGTGTTGAAAGAACTCCTAAATGGGCTGAAAGACCTGCAAAAGCACTAAAAGAAACCCTCGATGCGTTACAAAAATCCACGGATGCGCTAAAACAATAATTTTCATCAGAAAGCCGAATTCTAGAATGTAAAACCTATTAGAAAACCTGCAAGTAGATGTTAAAAACAGGGCAAGGCCCCACGGTGGGCGCCAGAAATGTGTGTTCGATTTTAGAGTATGATAAATATGTAAAAAAAAATAAATCAAACACACCGATAGAACATTATATCAAAACAAAATTTAAATGAAAGTAAACACAAACTCTTTCTTCTGTCTTTGATGTCGTTCTATCGTCCTCTATCTCTGGTGTTTTTGTTGATTCCAGCTGGCTCTCAGATCTTGGGCTAGGCTCAACAAACGGTCTTCCTAGAGAATGAGATTAAATATGAATGCATACACTACTATGCTTAAGATGTGATTATGCCGATACTAGACATGATTGATAAAATGAAAGATTACGAAATTGATAAAAACTAAAGATGATAAAACAATGCTAAAGATGCTAGAATGCTAGAATGCAAGTAATCTATAATTTGAATGTGTTATATGTTGTAGGTGTAACCAATGCTTAGATTCACAGGGATATTTATAGAGTTTTCGAAGAATTTTGATTGGCTAAGGTGATCAACGGTTGTGAAAATTCCTAGCAGATCGAACAGTTGAAGATGGATAAGACTGGAGAGAAAAATAGAAGAAAATAGAAAGCAAGCTTTGTTTCCTTTTTCAAAAAAGAGATAAGATGAGATGATAAAGATGAATTGTAAAAATCATCTTTTCATGAGATTTTGGAAAGATTTTGAAGAAGATAAATAATGAATTATTAAATTCAATTATTCATTTATGGGTGACATGGAGATTTTTCTTAAAATAGAATATTTACCCAAGATTTGAAGAATAATGGAAGATTTTATAATTAAATAAAATATTTAATTATGATTTAAAAAGATATGGAAGATGTTTAATTAAATAAAGATATTTAATTAAACTTTTTAAGAAATGACATGTAAATGAAATTAATTAAATAAAATATTTAATTAATTAGAAGAAAGATTTGAAAAGAAATATTTAAATTTAATTAAATCAAAAAGACTTAATTAAATTCAAAAAGTGATAATTAATTAAAATAAATATAGTGTATTTATTTAATTAATCAAGTAGACATCTGAATGTTAAATAATTAAATAAAAATTGATTTATTTAATCATGACAGAAGAATGAATTGAATGAACAATATAATTAAATTAATTAAATTTAATCATATGTAGAGGATTTTAGAGAAATTAATTAAATAATAAATATTTAATTAAATGCCAGGATTAATCAAACATGACCAATTTTATGCATATACAAGAGCGACTACTATTTTTATTATATAGTTGACATTTTTTTTTTTGTAGCTAAAATATTCCTCCATCAGAAAATTTGTTTGTCAGCATTGAGGATGACTTTTTAATTGTCTACACATATATTTTAATATATAGTCAGCTTATATCAATGGGTTTTGCTCTTTTTTGCATAGTGCATTATTAAAATCTTTCAAAAAAAAAAAACCTTGGTCGACTATTATATTCTCCAGTATATTCTTTTGTCGATTGTATTTAATCCTACAGGACTGTACCATGGTCGATTTGTCACATCAACGATCATTCACCGTCCCATCCACCATCATCAGTGCTCCTGTCGGTGTCTTGTTTGTCATCCAATCTTCTCACCGTCACCGGCGATCCATTTCTAGCCTGAGCATTTGTTCTCTCTGCTGCGACCGAAGGCTCTGCTCCATCCAGCGGTGTCGCCCTAGCACTGCCCAGCTCTGCCCAGCCACCACTCCGCCTAGTGGCCCATTTTTTTCCCAACCTCCTAGTGCTGATCATATGAGCGACTGAGTCCTAGAGCCTAGGGGGCTATTTTTTTTCTCCTGTTTAGCCTGCTAAGTGCCTAATCTAGGCATTTTTTTCATTTTCTCATAACTTTTCACCAGTGTATCAAAATTCAACAAAAGAGATACCATTAGAAAGAGGATTTGGTCTACTTTCCAATGGTGACATCCATTCTACAATTATTTTCTTTTCAAAAAATCTCAAGTCAACTAAAGTCAACCCTTCATTTTGGACTTAAAGGCTCATATCTTTGCAACAGTTTGTTGGATTTCGGTGATTCTAGTGGCATCAGGAAGGTAATTCAGAGCTCTTTTCATTAGTCCATTCACCTTGACCAGTTTTAGCTCCAGGTACTCTTGCATTAGTTTTATTCAATTTTGTGCATTTGTTCAACAAATTGGATATCCAGAAGCTTGGGAAAAGTTTTTTTGATTCGGGTGGCATCACTTCAGTTGCATATCATCTTTGGAAGTTCCTATTTGTTGTTAAAGGTCATTGTCTTTGTGTTTTTGGAGAAATTTCATAATATATCATGGGGCTTGCACATACTCCTTCTCAGACTATGTTGCACAAGGGTAACTATAAACAATGGTGAGATGGGATCATACACCATCTCCAATCACTTGATTTAGTGCCACATTTATATGGTATAGTTCCCATCCAAGTGAATTTATTCATGAACTTGCTTGGATTTGTTGCAAATATACTGTCTTGGAGATCATTGGAATGCAAGTTGATTGTGATGTTTTGAGTAATCTTGATCATTGTGATTGTCCTCACATCCTTTGGACTAAACTTTGGGAGATATATGGAGATTCAAATACTCCACCATTCCCCAATGGTCATGATTTAGAATGTCATTCTTCATATTAGGTGCCCTATGATGATATTGTTATGCAGGAGGTTGATTTCCTTGAATCTTCCAAAGAGGTTGACAAGGTTTCTTCAGATGCTTCTTCTCTATCAGAGACAGTTGGTATCCCTTCACATTCAATGATTCCTTGTCCAAAGTCATTGATTGACACTTCCATAATCCATTAGGACAAACTTGGCATCACAGGATGGCTTTGTTTTAGGTATCACTAACTTGGCTACTTCTACAGGTTTGGAGGACATTTTTGAGGAGATATCATTCTATTCCAATTCCACTTTGGAGAGTTCTCTTGAGTCTCCTCACCCTTTTGTCTCAACCTTTATTCGAGATCCATAGAATATCTTGGGGGCACTTGTTTTCTCTTAAGAGATTTCACATATGAGACTTCTTCCCTCAAACTCCATTAAGGAGTTGGCATTTCTTCAACATCTACCATTGGATCTACTTCTTCCTAGTGGGAGACATGTGGTTTGGACACCTTTGTTGCTTCAAACTTCTTTCAGTGGTTTTGAGGACACTTCATTCAGGGGGGAAATCTAGTCTCCATCATATTCATTGTATCATCATCTTTGGATCTTGTTCAACATCTATTTCCACATCATCCTAGTTTGTCACTTTCTTCATTGATTGGGAATGAGTTGATTGTGGCATCTTCATCATCAGGCAAGGGGACACATGAGCAGTTTTCAGAGACACCATCAGCATCCATATTCATCCTTCCTTCCTTCAATTCCTATCTGGAATGGGAAGCATCCCTACACTTGCACTTGGTTTTGTTTCTTCCGAAAGGGAGACAAGTTGTTTGTCGACACTGGATCATGTTTTGTCTTCAAACACTTACCATTTTTGCAGGTGATCACATATTCTGCAGGGGCTATATAGTCTCTCTATTTCCCTACTATGGGGGGGCCATTAATTGCATTATATCCAGGTGATAGATGGTGTACTTGGGGGGTATTTGGGAGTTCTCCATCCTTCCCATCCTTTCACACTTCTCTGCTTTCATCTCCTTTTTGGAGAGGGGTTTTTTTCCCACTGGGTTTTCTCCTTTTCTTTGGTTGTCAGATATTTGTTGCATCTTTCATTTTCATCATGTAAATGGGTACCTAAAATGGCCATCATATAGCTGGGACCCATCATCATTGGTCGTGCCCACAAAAGGATATGAAAATCATAGTAAAACCTATCCTGGGAATTGGACATTCCAGTAGGTGACCAATATCTCTTTATGGACGTTCATTTACATGTCAAACCAGGGAACGTATACTTTGAATGGCGCAACACAATATATGCACTAAGAACTAGTTTCGGTCACAACTTAACAGAAATAAATACTTGGAAAGAATTCTATCTACGCTACACGAAGGCAATGCAAAGTTCTTTTAACTCAACCATGATTTAACCAAAACAGAAATCATAACAGCTACGACTGAGACCCAAACTATGAACTGGCTTTATGCTACAGGAACAGGCACAGGGATGGATTCCCAATGCTGCAGGAGCAATACAAGACTGATTTTGTACTAAAACTTTAAAGATGAAATATAACTGATGATCAACAGAAAAAGAATAGCTAACTAACTAGCTACAGATACTTACTAAGTGGGCCCCCTTAGCAAGCATCTACTAATTACGCAAGTGCTGAACTCAGAACTTCATCAAACTTTATTCATAAACTCAGAATGGTATACATTGTTTTGTTGATATGAAAACTAGCAACAAACTCTGTCTCTTATCATATAGATTATGCTTTTTATTATCATCATACTGACTCTTACATGATATCTGCTATCTCCCTATCACTATGCTTCTATCTAACTTCTAACCATCTTCTTGCTCACTCGCGCAGGAGGAGCACTTATTTAAAATTAGGAGAACAACTAACTAACTAACCCTAACAAAGAAAGATGTGGAAGTAAAGTGTATCCCAAAATCAAGGAACAGACTTCATAAATGAATTTATCTGTTCAACCTGATCCAGAGAGAATCTAGCGCTCCACTCTTTTCAGATTGACTGTCATTAAAAATCCTTCCCAATGGTTTCGGTCAAAGAGTCTTCACCAGAGCTTCCTTGAAGTCATGCAGGAAATACACTTTACTGCAAGGCCGAGATCGGCTGTGCTTGACTCGATCATACTTTCTTCATACTGAAAGAAAAGGCGCATGGCACATACACAATATACATTCATTAATCACATATTTAAATCTATTTCATCATTCAAAAACTACATGCGATATACCAGTCATTTAGGGATTCAATAGAGTGATAAATGTAGACAAATCAACACAATAGGCTGCAGGAATATGAAAGTGTTTTGCTACAGGATATCCCAATAAAAGGTTTCAAAAGAGTTTAAACAACCATGAATAACAAAAGTAAAGGTATTAAAAGTTCATCATAATATCCAAACTATGAGCACATTTTGGGCTCATCAATCATCATCATCTTTGCATAACCATTGCATTTCCTCCCTAAGTTGCACTTATGGGGGTTGTTAGTGTAATTAATTAATTATTACACTAGCATAAGTTAACTTAGGTCTTGCATTAATTTAGTCCTAGGTTGCATAAATTAAATTTATCATAAATAATGGGGTAATTCCCCCCTTCCATGTTTGTAGGGGATAAGTGATGCAGAGCCAAGGTGGAGGTCATTCACAACAACGAAAATATCAACTTTGGAATAAATAACTCTTCTTTACCATGCATTCAACTCACCCTCAATGCCAAGCAACCTTCCAAACTTAAAAAAGAAAGGCATAACTTTTCAAAGAAACCTCACACCCATGAAACCAAATTCTTTTTGGATACTCATTATGGCCTATTCAAACATATCATAAGTTCTTAAACACTTGTTTCAGAAAGTATAAGCGTTTTATGATTGGCCTCTCTTGAACTAGGCCTAAATTGGTCCAATTTATAAAGTAACTACCCTTAAATCATTCAATCTTCACTCAAAACCTCAAAACAGTAGATCAATATGTCATAAAACATCTAAATCAACGACCTCTTGAGTTATTCATGCATTTTAAGATCACAAAACTAGAAACCCTCATTTTTGCTTACAAATTAGGAGGGTTTAATGAAAATGACATTTCCACACCACACAAAACCTTGCAACCACTTGGAACACATCCCATTAGACCTGCAGATGCTCACAAAAGCTTCACATAGGCAGTCATAACATCAATTGATAGAAACTCGACTTCTACACCTTCATTTGCATTGAAAATGCACAAAAATTCAACTAGGGCATCACCTTAAAAAGTCACAAATATCCACATCTGCATCCCAAACTCACACACATCTAATTTACATCATATTAGACCATTCCACCAAGTTACAGTGGCATACAATGGGTGGAATGGTAAAAAACTACATTTTAGACTTTCAAACCCTCCTTTAATGGCTGTGCACAGGCAGTTTTAACCAAATGTTAATAAAACCCTCTAAACTCAATGAAAATCCTTCAAAATGGATTCCAATAAAAGTATAAACAATATACTAACTCTCCATAGTCATTTCAGACCATGAGAACCCATGTACGGCTTGTACCAATGCAAGAAAATTCTAAAAATTATGTAAAAACGTGAGAAACAGTAGATTTCTTTCTTCAATTCTTCAAATCTTACATCATTCCCCTCTTGAACGTGTGCAATGGCTTATTTAAAGCCCAAAAAATCCCTTCCAATGACAAAACTTCCATAACTACCCTTTAAACTACCAAAGACCATATTTCATATGTTGCAATTCTTGTAATTTTTCAATATTTTGCATATTTTGACCCATTTACACAAAAGACTCAAACATTACATCAAAATGGTCTAATAGAGCTTATTTATTATAAACAAAACTCAAACACCCCCAAACTCATCTAGACTCACTCTATAACCACCTTGATACACCAAATAAAATTTTGCATTTAAGGGTGTAGGTGCTCTTGCACCATACACCTGGCCATAAAAGTCTTCCAAGTCCCTTGGAACCTTCTGTACCTACAAAAAATAATGTGATTAGATACTCCTCTTTGTTCCTAAAATAGTCTCATCTTCACCTTGGGCTCATACTTGTTCGCCTCTTGAAATTCCATGCTTGCTTTGTCACTTTGACTCTTCATGTCTTCTCTATCAACTTGAATATGTACTTCTAGGCTTTGATTTTCCTTCATCCATCTTCCTTTTCCTTGCTCTTCAACTTCTTTCATTACAAACCAACTCATCATATGATTGTCATCCTTCATCTTTACCCTTGGCTTGACCTCCATCAATAGTATCAACACAACTAGGAAGCAACAAATAACTTCTTTTATATTTTGCTTCTTGACCTTCCTCTTCACACTTGCCATGCCTATTACCACTGTCATAACAACACACAACTGCTCAACAACAAGTTTCATTAACCAAGGAAAATTTTCTACCCTTACCTCAGTCCTTCCTCTTCTCTCCATTTCAAGTGGAGAGTTGACAAACTCTTTAGCCTTCTCATGGCCTAACTCTAATTTCCCTGCACTCTTAGTCCCTGTCCTCATAGAGACCCCTGAGAAACTCTTCATCCTATTTACTTGACCCTTCATGGTGACAACCTCTTCTTCATACTCTTTCAATGTCCTTTTCACATTTCCCTTCACCGTTTCTTGCCATTCTAATTGGCTGACTATCATGTCTTTGTCTATCATAAACTTGTTATCCATGTTAAGGCCTTGCATTAGACCTTTGTCTTCCTTCATCACTGTGTCCTTAACCTGCACTGTCCTCTCAAACTCATTACATTCATGCCCCATCATTGGGCTATGCAAGTCATCCTCTTGACTGTCCATACTTTTCCTTCTATGTTCTTCCTTAAGGACCTTTGTCCTACTAACTTCAGAAACACAACTTAACTATTCTTCACCTCCTCCTAACATCATGCTTTCACATTGGTTTACCTCAACCAATCTACTCTCCATCACTTGCCATACCCCTTGGGATTCTCTCTCATCTACCTTCACCTCACTGTCCACCTTTGCCATTGTATTTCCAATGTCCATACTCTGTATTTCCAGTATTAGACTGGCTTTTGTCTTCAATCAACTTCACAAGACACCAAACTATCCCTATCATAATCTTCTCATCATCTACAAGCCTTTCAAGACTTGCTCCTTTGTTGTCATCTTTGGTACCTTCATCCTTTACCTTTACCTCAATTTTTAAGACCCCTTTATCCATAGGTTTGTCAATCACATCTCCATATACCTGCTTCTTTTCACTTTCTTGCACATTCAGTGGATAACTCACCTCTTCCCTTGTGTTTTCATCATGCCCAAATGGCTTGTGTTCTTACAACTCTTCTTCACTTTTCATAACCTCATCTCTTCTACTAAGGATCTCTGTCCCAAGAATCTTCTTTTCACAACACTCTGTCTCAGTCCCATATACCTTTTCATTCTTCATGGTTGCCTACCCTAGAACACTATCATTCCTCATTGAACAAACTCTTACATGTTCCTTATCTTCAATACAACATTCATGCTTACCCTACCCTTTCAAGGTCTTTTCATCTTTGTCCTTCACTTTCTCTATTTCCCTTGTTTCTTTAAACTGCTCTGCTTTCCTCAATGCTTCCTCATGGTGTTTTGCTTTCTCCATTGCTTCTATGCTATGCCCTTCTATCTCTCCCTTATACCCTTTTCCTTTTGTTCCAACAACTCTATTTTTCCACACATGCCTATCCTTCTTTGTGTCCCTTCATCCTACAAACAATTCAAGGTATACCTTTGCCTATCCTTTTCAATTTCATACACATTAAGTCTCCCATCATGTATAGCAAATCTATCAAAATTCCAAACCCTTCCTAGTATCATATGACAATCTCTTATAGGCATTATATCACATAGTACAACATCATTATAAGGACCAATCTGAAAATCTACCAAAGCTTGCTCTCTAACCACAACATGCTAATTACTATTTACCCAATATGCCTGGTAAGGTGATTCATGTTTTAGCCTTGTCAAATGCAATTTTTCAACCATTTCCTCTGAGACAACATTATCTAATGAGCCTAAATCAATCATTACTTTACATACCTTGCTCCTGCATTTGCATCTGGTTTGGAAGATAGCATGCCTCATTTGTTTTTCTTTCTCATCCAACCTTTTGATGGCCATGGTGTCTTGTATCTTCAAATGCTCCTCCTTACCTTCAAGACATCTACTACCTCGCTCTGATACCACTATGATGTAGAGCCAAGGTGGAGGTCATTCACAACAATGAAAATCTCAACTCTAAAACAAAGAACTCTTCTTTACCATGCATTCAACTCACCCTCAATGCCAAGCAACCTTCCAAACTTAAAAAAGAAAGGCATAACTTTTCAAAGAAACCTCACACCCATGAACCCAAATTCTTTTTGGATACCCATTATGGCCTATTCAAACATATTAGAAGTTCTTAAACACTTGTTTCATAAAGTATAAGAGTTCTATGACTGGCCTCTCTTGAACTAGGCTTAAATTGGTCCAATTTACAAAGCAACTACCCTTCAATCATGCAATCTTCACTCAAAACCTCAAAATAGTAGATCAATATGTCATAAAACATCTAAATCAATGACCTCTTGAGTTATCCATGCATTTTAAGACCCCAAAACTAGAAACCCTCATTTTTGCTTACAAATTAGGTGGGTTTAATGAAAATGACATCTCCACACCACACAAAACCTTGCAACCACTTGGAACTCATCCCATTATACCTGCACATGCTCACAAAAGCTTCACATAGGCAGCCATAACATCAATTGACAGAAACTCGACTTCTACACCTTCATTTGCATTGAAAATGCACAAAAATTCAACTAGGGCATCACCTTAAAAAGTCACAAATGTCCACATCTACATCCCAAACTCACACACATATAATTTATATCATATCATACCATTCTACTGAGTTAAAGTGGCATACAATGGGTGGAATGGTCAAAAACTACATTTTAGACTTTCAAACCCTCCTTTAATGGCTGTGCACAAGCAATTTTAACCAAATGTCAATAACACCCTCTAAACTCAATGAAAATACTTCAAAATGGATTCAAATAAAAGTAGAAACAATATACTAACTCTCCATAGTCATTTCAGACCATGAGAACCCTTGTACAACTTGTACTAATGCAAGAAAATTCTGAAAATTGTGTAAAAACGTGAGAAACAATAGATTTATTTCTTCAATTCTTCAAATCTTACATCATTCCCCTCTTGAACGTGTGCAATGGATTATTTAAAGCCCAAAAAATCCCTTCCAATGACAAAACTTTCATAACTACCCCTTAAACTACCAAAGACCCTTCATATTCCATATGTTGCAATTCTTGCAATTTTTCAACATTTTGCATATTTTGACCCATTTACACAAAAGACTCAAACATTACATCAAAATGGTCTAATAGAGCTTATTTATTATAAACAAAACTCAAACACCCCCAAACTCATCTAGACTCACTCTATAACCACCTTGATATACCAAATAAAATTTTGCATCTAAGGGTGTATGTGCTCTTGCACCAATAAGATTCCTTCTAGAAGATGAGTTGTCCTTCTAGAACTTATCTCAATCTTTTATCGTTTCCTAGGTAGGGTTCGCATGTTGTCACATGTTAGATCATGACACATGGCAACATCATATTGCATCTTGCATATCTCTCATGCCTATTTATTCAAGGCATTTGTACATTTGTAATCATCTAATATTCTAGATCAATATCAATCTAAATTTGTGTGCCCTTAGTTGCAACACTTTTTGTGGTTGAATTTCTCCTTGGAAAAGGTCCTCTTGAAGTCTGTAGATTCTGGGACATTGTGCATCCATCATTTCAACATTTTCTTCTTAGTTTTTGGGCTATACAACCCATACAGAGGGAAGTTGATCTAAATATGTCTTGAATTCTTTAAGAGACGTGAATTGGCTATTCATTGCATTTGATTTGAGCCTCTAATATTGTTTTGGGAAAAAGCTTGATTAGTTTCTTTGTGACTGGTTTTATATCCTTTTATAAGGGTTTGCATCCTTTAAAATGTGAACTCAGCCCATTCCACTTTTTGTGGCTCTCGTGACTTGTGGAATGGGTCTGCACCATTAGGAAATAGATGTGTATATGTTTGTTTGCTGTAGGGGAGGTTGAATAAGGTATTGGGCATGATTCCCTAAGGGTGGAAAGTGTGCTTTCCAAGTGAAATTAAGAGGTTTAGTGATGGTAAAATGTGTAAAATGGTGGGACAACATTGTGTAAAGTTTTATTGAGTTTATGCAGAGGTATTTGGTCCTGTTGGAGGTGATTACAAGTTTTGACAAGGTCTGGTAAGGTGTTTTTTCTGTAAAACCCTGGGTTTTAGGAGAATAATGAGGTTTTCTTGTTTTACCTCTTTAGAGTGAGTTTTTCTGTAAATAATTTGTTTATTCTGTGGTTTGAGAACCTATTGACTACTTCCCTAGTGATTTTTAAGTTTGGTGAAAAGTTTATAGGCAAGGTACTTTGGAAAAGAGGCTTAATTGAGGCCTAGTTGGCGTGAAAAATCTAGTTTTGAAGGAATTGTTGCAAAGTAACATATGGAGCTTTGTTGATATGTTGTTGAGCACCAAAAAGGGTCCCTGAAATGGTTCAGGTCTTTGTTTGATAGGATTCCATTGAGAAGATTTACCTGATTGAGTGGGTTGGCTATGCTACAAGGAATTAGGTTGATTTGGTGAAAAGTAAAGAATTATGATAATTGTGACTTGTGAGTTGTTGTTGTAGGTTGATTTTGTGTTGAGTTGTGTTTTAGGACCTCCCCTGCTTACATCAAGTGGTATCGGAGCAAGGAAGTAGTTCCTTGAAGAAGAAAGTTGTAGTTTGTGATTGGAAGGTGAATAGGCAAGACTATAAAGATGCCTCCAAAGGCCAGTGCAATGGAAAGGGAGATAAAGGAATTGAAAGAGAAATTGTTATAGAAGGAAAGGCTCTATAGAGAATCTCAAGAAGCCACCTTAGCAAGGATATCAGTTCTAGAGAAGAATTAGAGAAGAGGAATGGTGAATGAATACCAAAGTGATAAGGAGGATGAGGGGGAAGAAGGAAACCCTCTAGTTGGAGTCCAGAATGATGAAGATGAATTAGAACCTGATGAAAAGAGAATGATCTAGATGCTAAAGGTAGTAAAAGGTGACAACACCCCAAAATTGAAAGTTGAAGTGCCAATGTACGAAGGTAAGATGGATAGTGAAGACATTTTGGCTTGGATTGATGCCTTAGATAATTTTTTTGAGTTTGAAGACATAGAGGACAGTAAGAAGGTGAAATATGCAAAGACAAAATTGAAGGGCCCAACCCTAACATGGTGGAACTTTGTTCAAGAAGATAGGGCCAAGAAAGGTAAGTCCAAGATAAGCTCTTGGGATAGGATGGTAGCAAAGGTTGGTGGAACCCTAATTTTCATTGTTCCACTAATGCCATGCTCAAGCCTGTGACACTTTATTCTTTAATATCACTAGGGTTTAGGAATTTATGCTCTATTCTTATACCCTCGATCCGTTAATCAGCTTGTTTTTTCTTGTTGACTGGCTGCATCAGGTAACCATTTGAATTAAGTGGCATTTTATTACCCATCCTTCCATCTTTGACCGACCCTATCCTTCAAAGTCACCTATTGCGTCTAGGAAGGCCTCTTCTTTATGAATGAATTCTTTGCAAGTGCAATTTTTATTTGGTGAAACTACTGCTCATAGTCTATCGCCCATCACAAGTTCTATTTTAGAATGTCATACTTAACATGTGATGAGCAATGCCCTTCCACCACAGCATCATCAAGGTCTATTACTATGGACTTATCACCTGTCACGGGTTGCACTTCATTTACCGTAGAGAAACCAGTGACGAGCAATGTAGTATCTGCCTTTGAACCCTGGTTCGTTGCCTGTCGTATGATGTTGTTGCTACTTTGAGGAGGTTACTGGAGATGGGAAATAAATATTTTTACATCCACAAGCTTCCATCACCTATCGCATATTGTGCCCTCGCATTTGGAGGGTAACCCATGATGGACGATGTGGCTACTTCTTGTAACCCATCACCGACACTCACACCATCGCCGGTTGGCTTTTGTCTTTCAAAGAAGAACCCATGACCGCTGACAGGTGGGGATTCTTCCCATAACATAGATACAGTCTATTTTTGGTTAATGCAACTTTCTAGGGAAGGAACTGGTGATGAGCAATGTTGAATGAAGATTTTGGGTAAAGTCTTCTCATGGTCAGATCAACGGTTGGCAACTCATCATTGGGTATAAAGCCATCATGTGATGATGTTTCGAAATAGGTTTTAAACTAGCAATGGGTGATGGCTTAGAGATGTGGTGGGGATTGCTCCATGATTCAAATGATTGATGATAGACAAAGTAAGGACAATTGGAAAAGGATGTGGATGGGAACGTCGCTGCTTTAAATAATATCTTCATTCTTTCTTGTTACGGTCTGTAAAGAAAGTGGTGACTCTTAATGCTCCTCATCAATCTAGTTTTAAATCTGTGGTGATCAATGGTTGAGATTGGACATTCAATGATTGAGCTTCTTGCTCACGCGCGCGAGCCAAGATGGACATTAATTGTAGCTAGCCTTACATTCTCTTATTTAATGAGGATTTGATGTAGATGAATCAAGTCATTCGTGCATTAGCCAGAGTGTAGAATTAATTGTAGTGGCCAAGGAAGAGATACTTAAAGAAGTTAAAATGAAAGCATTGCTAGGGTGGTAGCCTAGTATCATCTGGTGTGTGTATGTTTTGCATTGCTAATTGTGGCTCGACCCTCTTCCTGCAATTTGGGTCTTGAAGTTTCTGCATTGCATGTATGTGTGGATATTCTAGAAGTCGTGGTTTTCATTTTCTTCATCACTAGCACTAATTATTGTCGTAATTCAAGAAGATGAGTAAACCAGGCACTCCTATTGTGCCAGTTCGGAGGTCCTAAAGGCTAAGTATGCAAGAACCAATTGCATACATATTGGAAGATACACCTTTCTTGCTTGGGGTACCAGTTGTTCCGAAGAAGAAGAGGAGTGTATGCAGAAAACATGAGAAGGTCATTGTTTGCAACACCTATGCTTTGAGAAGTAGGTTTGTCTCATAGAAACTGACTGAAAAACAGAGAAGGGACCTCTATTTGTGAAAGAATTAACAAGGTCTAGCTCAGGTCCTAGGGTTTGTTTGGAGAAACCCATTGCTCCTATCCTAGTTTTTGATAACTCATCAATAGAAGAAGGAGAAGTTGGCCCTGGTCCTAGTCTAAGACTTTCTCCTCTGGTGTCGTATAGTGATTTAGAGGATGAGATTGTGATTGCAACTCCACTCTTTGTTATAAGACCTAGCAAGGTTGGTTACTCAGTGGCTGATAAGGCCAAGTAGCACCCATGTCCTTTGCCAATGATGTTGGGTTTTGGATGCTGTGATGATGTGGCTTCCAAATGGTGATTTATTTTGGTTCATTTTGATGGTTACTAGTTTGTGAGTTCATGTTGATAGTTGTGATGGTGGTTACTCTAGTATTGGTAAACGTGCCAATTTTGTTGGTGCCTTTTGGAAGGCTTGTGTGGCATCTTTGACAAATGGGCTAGCACTCATTTTTCTTTTTGATTTTCCCATGACCATGGAATGATTAAATGTAATGGTTTGGGAAATTAACCCCGATGAAATGAATTCTGAAATGAACATGAAATGTAATTACATCTTGAGTTGAATGCTTTGTCTCTCCCTTGTGTTATAAAAGGGATTTCATGGCTCAATGTAGGGGGTTCTAGTTTGAAAAGTGTTGAGTCCAGTAAGCAACAATAATGTTGAATGCTCAATGAATTCATTGGCAATTTTTCATGGGTATAAGTCATATAGGTCATGATCTTAATATTTTTTGTATTGATTACTGATATTAGAATAGAATTCAAAGTCCAAATTACATGCTCTCCCTTGTATATTTTCACATATTATAAATTAAATTATCAAAGATCGTTTCATCTATCGTTAATTGTTCAATTGAATGTGTGGCTTAATTTCTTTCCTTTAACTCAAAGGGTTAAGTAAAATTCTTAGGAAAAGTCATGGGTATGTGAGAATTTACAAGGATTTGGTAAGAAGTAGTGTTTGGATAACATGATTCTTTGCAATGTAAAGCATTACATAAATAGTTTAAATATATCAAAATTGGATAATCGATGTATTACTGGTTGTCTCATATTTGACTCCATTTACCCAATTGATGAGGCATTGGTTATTTATTGATTGTTTAGCAATTAAGTGAATGAATCACATATTTGGATATGGACTCAGAATCAAAACAACATTTATAAAATTCTGCTAAATTTGAATCACATGTTTGAAGTATACCCACATTCTTAGAAAAAATAATCACTAATTCACTCAAAGGTCTGCCAAATCTTTAGTGAAGTTAGTTTGTTTGCATTAAATAAGAATGGATCTATATTGGAGTTTTCTTGAAAATATTGATGTACCAAATGAACATAGTAAGGAATACCCTCCTTGGTCTTACAGAGCCTAAGTGAAGGAATAGAGACCTCATAATTCTCCATTCATTGTGTTGGCCACTAGCTCTTAGTGATTTTTGAATATAAAGGTTGGCTACCATTTAGAAGATTCCAAGGTTAGCTAGAAAAATCACCAATAGAATGGTGACTCTTCTGGGGACATAATTTTCATCCTCCAGTTGTAGATTGTTTTAATATAGAGTCACATGGTGATAAATTTGGACATTTAGTTTAGATCTTATGTAGTTCTTGAACCTAGTCAAATATTTGTATCAACAAAGTGTGAGAGTTTTGAAGGTGACTCCACTATTGGTGCAAACTTAGAACTAGACTTATTTTGAAGTTGTTTCAATTTTTTTGAAATATAATCCCCTAAACAAGGGATGGTGACTCTGACTTAAAGGACTTGATAAAGAAGATGATAAGGCTTCAGATCTACATAATTCAAGATCAAAGGTGAAAAGATGCTCAATAATTCTAGGTATTCTCATGAATCTGAGGAAATATTATTATATTTATAGATAATTTGTGGGAATTATAGAGATTTAGGTCATTAATGTTTCCCAATTTGATGAAATAGCACTAAGATAGGGAAATGAATGATATCTTTGCATAATCTTAAAGTACCTTTGAAATAAATGTTGAAATCTGTCATATTCATATTAAAGAGTATTATGCAAAGAGAAAATGGAGTATATACAGCATAAAGGCTTACGCCCTTAAAAGGAATTTGGGTTACCTTTTGATGATAATGAGAAGACTTGTAAAGGATATAACAAAATTTCTTGTGAGGGTTTACACCTGGAACCAAAAATGAATACAATCACACATGATGAATACCCCATGTCACATCAAAGGAATTTCAATACTGAAAGGTACAGGGCCATAAATTTCAGTAATGTTAGTGGTTACCCAAATATTATACCACCCAAGATCAGGGATAGAATACCAAAATTCAGTGGTGAAAAGTCAGAATCGGCAAGTAAACATGTTCAGGAATTCGTTGATGTAATGGATGATTATGAGATAGATTGTGAAGATGTGGTTATGAAGTTATTTGTTCAATCCCTGAAAGGAGTTGCAAGAGATTGGTTATCTTATTTTCCAATGTCTTATGTGCATTATTGGAGTGAACTTAAGACAATTTTCATGGGACAGTTTGGTGAGAGGATAAACCCAAGCGTTGCAAGGATAATTTCATGGAAATATCTAGGGGTAAAGAAGAGTTGATCCCTACCTTTAACCTTAGATTTGTGAAAATCATAAGAGAAATCCCTGAACACATAAGGCCAAATGATGTAGAATGTTTGGTTGGGTATTTAGGGGCATTTGATAGTAAGATGGGTTTCTTGTTGAGAGATAAAGAACTTGCTACTTTACAACAAGCTTATCAAAGCGCCATGGATATTGAGAACAATTTGAAGTACTCAATCATGAGGGGACTTGTGATTTCCAACATGAGTGGCCCTGATAGAATCCAAACTATTGAGTTGATCCAATCAGGAAATAAAAGTGTTTGTCAAGAAAAGGAGCCCTTAGATGTTACATCTGCATTGCTCTCAAGAGAAGTAGAACAAGAGCGAGCATCAACCTCACATCAACTAAGGTCGGGAAGGGTTGATTTAATTTCCTCTGTTAGAAAATTGTATGAGATGAAGAGATATGCAAATGAGTCACCATACGACTTGTTTTCAAGATTCTTGGATGTTATGATGGAAATACCCAAGATTTTTAGGCCTAATGATTTAATATGTATTGATCTATTTTGTGAAGTTTACAAATCATAAACAAGCTAGTGACCTAAGAATTAGGAGCCTCATAGCCTTGACCAATTAATGGATTAGATAAGAATTGTGGAAGGCACTAAGCATAGTCATATGCCATTTGTTGTTTCCCAGAATGGGGACAATGCTTGCTATAGTGAAGAAAACCAAAGGATAAAATTTTCAAGTCAAGAAGATGCATTGGAAGGAGGGCAGTCAGCTAATGATTGTTGTTATTTCACAAGTACTCTAAATGTGGGGTCTAGCAGTAGTGATGGAGATGAAGAGACAAAGTATGAGGATAAGGAGATATTACCTAGTTTTCCTCCTTGGGATATCATAGGTTATGAGGAAATACAAGAGGTATATGGTGAAACATCACAAAGTGATTTAGTCATGAAAAGTGATGCACCAATCAATGATTTGAATGCACTAAGTGTGAATTGTATGGCACATATGAGGAGTCAAAGGAATGTGATTGAACTGGGATAGCCTTCTAATGAATATGATTCTTCTTATGACGTGGAGGTGGAGTCCTTTTCTTCAAGTGAAGGATGTTTCAATAGCCTTCAAGGATTATGTTTCCTTGATAGTGAGAAGTTTTCTTCATGTGAAGAATTTTCTAAATGTGGATCAATTGTTATGAGCGCAAATGATGAAGAGGATATTGAAAGTGTATTTCTCTATTCTTCAAGTAATTGCACCAATTTTGAATATACTAATGATCAAATGTATTGGAATCCAGACACTAACAAGGATGAGGTACATGTGACCATCATGAAGACATGGAATAATCCTTTATTTGATGAACTTGTATTGGAAAGTGAGGTTATAAATGATGATCCCTACTAGTGTAGAAGCAATCCTCTTTTTGATGAAAATCCTGATGAATACTTGGTAAGTATTACTAATGAATATGTTGTTGATAGTACAAACAAGAGCCAAGTTGATACTAAGTTAGGTAACTTTTTTTTCAAGATGTCAACTCTGTCTTAATAGTTCCCCAATTGAATGGAAAATGGGGTGATACAAACACTGATGAATTAGTGTACCAATCTATGATTGAGAAAATTGTGCCTAATAAGCATCAAGAAAACAACTCAAACTTGTTGACATTTAATTGTGATAATGGCCCATCTGATGAAGAAACTGAATATTGTGATGGTAACCTCGAGAATATAGTATTATTATTGAGGGAGATGTGGATGATTGTGTTGATTCTCCTATGATATCTAGAGATGTGCTTGAAAATATGGTTGAGATATTAGGCGCTCGGGTTCCAGATGATGATATTTTCTCTCACATAAATGGAAATCCACTCTTGGATGACCGAAAAGCAAATCAGGATGAATGCATGGATACTCAGGCAACATCATTCTATGTTGAGGAGAAGGAATTATTTGATGACTCTACAGAGTGTGCTAGTATTTCCAAACTATTTGATCTATGTGAAGGGAAACTCAGAAGTATGGATAACTAGAAAAATGATGTTGGTCAATATGAAGCTACATTGCAATATTTTGCAGAGGTTCCATATCTTATGGATCTTATCATGGGGCTGATTCCACCTAAAGGAATGGACATTATGGTGGAGAATGCAGATTCTCCTATGCTTGCATGCCATTTTTTGAGTACCTCAGAGGAAACTGAATATTGCATGCAGGATGTTCATGAATACCTTTAGCTTGGCGAACAAGTTGAAGGTAATGTCACCATATATGATCAGGTGGAATATGAAAGCTTTACATTTCCAACATATTAGGGTGAGCCTACAATACAATAGGGTAATGAGTAGAATAAATCTATGATAAGTGGGATGGATGAGGTTAGCTATGGTGGAGTTAGTTGCTCAGATGTGCACAATGTAGAATAGGGCATTTGATAGAGGAAAGGTTTCTTTTTAAGCTTTGGGAGACCATCAGGCCTCCAATTGAGAAAGTAGAGCTAATAAAATGAATGTCCCCTTGATGGTTTGCTTCAATTAGAGATTATGGATTCTTGCTATTCTTGTAGGAGGCATACATCCCCAGTCATAGCCACTAGTGGAATCCTAATTTTCATCATTCCACTGATGCTATGCTCAAGCTTGAAACACTTTATTCTTCAATATCACTAGGGTTTACAGTTTTATGCTCTATTCTTATACCCTTGATCTGTTCATCAGCTTGTGTTGGCTTGTTGACCAGCTGCATCGGGTAACCATTTGAATTAAGTGGCATTTTATCACCCCTCCTTTCATCCCTAACTGGCCCTATCCTTCAAAGTCACCTGTTGTTTCTAGGAAGGCCTCTTCTTTATGAATGACTTATTTGCATGTGTGGTTTTTATTTGGTGAAATTTTTGCTCGCAGTCTATCACCCATCACAGGTTTTGTTTTAGAATGTCATAATCAAAATGTGATGAGTGATGCCCTTCCACCACAACACCGTCAAGGTCTATTACTATGGAATTATCACCCATCGCAGGTTGTGCTTCATTTACCATAGAGAAATCGGTGATGAGTGATGTAGTATCTTCCTTTGAGCCCTGGTTTTTCGCCCATTGCATGATGTTGTTGCTACTTTGAGGAGGTTACTGGCAATGGGCGATAAATAGTTTTACATCCACAAGCTTCCATCACCTATTGCGTGTTGTGCCCTCACATTTGGAGGGTAACCCACAATGGACGATGTGGTTACTTCTTGTAACCAATCGTCAGTTGGATTTTGTCTTTCAAAGAAGAACCTACGACCACCAATGGTTGGGGCTTCTTCCCATCACATAGATATGGTCTATCGCTGGTTAATGTAGCTTGCTAGGGAAGGAACCGGTGATGAGCAATGTAGAATTAATATTTTGGGTAAAGTCTTCTGATGGTTAGATTAATGATTGGCAGCTCATCACTGGGTATAAAGCCATCACATGATGATGTTTTCAAATGAGTTTTAAACCAGAGATGGGTGATGCCTCAAAGATGTGGTGGGGATTTCTCCATGATTCAAATGATTGATGACATACAAAGTAAGGACGATTGGGCAAGGATGTGCATGGACGTGTGGCTAATTTAAAGCATATCTTCGCTATTTTTGGGTACAGTCTGTAAAGCAAGTGGTGACTCTTAATGTGCCTCATTGATCGAGTTTTAAATTTTCTATGATCAATGGTTGAGATTGGACATGCAGTGATTAAGCTTCCTCCTCATGCAAGCAAGCTAATATGGACATTAATTGCATCTAGCCTTACATTCTCTTATTTAATGAGGATTTTCTATAGATGAATCAAGTCATTCGTGCATTAGCCAAAGTGTAGAATTAATTGTAGTGGCCAAGGAAGAGATATTTACAAAAGTTGAAAGGAAAGCATTGCTAGGGTGGTAGCCTAGTATCATCTGGTGTGTTTGTTCTACATTGATAATTGTGTCTTAGCCCTCTTCCTACAAATTGGGTCTTGAAGTGTTTGCGTTGCATGTATGTGTGATATTCTAGAAGTCATGGTTTATGTTTTCTTCATCACCAGAACTAATTATTGTGGTATTTCTAGAAGATGAGTGAACCAAGCGCTCCTATCACACCAGTTCAGAGGTCCCGAAGGCTAAGTATGCAAGAACCAATTGCATACGTACTAGAAGATATACCTTTCTCGCCTAGGGTACTAGTTGTTCCGAAGAAGAAGAGGAGTGTACACAAAAAACATGAGAAGGTGGTTGTTCACAACACCTATGCTTTGAGAAGCAGGTTTGTCTCACAGAAACCAACTAGAAAAATGGAGAAGGGACCTCTATTTATGAAAGAATTAACGATGTCTAGCTCGAGTCTTGGGGTTTGTTTGAAGAAACCCATTGCTCCTATCCTAGTTTTTGATAACTCATCAGGAGAAGAAGGAGAAACTGGCCCTGGCCCTAGTCTGAGCCTTGTTCCTCTAGTGTCGTATAGTGATTCAGAGGATGAGATTGTGATTGCAACTCCACTCTTTGTTATAAGACTTAGCGAGGGTGGTTACTCAGTGGCTGATAAGGCCAAGTAGCACTGGTGTCTTTTGCAAACGGTGTTGGGTTTTGGGTGATGTGATGATGTAGCTTCTAGATGGTGATTTATGTTGGTTCATTTTGATGGTGACTAGTTCGTGGGTTCATGCTAGTAGTCATGATGGTGGTTACTCTAGTATTGGTAAATGTGCCAATTTTGTTGGTTCCTTTTGGAAGGCTTGCATGGCATCTCTGACAAATGGGTTAGCACTCATTTTTCTTTTTGCTTTTCCCATGACCATGGAATGATTAAATGTACCAGTTTGGGAAATTAACCCCGATGAAATGAATTCTAAATGTTATAAAAGGGATTTCATGCCTCGATGTAGGGGGTTCTAGTCTAAAAAGTTTTGAGTCCAATATGTCTTAGGTATAAGCTGATTGTAGTAAGCAATGATAATGTTGAATGATTGATGCATTCAATGGAAATTTGTCTTGGGTATAAGTCATATAGGTCATGATCTTAATAAGTTTTGTATCGATTACTAATATTAGAACATAATTCAAAGTCCAAATTACATGCTTTCCTTTGTATATTTCATTGATTATAAATGAAATTATCAAAGATTTTTTCATCTATTTTCAATTGTTCAATTGAATGTGTGGCTTAATTTCTTTGATTTAACTCAAAGGGTTAAGTAAAATGCTTAGGAAAAGTCATGGGTATGTGAGAATTTACAAGGATTTGGTAAGTATTTTTTGGATAACATGAATCTTTGTAGTTTAAAGAATTACATAGATAGTTTAAATATATCAGAATTGGATAATTGATGTATTATTGGTTATTTCATATTTGAATCCATTTACCCAATTGATGAGGTGTTGGCCTCCTATGAATGATTTTAATAACTAAGACTTTACAACCATGATTTAGAGATTGGACATCTAACTTGAATAGCTATTTCAATCATCATGAAGGTGCATTTTACTTGTCAACCCAAGGATGTGAACTTGAAATGGGTTAGCATAGTATGTGCACTAGGAACTCAAAGTAGCCATTTCATTCTATAGCTAAGGAACACACAATACTAAAAGTAAATTGCTTGAAAAGGAATGAGACAAATGTTGAACATCAATCAATGACTATGCTAAGCTGAAATGAATAACATTAATAAAAATCTAAGCAACAAACATGAAACTACTCTATCTACTTTGTCTGTAGGAACAGTCACATAATGGAATTCTAGTGGCTGCAGGAATAGTCGGTGCCAAACTTCTAACTAAGTACTACACAACAAGTAATACTAAACTAATGCTAAACTAATAAGATAGATTACTCACCAAGTGGGCCCCCTTGGATAAGTATCCTCTAAAACTAATGAGAACTTAGATGCTTGAACTCAAAACTTTATTTTATTCACTATAAATCATGAGTACAAAAGAGTAGTGTATCTATATTACTAAAAATTGGAGAGTGCAAGTACAATATCAAATCGTGTAACCTCCTAAAGAAGGAGCATCAAATCATTATTTATACTAATAGCTAAACAAGGCAGTCAACTCCATGACTGGGAGGACACCATTTAGGGAAAACAAAGAAAATGGAGCAATGGTGGTTACGTGAGCATGGAATCTGGTTAGACATGTAGGTCCAAACACATATTCAACACAATAGTAATGTCTGTGCATTCTTGATCATTAAACTCCATTACAAGGTGGTTACGTTTAGTTGCATGAAGAATATTTTGTCGTCATCCTCCTTTGACTTGGAGCGATTCCTTTGTTGGATGTTATGGTACATGCCAAGCTGGTAGTGTCTTCCTCAACTTAGCATATTAAATCTGCATGGCAAATTCAATACGCATAATAACTGCACATCTATAACCACCTTAAGGAACATTCATTAACCACATGCAAAATCAATATAGATAATCCACATAATATGCCAAATGTCATTAAAGCTTATAGATATAGGATTAAGTCCAATGTCAATGGTTTGAGGGAAACATTATGAAAATACCAAAATTTAACATTAAAGTCCATGAGATCTACCAACAAATAAACTATAGATTCTACCCAAAATTGGACCAAAAACTAGGCTCATCACAACCCCCAACCTAACATTTTGTTGGTCTCCAGCAAGGGAAGGGTTGTTCTTCTACTTGGTCAAAGATCTGAAATTTACAAATGATAGTTGTCCAACATCAGTGGCTATAGTGCGTGAATCAGGATCCCAATAGAATCCTCCCAATCTGTCAAATCTATTCCATCTCTATTTTTCTGCAGCAATGTCATACTGGTAGAATCTAAAGTTTGGCACAGGCCACATGAGCATGGGTGGCTAGAAAGTTAGGGGAAGCCAAGATCACCCCTGTGTTCTCCTAATATGAATATACCTATCATTCCTTTTTAGTGCTGCAACATAATTGTGGATGGAATGAGGCTTATCCTATTTTAGCTCATCAGTTAGACTATTCCATCTTTGTGATAGACATCTTCTCATGGTTTCCTCCTTTGTTGTTGTCTTTACCTCATACTCACTATAAACTACTCAATCCAGGGCATAATCATGTTGCCATAACTAGGTCTGAGAAGCATTATGTGCCATTCTCTATAAATATCCCTTAGGTTGCTTGATTCATCCCTAACAGGTAGAGGTATATCAGACTCCAATTGCTTATAAGCTCTATGTTGTCCCCAACTAATCTCATTTTTTACCCAAGAAATGAATTCCCTCAATTGGACATCTCCAACATACAACAATGGATTCCAATCTTGGTCTTGAGTTACAGCATAATTATGTAAAAAAAACTCACATAGCAAATTCTTCCTTTTAGGGGAGGCAATCCTATAAGCATTGAAAAATTCAATAGGGGTATCAATAGAAGGATTCAAACCTGAGGATATCCTTGATAGCTTGAAAGAGAGATATTTCTCTTTTAGGAGCATATCATAGACCCTTGGAGGGGTCCTACATTCCAAAGTCTGTGGTGCCAGAGTTTCCATATCATCCACCCTCTACTTCAGGGTGGCAATTTATACATCTTTATCTTCAATCTCCTCATCCTTCTTTTGAATTTCCAACTTCAATTTCTATTTTTCCTTTTTCTATTCTTCCTCCCTTCTTTGTATTTCTTTCCATAAATTCAAAATTGTTGCATGTATTGTAAAATCAGGAGGATTATGAATTCCTATTGGTCTTTTTGTCGATGGAGGCTTCTCATATGGCACTATCTGCATGGACTCAGGCTGTCCAGTTATCTCTGGCTGTAGGGGTATTATTTCTTCTTCCGCTTCTTGCTGCAAGGACTCTCGTTCTTATTCTTTCTATGGTTGCAGGAACTCCTGCTCTAGTTCTGGCTACTACTACAAGACTTCTTTCTCATGCTGCAAGAAATCCTGATTTTCCTCAAACTCTTCTACAATGTTAGCAAGATCGACCAGTGTTATATTTGCTACTCTCCCAAATATTTCTTCTTTTTTGACATTCTCTTGCCCCATTGGAACTTTAGGGTCCTCGTGTGGTGTCTCACTAGGCTTAGGGTTTTCCTATGGAGGTGTACCAATCGCAGGCCCAACTGGTCTTGATTTCTTGGGAGGTCTCTCACATTTTCCTTTGGCTGTAGGATGAACAGTGTCAGCCTTCCTCTTTTCAGAACTTGGAACCTTTCTTTCTACAGGATGTGTTTTGGCCTTCCATTTTCTCATTTTTTCTTCTCTCTACTATTCCCTATTTTTCATCAGGGTTTCAAGTGGAATGTCATCATCAAAATCAGAGGCCGAGCTTTCTTTTTCTGAGTGCTATGTTCTAGAAGAACTAATTTCTATGGTTTCCTCTACTATAGGAGGATTCACATAAGAGCTAGCACCAGAGGTTGAAGTGCCAAGAGGGGCTTCAGTCATGCTCAATCTCCTACTAGACCTACGGGATTGAGGTAAAGCCCTAGGTTGCAAGTGCTCAGGTCTAATTTGATCAACATTTATAAATTCCTCCCAGGACATTCCAAACACATCATGCAAAGACTTTTCAACTAGCAATTTAATCAAACAATGGTGGGAAACATAATTATCCCTACCTTTTTGGGTCTTGGCCACCATGATTGAGAGAAGATTGTATAGCATGTTAGGAACATTCATCCTCCTTCTGTGCCTCATGTGATTCAAAAGCTTGAAGTGCACGGAATGAAAATTTGACTAGTGACCCTCACAGGTGATGTATTTGATAACATAAATGGCTATCTGCTTTCATGGCTCAGGAAAATACATTCTCTTTGCACCTTGTTTGTCTATGCTCAATGGGGGGTCATTTGGTTTTGTAAATTCGACCCTGGATGATCTGACATCTCTAGAAGTAGGGTAATTTTTTCCATCAGCCGGTAACCCTGTGACCTCTAAAATTATTTCCTCATTTGCCACAACTTCCAAACCTTTTACTATGTCTTTCCCTTTAGAAAATGTTTTGGAAAATTCAAGGGAAGTACTTTCATCAAATCCATCCAGCTTTAGGAAGTAATCTGACCATCCACAGTTTCTAAATTTGGCCAAGCATTGTGCATCCTGCAATAAAACATCATGCAAAGTGGGTTCATTTTGAATTAACCCACCTCCCATTGTCTACAATCAAAAAATGCTTTGCAACTTCTTTCCTACAATTCCCATATGAAAATCAAGCCCACTTTCCTGCAGTACCTGCTAAATTTCTAGTGTCACTATCAACTAAATTTTCTTTTCTTTGTTTCACCTTTTTGCTTGCAACTCAATATTTTGACATGGTTAATAATGGCAAGAAAAGGAGTGATAAAGGGGAATTATGATGGGAAGAAATGGCAGTTGCAATTAATGCCACTTCACACATGCAAGCTTCCCTCTCAATCATATTTCAAATAAATTCATTTTAAATTTTCTGACGTAGCCTAGCATAAATTGACACATGGGCAATATATTTACATATTTTTCTTTCCCCTCCCCCCAACCTAAATTTGGACATATTTCCACACATACGAGATGGGAGTGCTGATTTGACAGGGAATTATGGCATTTTATGTAAATGTCTATACTAACGTACAATGATTGAATGAATGCACACAAAAGATGATTAAAGATAGAAATTAATGTGCACATACCTGAATGTGTGGAAAATTTATGGAAAAGATTGTGGAGAAAGTACCACTCACCTTTTAGGGAATAAATTGAGCAATTAATGAAAATGAAGTGGAATGAGGTGAGGTGGAATGAAGTGATGGAAGAGAGAGAAAGGTGGTGATGGATGGGTGAATGGGTGGATGGATGAAGAAATAGACTTCCACATAAGTGAAAGTCTTTATTCTGAGAAGTACGTACCTTAATTAGCCAGAAGGAGGGACACTAGGTCCATCGCCTTCGATTGCAGGAAGCTCGAGTGCTAAATGCTAGGTGAATTGCTACAAGAACTCTTCTTTGGAAGCTGACTTGTGATATAATATGAGGTGATGACCATTGACAAGTAATTTGAACTTGATAGGGTCAATGGTAGTAAGCTGAACAACTCCATTAGGAAAGACCTTAGCAACTTCATATGGTCCTAGCCACCTTATCTACAATTTTCCTGCATTGTCCTGATATCTTGAGTCATAGAGCAGGGCCAAATCTCCTAGTTGGAATTTCTTGTCCTTGATAAATTTTTCATGCCACTTGATTCTCTAATTTTGCACTACTTTTGTATGTTTTATGGTTGCTCTTCTTATCTCATCCAAAGCGTTTAGCTGCATGATTCTTTCTCTTTGTGCTTTAGAAATATCCATCCCCAAATCTACTACAGTCTACAGAGTCTTATATTCAAATTCAACTGGAATCATGGCTATCTTTCCATACAACAACTTAAATGGGGTAAAGTCTGTAGTTGTTTTCTAGGTTGTCCTATAGGCCCAAGCAGCTTGTGGTAATCTATTTTCCCAATCCTTTATATGAATAGCTACTATTTTAGTCAGAATGGATTCAATTTCTCTATTGGTCACCTCAACTTGGCCATTAGCCTGTGGATGATAAGGAGTAGACTTCATGTGCCTTATGTTTTACTCATTAACTAGTGCTGCAACAAGGGTTGATATGAATTGTGCCCCTTGATCAGTCACTATTTCTCTTGGGCCTCCATATCTTGTGAAAATTTCCTCATAAAGAAATTTTGCAACTTTTTTATCTCTTGCATGCTTCATGGCCTTAACTTCTACCCATTTTCTCACATAATCAGTGCATACCAATATATAAGACTTACCATTTGATGGAGGGTCAATGGGTCCCACAAAATCCAATCCCCATTTGTCAAAGGGAGTGATTACTACCTAAGGGAATAGTGGAATCTCATTAGATCTAGTTGGTCTTCCCATTCTTTGACATCTATCACATTTTTTGGTATACCTTCCTGCATCCTTGTGGAGTGTTGGCTAGTAATATCTTGTGTTCAAAACATTCATTATTGTCCTCTTGGCTGCAAAGTGTCCTCCACATGGTTCATTGTGGCATGCATGAAAAATTTCATATGTCCAATCTTCTCTCATGCATCTCCTCATGACATGGTTAGGTCTAGTATAAAACAAACATCCAACAATCCAAGGGAAAGGAAAATATTTTTCAATGAGTGCCCTTTTCTCTCTTGGAGAGAAGTGAGAAAGAACTCTACCTATGACCAAGTAATTGGCTATGTCAGCATACCAAGGTGTTTGTACACTGAGGGAAAATAGATTCTCATTAGGGAAAATGTCATTTATGGGTTGATTGTCTTCTAATGTAGTTAGCCTTGAAAGAAAACCTACAACAACATTGGCCTTCCCTAGCTTATCCACAATTGTTATATCAAACTCCTACATCAACAATAACCATCTTGCCAATCTACATGTGATCAAAGGTTTGTTCATGAGATATCTAATGGCTACATGATCAGTGTGCACAAAGATTTGGTAGCCTGTGATGTAATTTTTGAATTTATTCAGTGCATAGATTATTGCCAGCATTTCATTCTCTATCACTGTATAATTGAATTAAGCTCCTTGTTAATTTTTGTTGACAAAGT
Source organism: Sequoia sempervirens (assembly GCA_007258455.2). Taxonomy (NCBI): domain Eukaryota; kingdom Viridiplantae; phylum Streptophyta; class Pinopsida; order Cupressales; family Cupressaceae; genus Sequoia; species Sequoia sempervirens. The sequence goes on from VDFB02000015.1 coordinate 39,595,828, forward strand.
AAATGGCATTTTCAATAGCTCCTTCTCTCTATCCTAAGACTGCTCCTATGGCATAATCTTATGCATCAGTATGGATGTGGAAAGGAAGCTCCCAATTAGGCCCTTTAAGCATAGGAAAATGAGTCAAAGTTGCCTTCAAGTCAGAAAATGCCTTGTCACAACCTTCAGTCCACAAAAATTCAGCAACTTTAGTGAGAAGAGTGTACAATGGTGCTGCTACCTTGCTGAAATCCTTGATGAAATGCCTATAATATCCTGCATGACACAAGAAAATCTTAAAATCCTTTTGTTTTATAGGTGTGGGTAGATTTGTGATTACCTCAATCTTTACAGGTCTTGATGACGGTTTTACTTGCAGTAAATAGATCGAATAAAATCTCCATAGACAAGACTGCGAAGAGCCTATCCTTCTTGAAAGATATGAAACAAAGAAAACCTAAGACATAATTTTTCATTTACAGAGCAAATATTGACTTCCATTTAATCCCAAGTCTTTGATAACAAGGTCATGGTTGCACTAGGGTCACTCTCGGGTAATGATGTGACAAATTGATGTTAATCTCAAAGGGACTATGGTTATTTCCAACTTTTCCAAGAATTACTAACATTTCACATAAAACTTTAGTTTATCATCAAATGACATCATGGAATCAAAAGATTCAGCATAATATTTCATGAATAACACAAATTCTTGCTATCACTTAAGTAGATTTAGCATTAAGCATTCAACAATTCAATGGAAAATATAAGACTTTCAATAAAGCTATTTCCATTCACTTATATTTTTTGGAACATTTTCAAAAATATTAAACATCTAATCTAAAGTAAAACATAAAAAAAACTAAAAAATAAAAGTTTCTCCCGGTTATTCTCCATGGATGCCCCAAAGAATTAATCAAAATAGAGCAAACCACTTTATATTTCACAAGATTGCTTCACAACTACGTATAAAATGGTGAAAGCTTTTAAAGAGGGGATTTCATTTATGGACATTGAATAGGTTCTGTATGCACCCTTAAATGGTGCAGCATATAGTCTTGTTTAGCTGAACTTACAAAACCAGCTACAAAAGATACTTAGATAGGTAGCTATCCATAAAGCTCTGATATCAATTAATGTCTATGTGCATACAAAGTTTTATGCCAGAATCATTCAGAAAATAGGAAAAAAGAACAAAACTTAAAAGAAGTTTTTGCTCCTCCGACATCCACAAATTTTGAACTTAAATAAAAATGTGGGAGGAGATGGCCTTTTATAGAATAAGTCAAAGCTTTGACTTTATCCATAGCAACGCTTTTCTCCATACTTCAGCACAAACACTTTATCTCCATCAAGGCTACAAGCTTCTTTTGAAATACCGAAATGAAAACCACCTACCGGGACCGGGATCATCCTACAAATTAAAACACCAAATAAATTCCATTACACTTCTGGTATCCGGTATCCGCTTCTTTATGTATTCACTTATGGCTTTGGTTCTGGACTTCCTCCTTCTTTGTTTGATTAGTACCCTCAAAAATATCTTAATATTTGATGCATGTGTTCCTTTGAAATCCTTCGTATTGCTCTCCAAGTAAGCTTGAGCTTGGTATATTCTTTAGTCACTTGAAGTATGACATCATTTTTTTGTCCTTTTTCTACTTCATATTTAGCTATAACATTTCTGCACTCTATTATTTCATCGATGACCTCCCTCATCAACAATTGAACAAGATCTCTATTTATCCTTTCTATCCATTCCTTGAAAGCTTTAGCTTCCTACCCATCCTGCCATAATGTTTGGGGATCAAAGCCTTGACGTGACAATACTTCAATAAATTATTGATTTTCTCTGATCAATCTTCTGCACTCAATGGTAACTTTTTCAAATTCTTCATCACATTGTGCTATCATGTCACCCTCCCATTTCAATTGTTTCTTCCATTTTCCTGCCAATGAAATGTCAAGTTATGATATTATATTATTATGTATTAACTCTTGGATACCCGTCTGTATGAGAATTTCCATATTTTGCCTTTCATCAATAGCCTGCTCCTAGTGAAGTCTACATTCATCTTCAAATCTCTTCAATTTCTCTGAATGGTGGTACGCTTCCTTGTACATTCTTATTGCATCTGTAATAAATTCATCTCCCTGCTTTATCCAATATTCAATCCATTCTTCAAACATATTCATTTTATGACGAACTGCAACAATGACATCTACTTGCTCTTGTGACATTAGCACTGGATGTTGGGGTAGTTCACCTTGTTCTTGACCAGATAAAGTCAGTGACTTGATAAAATTTTCCAAGGTAGCAACTCGTTCTTTCAATTCTCTTTTCTTTTGTTTATATTTCTATACTCTAGCAATAGTAGCATTTAAATTCACTTTTATTTCTTATAATTATTGCTGCCAAGATGAGTGTCCAATATTAATATTAGCATTTAGCATTGCCTCCTCTATTTGGAGACTTCCATTTTCCTGTCTATCCAGATTTTTTGATTCTTCTCTCTTAATCTTATCTTCTTCATCTACAACTACACTAGGATTCTCTTCACTTTCAATCCATGTACTGTGAATTGTGTAGCTTCTTCTTCTAGAGTTTCAGTTTCAATTTCAATTTCAGCATGGCCTTTATCTGATTCTTCAAAGACTTGTGAATGTTCATTAACATATTGCACATTCTTAAAAGAAAATTGAGAATCAAGAGTGTCTTCAACAAATCTCTTAAAAGCAAGATTTTGCTTTGCATCTTCCACTGTTTCCATTTCAAGCATGCTAGGATTTCCTTCCTTTTAGGCAAGTGTCCCTTGAATAAATTCTTCTTCTTCAATATTTATAGGGTTAGAGCTCGTATCTTGATTTTCTTCTATCACTAGGTGTACTATGGGCTTGTTTTTGGATTTCTTTTCCTTTACATTTTCCCACATAGCACCCCATCTATCTACTTGTTCCTTAATTTTTTCCTCATCTTCCTAAGAAATTTCCTCTAAAGCCACAGGAATCCCGCCTAGTGCTTGCTTCATACTAGCCATATTAACATAAGGGGGAGAAGTGAATAGTGTTGCAACTCTTTGAGATGCAGACCTGGTTTGTGTACCAACATTTCCTATTACTCCTGTTCCTTCATCAATAGTTATTCTAGTTTTAGGTTTGGTTGTAGAAGAAGATGCACCTTTAGGTCTTGATTTTTATTTGTCTTTACCTATCTCTGCATCTTTCTATTTTTCTGATATTTTTTTGGGAACTTCTTGTCTTATTGCTTCAAGGTTCTTTCTTCAATTCTAACACCTGGAGTAACCTTACTAGTCTTTCTTTTGTTCATGGTAGGCTCTCCACTTTCAAAAGTAGTTTCATCTCTTTATTTTCTTCTTTTATCTTTTGAGTAGATGGGTTCAATTCCTCTTTCTCTTAAACTTTTGCAAAAATCATCAATCCAGTGTTGAGTATACCTTAGAACTGGCCTAGTAAAATCATCAATTGATGTCATTTCTTCATCATCAACACTTGGGTCTAGAATGGGTTAATCATATACCTTGTCATCATTGTAAAACTGATTCAGCACTTGACCATCATCTTCTTCCAATTGGTCTGGGATGTCATATAGTTTGAGCATTCAAGAAAACCCTAAAGTCATTCTTTCATACTTTTTCCTTCTGACCATGTTCTCTTCTTCGCAGTTAAGCCAATAATCTTCTAAATGAGGTACATGAGCATGAAAACGTGTAATATTTCTAGCAATATTTCCTTCAATATCATAATACACTCTCTAGAGTGGAAATTCTTCAAAATGGTAGGTCCTTAGTTCCTCTTCACATAGATTAGTTACTTTGATTGCACCGCACTTATAATTCCCTATTGTGATGGAAAATTTAAAATAGGCCTTCTTGCAAGCATGGCTATAGAGAGTCTAAGATGGTTTTAACTATCTCACTAATTCCAATAAAACAATTTTATTTGTAGGATATCTAGGCAACATGAATGGGTGTCCATCAAATCCCGCCACTCTGATGTAGAAGTAAGTTGGGAGTTGTATGTAATGTTGATGATGTTTACTGTATAGCAACAACTTAGATAGAATATAATATCCTATCTCTCTTGAAAGGTAAATCTCTATCAGCAAGCCTCAAGAGATAACCCCAAGGTCCCTAATGTCAGGTCTTGACAATGCATAAACAACTCAGTGATAAATGTGAAAATACTGGTAATCACAAAAGGACCTTACTACAAGCAAATACTGAATCTTTAACTTATCAGATCTGGCAATGTAATGATACTTCAATCCTAAATCTAACCTAGATAACAAAGAAATAACAAAAGGTTAGGGTTTCAGATAGACATCTAAATCTAACACTACTCCTAAGATTAACAATGCAAATGATGAAATACTTGAAATGGACCAATCCTTCATAAACTAATTCCTTCTTGACCAAGATAAATCTACAATCTTATAGAAACAGTGCAATCTTCTAAGGTATTAATATTTTCAGATCGTGAACATTCATCCAAGACAACCCTATTGCAATTGAAATGAATAAATCTCCGCAATTGAACTAAACACAATGAATATAAAGGTTTAGGCTAACTTTGCAAAGCAACTAACAATTAGCTAGCTGCAAAAAGTATGGACCAGGGATTGCTGCAAACACTTCAAGCATAAAATCATAAACACCATTGAATCAGATCTAACATACATCTATTAACCTTGAGCAATTTAAAAGATAGAATCACAAGAACCATGCAAGATAAGTCAACACAAAAGAGATCACCAAAAAATCACAATGTCTTCAATTGTATTGAATCACCAAATGACAACAACAATTCCAATGTTCTATTACAACACTTGCTCAAAGTGACCTAATTTCTACCTCTTCTCTACTACCTAATTCACTCTAAGAACTATTTGTCTTTCTATTCTATGTTCTCTATTCTATATCTTACAAATGAGGCAAAATGCCAAATTTATAGGAACCTCCAAAGCATGTCGGCCTAGCTGGGATTTACAATCATAAAATAGCCACAAACAAGTCGGCCCAACTAATGTTTACAATAATAAATGGCCACAAAACAGGTCAACCCAAGGAGTATTCAAAACAAAACAAATTAGCATTAAATGTTTTAACTCAATCCAGGTTGGCCTAGGATCTTCAATGCAATTCAAACCAATGCACAAGTTTCAATGAAGCCCTATATTAACTATCCTCTCCCATTCTTATCCTGAGCGCACCTCACCATGTCATCCAAGGGGAAGTAACCAATACTTGAATTCCTTTCCATAGATTCAATTTCATCTCCAAAATTTCCTTAACGACCCAATCAAATTCATCCTACACTCAACAAAAACCACCATTAATAATATCCACTATAACATGAAGATCAAGATTAGCCCATCATCAATAACATATTCATCATTCAAAAAAATTCAAGCAAAGATCGAAATCAACCCAGAAACATCATCAAATCGCTATCTACACAGTTTGGGATTTCAAGCCAACCGTGGAATCCATCCTAGAAAGGAATTTTGGGGAAATCCAGGCTAGGTGGATTTTCCCGAAGCAGGCACAAAATCAACCATAGATCATTAAAAATGAATAAAGGATGCATAAACATTGTGTAATTCATTAGTTAAAAGAATGGAATGACAAGAATTTATCATTAAAATCATCCATTTCATCCAATTTCCAAGTTCCACAGCACTTTCTAGAAAATCTAGAAAAATCCGGCCAGACTGGAATTCCACGAAAAAGGTAAAGTTTCGTAGTTTGGGAAAACACAGAGGACAAGGAAAACCGGGAAAATCCGGGGTCGACGAAAAATTTTGAGGTCGAAAGAAAACTCGAATATTGACATCGTCTCTCGATTTCATGCAAATTGATTGAATGATCACAAATTTGAGGAGCTGGGCATGGAACCAGTTTAACCTGAACCTCATATAGATCTTCTTTGAATCCTAGGTTCATTCGAAAGCAAGTTAAGACGAAATGGCAATGCCCTAGGCATGAAACCCTAAATTTTGACCATGAACGCTCAAAGCTAGCCATGAAATGCCCAAACATAGAAGAATTCAAACTCCAAGCAAGTATATAATGCCAAAGCACCATAAGACCAAATATCACAACTCAACAGGACGCCAATGAGAAAGCATAAAGGCACAAAGCTCCACAAATTAACCAAGTTCAGAAACCCGACGACAAGATGAAATTTTAGAAAAATCTAGCCCAGGCGGAATTCCTCAAAGACCCAAATTCTCTGAATTGTAGTGTAAAACAATCTGAGCCAGACTTTGAGTGAAATCCGGGAAAATCTGGATGGGGTGAAAAATCTCGAAACAGAGCCAAAACCTGAACTTCACCCAAAACTTAAGATTTTCAATGTGTAACTTGGGGAAAACACTTGGGCAAGTAAAATAAACATTTTAAGCTCATTCCAAGGCAATGCAAAACCTCAAAAGAACAAGAGCAAAAGCAAAAGAGGGTCCCTGCTTTCAACGGGGCGTGTGTGCGAAAACTGCACAACAAATGGTGACTCTGCTAGGGAAATGCTCCAGAGCATTTGATGATGGACAAGAATCATGAACACAAAATCTCTGGTTTCAATCTCACTATCAGAAAAACAAATCATAATTCAAGATCAAAGAAAATTAGAACCAAAGGCAAACTGAACCTTCCATAGACTGAAAATCCAAGTGTGTGCACATGAGTTCATTTCCCTCCTTGAGCTACTACAGAAACCAAGTTCAATCAGGTCAGGCTACGTAAAGATTCTAACTTCAAAAGCAACCTGAATAGAGGCTCGCTGCTAGTCAGGCATCTATAGCTCCGACGAGGTTATCACTGTGACTCTCCCGAACATAGCTCTATTGCCAGCCAAGCGTCTATAGCCTCGATAGAGATATTCGGATACCCTTGATAAGTTGAATTCATTTGATTTTCAATACTTTTTCTTTTCTTATTTTTGATATTTCTTTTCTTTTCACTTTTTCATTTCAACCTGTGAACAATGAAGTTCACACTTAGGGTTGAGAACCACAGTGGAACTGAAGCAAAAATAAGATTTTTCACCTAACAAGACCTCACAAGGATCCTACCGCAACATCAAGATTTTTAAGATGTATAAAAGATATAAGATTTCAGAATACTTCAAATTCAAATCAAACCAGTGACCCATCCTCTTTAAATTAGATATTTAGACTGCTTGACGATAACAAAGACCTCAACCATCCATTCAAGACATGTGATTAAATTTCATCAAGGAAATACTCAGAACAATCCCAGACACAAGAATATTTTCCATATGTAGGTGCAACACATCTAGAAGAAAACAAGGAGACCTCCAAAGAAAAAAGCAGAGCAAAACATACCAAACCGAAAGAAAATCTAAACTAACCAAAACAAACAAAATCAAAGCAAAGCAAAAGAAACAAAGCAACCAAACTAATGGAACCTAAATTAACCCTAGAGCAACCTATCCCAACTATATACAAAGAGACTCATAAAAACTCATCATCAGTTTGTGTGAACTGAGACCCACCCCCATATGGTTCATTAATGCATAGACAAGCATCAAGGTGATGGTAACAGTCCTCAAAAATGCAAATTTATCTTTATATTCAACACAATAGACCTCAAAAATGCAACATTCAAGTTCAAGCTCATAATCAGGAATAATCAATAACTGAGGTAACTCATTGAAACCATGATTAGTCCATATGCAAGTTGTCTTTCCTAAACTACCATAATCAAATTGATAAGCTTCAAAAAAAATTGCAAGGAAAGAAACAACCTAATTTTGTACTGTCATAGACTGAATGTGGTATTCATCATTCTTCAATTGTGAATAGCTGATATCTATGTCGTCAGGAGGTCTCCACTGATGGTACAACAATCCGCTTGTGTTGGAAACATGCAAAATAGAATTGGAGGCATCACTATGCAGTACAAAGTGAAATTTAGATTGAACAAGTCCAGAATTATCAACATGGAACTTTTCACCTATTGGAGTTTCTTCATGAGGTATCAACAACAAATGTGCAGAAGTATTGTCCTGTTCAACAAATTTCTCAACATGATGTTCATCAGAAGGCATCACAGACTGATCCTTAAACAAATTTTCTCCTACAACAGTGTGATCCAGCTCATTAATAATGACTACAACATCTCCAACATCATTCAAGTTTTCCCACATATCAATATGAACCACATTAGCTATCTCATAATTGATGCATAAAGTTTGTAAATGTTCAGTGCTTAATTCAACAACAGACAGAGGAAAATTAGAATTTGATAAATGAGAGAACTCCCTGAATTCTTCCTCTGTTGGAATTGGTTCAAACTCTTGATCACAGTCATCAGGAATGTTGACCACCCTATTAAGTGCTTCCTCATGTTCTTCAAGACATTCATGAGTAGCTTGTTGACATTCTTCTATCAGGGACCTTTTTGATGTATTTTTCTGTGTATCCCTCATATGTTGTGGCAATTGCATTTGTTATTCCATCTCTTTTATGGCTCCCTGGCACTGGAAGCATGTGAATTTTGAATTCCCTTCCTCATGTATCCTGCACCAAGCTGGTAACAATAACTCCTCTAGGCAGACACCATAACTCAGGTTTGACCAATCTCTCTTAATTCTGAAAACAAACTCTTCAAATCTAGTCAGTACTTTATTTTGAAAGGGAGGAGCTTGTATGGTAACTCCTTTCTCTTGCAACTCATCCTCCATTGTATTTTGAGAAATTTGACTAGACTCTATAGAAACACCCTCCTTGATCTCCATGGGTAACTCTTCACTTAAGTATTCCTCTGCTAACTCTAATGCCTCAGATTCATCTTCCCTACACTCAGTCCCTTCCAGAGCTATCTCAACATCAACTGCAACATCATCTCTAGGTTCATAATTTTTTTGCCTCTCTGTAGTGCATTCCTTGTCTAACTTTTCTTTCCACTCCAAGTATCTGTCGACTTTAATGATAGCATCCACACATGAGTGGCAAGTGAGCTCTGAATGGGCTGTATTATGAACTCTGCACCACTTAGATGAGATGAAATCTTGTAAACACTTACCACCAACAAACTGATCTTCAACTATCCACATAAATGCCTCAACTACAACATCAATAAACCCTAGATCTGTAGGGGCTAATGGTTCAAGAAAGTTCTGCATGAAAATACCCCTTTGCAAAATCCTCTCGATTTGACCCAAAAAGTCTAAGCATCCAACTCACTGTATCTATAGGTATTATGAATTCTACACTTGTCTAACAATGCATAGTGATGTAAACCCCTACTGTTCCAGAGATCCAATCTCTTATTCAAAGACTCACAAAGTTGACGAAAATCAATCTAAAGACCATTTCCATCATAAAAACCATAAGACTACTTTTCCATCTTGACTTAGAATATGTACTTTAAGATTTAGAGATCTATCATATCTCATATTTTCAACATAAAGGCTCATTCAACTTCCAACAATGTCACCTTCGTTCTTCCCTCCTCGACCTAATAGGAGCTTGTAACTCTTGAAATTCCTCCAGAGTAGATTTGGTTCTCCTTCTTCTAAATATTTTAGGAGAGATGACAGACAGAAATCGATCCAACTTGCTTATTCAGGCCCTCCTTCTAGCGCCAATTTGTTGATGATGTTTTTTGCACAACTCAAACAAAATATAATATCCTATCTCTCTTGAAAGGTAAATCTCTATCAGCAAGCCTCAAGAGATAACCCCAAGGTCTCTAATGTCAGGTCTTGACAATGCATAAACAACTCAGTGATAAATGTGAAAATATTGGTAATCACAAAGGGACCTTACTACAAGAAAATACTGAATCTTTAACTTATCAGATCTGGAAATATAATGATACTTCAATCCTAAATCTAACCCAGATAACAAAGAAATAACAAAAGGTTATGGTTTCAGAGAGATATCTAAATCTAACACTACTCCTAAGATTAACAATGCAAATGATGAAATACTTGAAATAGACCAATCCCTCATAAACTAATTCCTTCTTGACCAAGATAAATCTACAATATTACAGAAACAGTGCAATCTTCTAAGGTATTAAGATTTTTAGATTGTTAACATTCATCCAAGACAACCCTATTGAAATTGAAATGAATAAATCTCCACAATTGAACTAAACACAATGAATATAAAGGTCTAGGCTAACTTTACAAAGCAACTAACAATCAGCTAGCTGCAAAAAGTTATGGACCAGGGATCATTGCAGACACTTCAAGCATCAAATCATAAACACCATTGAATCAGATCTAACATACATCTATTAACCTTGAGCAATTTAAAAGATAGAATCACAAGAACCATGCAAGATAAGTCAACACAAAAGAGATCACCAAAAAATCACAATGTCTTCAATTGTATTGAATCACCGAATGAAAGCAACAATTCCAATGTTCTGTTACAACACTTGCTCAGAGTGACCTAAATTCTACCTCTGCTCTACTACCTAATTCACTCTAAGAACTATCTATCTTTCTATTCTATGTTCTCTATTCTATATCTTACAAATGAGGCAAAATGCCAAATTTATAGGAACCTCCAAAGCATGTCGACCTAGCTGGGATTTACAATCATAAAATAGCCACAAACAAGTCAGCCCAACTAATGTTTACAATAATAAATGGCCACAAAATAGGTCGGCCCAAGGAGAATTCAAAATAAAATAAATTAGCATTAAATGCTTGAACTCAATCTAGGTCGGCCTGGGATCTTCAATGCAATTCGAACCAATGCATAAGTTTCAATGTAGCCCTATATTAACTGTCCTCTCCCATTCTTATCTTGAGCGCACCTCACCAAGTCGGCCAAGGGGAAGTAACCAATACTTGAATTCCTTTCCATAGATTTAATTTCATCTCCATAATTTCCTTGGCGGCCCAGTCAAATTCAGCCTACACTTAGCAAAAACCACCATTAATAATATCCACTATAACATGAAGATCAAGATTAGCCCATCATCAATAACATATTCATCATTCAAACAAATCTGAGCAAAGATTGAAATCAACCCAAAAACATCGTCAAATCACTATCTACACAGTTTGGGATTTCAAGCCAATCACAGAATCCATACCAGAAAGGAATTTCAGGGAAATCCAGGCCAGGTGGATTTTCTCGAAGCAAGCACAAAATCAACCATAGATCATTAAAAATGAATAAAGGATGCATAAACATTGTATAATTCATCAGTTAAAAGCATGGAATGACAAGAATTTATCATTAAATTCATCCATTTCATCCAATTTCCAAGTTCCATAGCACTTCCCAGAAAATTCGAAAAAATCTGGCCAGACCGAAATTTTGTGAAAAAGGAAAAGTTCCGAAGTTCGAGAAAATCCAGGGTTGATGAAAAATACCGAGGTTGAAAGAATACCCAAATATCAACATCCTCTCTTGATTTCGCTCAAATTGATTGAATGATCAAAAATTAGAGGAGCTGGGTACAAAACCAGTTTAACCTAAACCTCCTACATATCTTCTTTAAATCCTAGGTTCATTCGAAAGCAAGTTAAGATGAAATGGCAATGCCCTTGGCATGAAACCCTAAATTTTGACCATGAACACATAGAGCCAGCCATGAAATGCCCAAACACAGAAGAATTCAAACTCCAAGGAAGTCTATAATGCCAAAGCACCACAAGACCAAATATCACAACTCAACAAGATGCCAACGAGAAAGCATAAAGGCACAAAGCTCCAAAAATCAACCAAGTTCGGAAACCCGATGGCAAGACGAAATTTTAGAAAAATCCAGCCCAGGAGGAATTCCACGAAGACCCAAATTCTCTGAACTGTAGTGTAAAACAAGCTGAGTTGGACTTTGAGTGAAATCCGGGAAAATCTAGACGGGGCGGAAAATCCCGAAATAGAGCCAAAACTCGAACTTCGCCCAAAACTTAAGATTTTCAATGTGTAACTTGGGGAAAACACTTGGGCAAGTAAAATAAACATTTTAAGCTCATTCCAAGGCAATGCAAAACCTCAAAACAACAAGAGCAAAAGCAAAAGAGGGTCCCTACTTTCAGCGGGGCGTGTGTGCAAAAACTGCACATGTACCAGCCTCCCATAGGCTGAATGGCACTTTGTGCTTCTAGGGACAATCTCTTAGATTTGTCATCTTCCATTGTTCTCACCAGTTTGATGGAGAACAAATCATTAAATTATCTGTAATCACCTTTATACCCATGAACAATGATTTGGGGTAAATGTGCATATATCAAACTATTGCCAACTTGTGTGCCCAAAGTACCAATCCGTTTTAATCCTTGTTTACTGGATCTCATAGCATAGGAGTAAATAACATATGCTGACATATAGAAACACTTGGTCTTGGGGAATGTAGTAATCTATTCATGTAGCTTGTCACTTATCAATTTTCCCCAATGCAACTCTATAGGACCTTTTATCATTCGAGATATTATCACGAATATCTAGGGTTCAAATTTTCTTGCATCTCTCAAACCAGCTACTTTGCTCAACAAATTTATTATGTCTTGTATCTCTTGTTTAAACATAGACCTCTAAATTACCTTGGTTTGTGGTGTGATTGGTTGTTGGCACCATTGGGTGCTCATAATTTATGTATTACGCTCTTCAACACTCTGATATGTCTTGGTCTTGGCTTTTAGGTCAACATTGAACATCTATGTGTAGGAGGGGAGACCAAATGTACACATAATTGTTTTTTTAGACAGGTCTACATAAGTTCTTCCTTCCTTTTCAACAATCCTTTTAGCTAGATTATAATAGTTTATGCATTGCATGACTAATTGTGGAGCTTCCATTGATGGCAAAAACCCTCCTACAGAAAGTAATCCATTGGATACGACATTTTTGGTGCATTGGGTAGCATTCTTTTGCAACAGTCATGAATAGATTTCAATGTCAGAAGACCATCCCATGTGGGTATCTATGACCACCACATTAATGGGTACTACCTATGTGTTGCAATACTTGAATTCATCTTCTACTCTTGCATCAAAAGTGCTCATTTTGGATACAATCTACTCTGCAAATTTTAAAATATTTGTCTGTGTGCGAGTTAGGGTTAAATTTAAACAAAAATTACGTTTCATAAAATTTTCAATTCATTCTTTGATCAAATTTAACAACTAAGAGAAAAATTAACATTCCAATTTGAAAAGGGAAAATACCATTATCGAAGATTTCTAGCTTGAGAAACTCTTATCAATAAATCAGTTATTCAAAACATACCCGGTTCTTGTTAAAAATGGTGATTCTTCATAACACAACTTCAAAACCCTTGGTAGCCGCAACTTAGTTTCTCAAAATTTTACCTCTCTTTACACGCCAAAGTAGCTTCATGAATTCAATTTCTTTAGCATATTTGCAATATGACACAAAGTGGAGTGTTGTAAATCCAATTGCATGCTCGAGGTGGTGCCAAGTACATAGGTAATTTTCCACCTTCATTAATTACTTGTTATTTCACATTAATTTTTAGAATAAAGGTGCAATCATTACAGATTATGGTTCAAATTAGGAACACCTAGATTTTTGAGTTGGCTCGCTATTTGAGAAGAAAGATGGCACGGTGATTATATGTGGCAATTATATGTCACGGTGATTCTATACGAGGTATACGCCATTAAAGATATGCAATTAATGATGACCACCGGGGTTGAGGCTTTTGATAATGCCTTTGAAAAAGAAACACATAATACCGAGATTTGGGAAATACTTCTTGGAAAAGAGAAAGAAAAAATTGGAACAAGAGAAAGATCGGAAACCAAAATTGAAAGATATACTTGACAAAATTTTAAAGCAAACTTTTTTATTTCTGACTTTTACTTCAAAGAAATAATAAAGCACCAGACTCCGGTAAAAAGGGAAAATTGCTGAGTTTATAAAATTCGATCAATAAAATACTGAGTAGAACTAGATTTATTTTAAGATACAAAATCTTTCGGATCATGCAAGATTCCAAAATTTTGGTTTCCAGTAACAAAATAAAACATTAAGAGCATACTGAAACACTAAAAGACCGGGGAGAAAAAAGGGCAATCATACAAAGAGGCCAAGTGAAATTGAGAGGACAACCAGCAATCAACCAAGCACCAAGAAAAACAGTGCTAAAGCGAGAAAAAATAATGCCAAAGCGAGCAAAAACAACAAAGAAAAAAAGTGCAAAGAAAGAAAAGAGGGGGTCCACATTTTGCCAAAAGGGGCAAAATGGGGCGTGTTGTGAGACTACACAACAACTACAAACCAACAAAACAAAACAAAACAATAAAAAGTCAATTCTAGATCTAACATCAATGTTCCAACTTTCTTTAGTATTCTAATTATAAATCATGGGATCCTTATTCCATTTCCAAATCTTACTTCGGTTAGCATGCACAATTAAGTATTACTGAGCTCACATGTGTGCAACTGATTATTTCCGCTATAGTAAACTTAGAAATATCAACCATTTGCATTAATCTACATAATATGACAATTCCTTTTAATCCAACCAAGGATAGATCCTTGTTGCTAGTTAGGTGTCCATAGCCCCGCCAAGGTTATCTCTGTAATTCCCCCCAAACATAGCTCTACTCCTGGTCAGGCGTCCACAACCACGGTAGAGTTATTTGGATAGTCTAAAGAGTTGATATCACCTTTTTTTTTTTTAGATATAGCAATGATAGCTCATTTTTCACTTTTGATATTGCAATAATAGCTCATTTATCAACTTGAAAGCAATGAAGCATCGCTATTAGGTTGGGAATTACAATGGTAGGAAAGGTAATCTTCTAATTTTTCAATTAATGCAAAAAACTACTATTCCAAATTTTAGTAGAATGATTTAAATGTGTTCGTTTGTAGCTCAACATCAACTAAATAATTCATGCTAATCAGAGTACATAAAATTGAACAAATATCGAATAATTTATAAATGGAAAACTAATTCCTTTCGGAATAGAGATTAAAGTCCTAGAGTTGACGTTCTATTGACTTGTAAACCTTTAAAAGTTGCTAATCGATGTAAAGTCAAATGACGCAACACCTAAAAAAAGAAAAGAAAACCAAAAAAAAAACTATTTACAAAAAGCTATTTACTCATGACTGAAAATAATGCTTTAGAAACTGCCCATTCATAGTTAATGGGATATCTTCGCCAGTCAAGGACTTTAGTCTATAAGTGCTATCACCCAAGATCTCAAAAATTTGGTATGGGTCTGCCCATGATCTGTTAAACTTACCATGTTCATTTTTACATTCATGAGCTTTATTCCAATATAGGACCAAATTGGATATTTTTGAAAGTCTTTAATTTGGCACGCTTATCAAACCATATTTTCACTATGGATTGATGTTTAGCAAAATGATCTATGGCTCATGTTTGTTTCTCATCTAAATGCATCAATTGCAACAATCGAGCTTCGGTTTGATCATCTAATCAAATATATTCTTGTCCAAATTGCCAGGTAGGGATTTTTAAGTTTATTGGGAGTATAGGATCTACCCCATAGACCAAATGATAAGGAGAATTCCCTAATGCATCTTTCATCCTAGTACAATCTACCCAAAGGGAAAACCTTAACAAAGAATTCCATTCCCTAGGGTTCTTTTCAATCAATTTCTTAATTATATCCAACAAATTCTTATTTGATGATTCAGCTAATCCATTTCCATGTGGATAATAATTAGACAAAAAAATTAATGTTATGCCATATTCAAATGCCCAATTAGAAAATTTTAATGAAGTTAAAGTAGGGCCATTATCACATACTAATGCGTATGGAGTTCCAAACCTAGTGATAATGTTCTCTTCCAAAAATTTGATGACTACATCAGTGGTGCATTGTTTGTTGGGGCATGCCTCTGTCCATCAAGTATAGTAGTCTATAGCAGTCAATATGAATCTATGTCCAATTGAGGATGGAGGATTAATATTTCCAATAAAGTCTAACCCCATTGTGAAAAGGGACGCATCTCCATCATCGACTACAGTGGTTGAGCATTGAATCTTCCTTTATTTGACGTTGTCTGACATGTATGAAAGTGTTTAACATGTTTGTAAGTATCTTTAAAAATATTGGGCCAATAGTAGCCCACTCTTAAAATAAGGTATGTAATAGCCAAAGGTGCTCCATGAGCTGTTCCAAATCTATCATGTAGTTCCTGCAACACTTTATTAGCTTTTGTTCTATTTAAACATCTTAAATAGATTCCTTCATGATTTCTTTTAAATAGAACCCATCCCTTAATCATATAACTCTGTGATTTTATCCTGAAGGCTCTCCTTTGATTCCTTTGCATATGATCAGGGAAAGTATGGCTGACCAAATAATGCCAAATGTTTGAGTACCAGTCTTCTTGATCTTTTTCATCCAACATGTATTGCTGACTTGAAATTTGAGGATCTATTTCTGCAATAGATTTAACCAAAGCTTGTCCCCGGACCAACCTCATAGGTATGATTTCTAAATCGTATTCTTGTAATATGGTAACCAATTTAGCTTTGTTTTCTCTGAGCTCACTTTGTGTCAACAACATTTTGATAGATGAATCTAGGACAATAGCTTTAACTATACTCCTGAGGATGTAATGTCTGAACTTGTGTAAGACTTTGACCAAAGCAAAGGCTTGTTTTTCAACATCTGTGTATCTCAATTCCTCTTCCTTGAATAGAGCGCTCATAAAAGCAATTGGTTTTTCTTCTTTATTTTCCCCTTTCTGTGTTAATACTGCGACACAAGTATGACCAGAAGCGAATGAGTAAATATAAAAAAAGGTTTAATATAATCTGGACTTACCAGTACTGGTGCTTCTATAATTGCAATATTTATAGTATAGAAGGTGATCTTGGCTTCATTCATCCATTCTATTTTTGCATCTTTCTTTAACATATCGTTGAGTGGATTCACTATTTCGGCAAATCGTGTAATAAATTTCTAAACAAAGTTAATCTTACTGAAATATGACTTCAATTCTTTTCTACTTCCCGGGGGCTGTAATTTGAGTAATGTGTTCACTCTATCTGGGTCAATTGAAATACCATGTTTAGAAATGATCTGTCCCAATAACTTTCCTTCAATCACCTTGAAAATACATTTTTTAGGATTTAGAGAAACTCCATAAGTTTCACACTTCTGTAATATCGCTCTGAGATCTCGAACATGATCTCTTCTGTCTTTAGAAAATATTGTAAGGTCATCCATGTAAATGATGATGCATTTTCCTATCAATTCTTGAAAATCATAGTCCATGGCTCTTTAGAATGTAGCTCCAGCGTTTATCAATCCAAACGACATCCTTCTATAAGAAAAAGTTCCCCACTTAGTGGTGAAAGTTTTTTTCATTTGATCCTCCCTCGCTATCATTACTTGATTATATCCCAAAAATCTATCCAAAAAGGACATCATTTGCAAACCATTGACTATCTGTAATACTTCTTCGAGTGAGGGTAGTGGATAATTGTCTTTTTTAGATGCTCTGTTGAGATTCTAGAAATCTACACACAATCGTATGTCTCCTTTCTTTTTCCTTACATGGACTAAATTAGCCACCCAAGTTGAATGTCTGGTTGGAAAAATTATCTTGGCTGAAATTTTTTTTTGAACTTCCTTTTGAATTAAAGGCTCTAAAAGTGCATTCCCTGGACATTGTTTCTATCAGAAAGGTTTTGCAACAGGCTTCAATGGTATAGTATGTGTAATGATGGAAGTGTCATATGTTTCCAAATCTTCATATGTCCATGTTATGACTTTCCAGTAATCTTTAAGTGCCTGAGCAATATTTATGTTCTCTTCTTTAGTACAAACCTTCCCTATGGGTATATTCTTAGGATCTTCTTCAATATTCAAATTATATAACTTAGATAATCCTCCTTCACTTTGAGGTAAATCTTTCTATCTAACTATCTGATCAATATCGAATAATCGTTCTAACTCAATTATTCCTTTCAGAATATTATTATCTTTGACTTGAGTCAATTCTTCACCTTGAATTTCGCTATCAGGTGATCTATCTCCTCAATAATTTGTGCTTCAAAAATATTGAAATTAGTAGGGTATGTGTAGGATCATGATGGGCCAAAAAGTGGTGATATGATGGGTATGTGTAGGGTATGTGGTTGACAAATTTTCTTTTACCTAAAATTGATGAAATGAAAAGGGTTTTTAAAGGAGATTCTCAGCTTTCCATCAATATAAATTATGCTTTACTTTGAATTAAATAAATAATTATTATTCATTTTCTATTTGAATTACAACTAAAGTCTTGATTGATAGGCTGATTGAAAAACATCTATAGCTTTCAAACGGTATCACATTTTTTGAATCTAAAACATGCGTCACATTCTATGCTTCACATAATATAGGATTAAAAAAAGAAAAATTGAATTTCATGAAGTTTTAACCAGGTGGTCAGACATACAAGTTTTTATATTTTTAAAAAATTGTAATAAAAAATTCATAATTAATTATTTACCTGGAAAAAAATTACAAAAATATATGCATCACATCGGGACATGATTCCTCTACTTATATCTAAAATATTATAAAAAAATATGATCATTTTAGTGTGGTTAGAGTGGTCAGAGAGACACCTACTTATTTTTTCCCTGAAATTTAAGTATTACTGCATTGAAATTTCAAATTTTCACTAAATAGATTTTTTATTTTTTTAAATAAACCTAGTAGTTTAGAAACTACATTCAATTTTCTACAAATTCTATTCTTAAATATTTTTGAAATAATATAGATAACTTATTCAAATTTTTATGTCAAGTTGCCAAAGTCTAATTTTTCTGAATTTTTTACCACTTAAGGGCCTATTTTTTCCATGATGATCCTACACATACCCAATAATGAATTCCAATATGTGCATGTTATCTTCAAACACTTGTAGATTAGTAACATTATCAGGAACCAAAGGTAATTGTACCAATTCAACTATGAATGTTTTCAAATTTGAAGTCTCTAAAGGTTCCAAAGTACTAGCAGCAGTAGCTAGAGCATTGGCTCTATGATTAAATCTTCTTGGGATATGAGTAATATTAAATGTGTCAAACTCTTTGATCAGATCCCACACTCGATGTTGATAATTAGATAATCTTTTGTAGTGGAAAATATATTGCTTTCAGACTTGTTTAACTACCAATTCTGAATCACCAAACACTTTGAGGATTCTAACCATTTTCTTGATTGCCAGGATCAAGCCATGTAGAAGAGCTTCATATTATGCCACATTGCTAGTACATTGAAATTACAATCGATATGCAACAAGAAAGGACTTACCTTGTGGGTTGATAAGTTCCACTCCAATTCCAATTCTTTTTTTGACTTTGATCCATCAAATTTGAGAATCCAAGCTTGATCATCCGTATTCAATATTTTACCATTTTTTTACATTATCGTACAAATATTTTCATTCTATATGTTTTGATCTTTGTTTTTATGCATTTCTAGTTCAATTCTTACGACATCATGATGTACTAGACCATATCGGCTCTCAATTTTGTGGATTACCTCCAGACACATCATACAGTTGCTCTTTGAATGTGCAACATTATGCAATTGGCACCAGTCCTGCAATAACAAACTTTTTAGTGAAATTCTACTTTTATTATCCTCTTGAGCTTTTGCAATAATATTCTTTTGAAATTTATCATAAGGATTATTCTCCTGCTTAGAGGAATCACAATCTGATTCAATAAAAATATTTGTTCTAGGAATTAACTTGTTAGATTTGTCAACATCACAAGCAAAAACTTCTTCAATTTTAACTCCTGAATTGCGTATTTTATAAACTCCTAGTTCTACATCGATATATATAACTTCATTTTTCTGATTGTAATCTTTGATCATGTATTTCATACGAGGTTCTCTTTCAATCTTGATTTGATTAGGCACTCCTTTCCATGGTAACCACATGTGTGAGAAATCAGTAGACATGTATTCATTTAACGTTTTAGACCATTCCCTACTTAAAAGTATACCATAGGTATCAAGTATTTCCACATCTTGAATGTCAATGTAATATTGGATTCTAGGGTCAAAAGCTAATTGCATGTGGATATTAGTCAACTCTCCTACCACATTTACCTCTGTCTTGTTAAGTTGAGTGACTTTCTTTAAAGAATTTGCAGGAGTTAACCCCAAAGTTTGACATATGGATAATGACATCATGTTAGTAGAAGCTCCAAAGTCTACTAAGCAATTATGAAGGTTCTTACCAAATATTCTCAAAGTGAGCAAAAATGGCAGGGACTCTAGCTTTCCTTTATAAAAGGCTACTTGTGCGTCAGCTATGGGAACGATGTTCTTGTCTTTCACTTTAGCTTGACTATATTTCACTTGAACGCCCTTGGATTTTATTTCTTTGGGAAAATCTTCCAAAGTATTTAAGAAATCTTTCTTGATCATAGGTGTTTTAAGTAGTTCTGACAAAGAAAGGCTAATCTTTACTTTCTTGATTTCTTCTGCTAAGTAATTAGTCAAATTTTTTTGATCAATGGGATCAATATTTTCACCTTTTGAAACATTTGATGAATTGTAATGAGAGGTCACCTTAGGTAACCTAGGGTTATTGCTTGATTTGTCATCAAGTGCAGTATTAAAGTTATTTGGCGGGATGGACGTTGTTAAAGGTCCATTGAATTTACCTCCACTATTAGTGTTATTCCTCATGTTGTAATTATGTCCCTTCTGATATTGTTGAAAAGCATGTATTTCATCCATTTCTTCCATAGGCTCATTTTCATCCTGATAAGGAAAAGTGTATGTCTCCAAAGTCATAGTTGAATCATCACCTTCATATCTATGAGTATGACTTGTGATAGTTGAAGGTAATTTGAAGTGTTCATAACTTTCCAAGACTAAGGAAGAATCATATCCTACCAGAACTAATTCATTTCCTTTAGGAGGTTGAGAATCACATTGCTCATTCTGAAGTGGATTGTTCACAATTCAAAATCACTTCAAAATGACAATTTTACTCGCAGTAAATAGATTGAGTAAAATCTACATAGACAAGACCACAAAGAGCCTATCCTTCTTGAAAGATATGAAACAAAGAAAACCTAAGAGAGAATTATGCATTTATAGAGAAAATATCGACTTTCATTTAATCCCAAGTCTTCGATAACCAGGTCATGGTTGCACTAGGGTCACTCTCAGGTAATGATGTGAGAATTTTTTGTTAATCTCAAAGGGACCATGATTATTTCTAGCTTTGCCAAGAATTACTAACATTCACATAAAACTTCAGTTTATCATCAAATGACATCATGAAATCAAAAGATTTAGCATAATATTTCACGAATAACACAAATTCTTGCTATCACGTAAGTAGATTTAGCATTAAGCATTCAACAATTCAATGGAAAATATAAGAATTTCAATAAACCTATTTCCATTCACTTATATTTTTTGGAACATTTTCAAAAATATTAAACATCTAATCTAAAGTAAAACATTAAAAAAAACTGAAAAATGAAAGTTTCTCTTGGTTATTCTCCATGGGTTCCCCAAAGAATTAATCAAAATAGAGCAAACAACTTTATATTTCACTAGATTGCTTCACAACTATGTATAAAATGGTGCAAGCTTTTAAAGAGGGTGTTTCGTTTATGGACACCGAATAGGTTCTGTATGCACCCTTAAATGGTGCAACATATAGTCTTGTTCAACCACTTACAAAACTAGCTACAAAAGATACTTAGATAGGTAGCTATCTATAAAGCTCTAATATCAATTAATGTCTACGTGCATACAAATTTTTACACTAGAATGGTTTAGAAAACAAGAAAAAAGAACAAAACTTAAAAGAAAAATTTTCTCCTCCGACATCCACAAATTCTGAACTTAAAATAACAATGTGGGAGGAGATGGCCTTTTATAGAAACAAGGCACTCAGAAGTTCAACTTAAAAGTATCTTAGAGAAACCAAAAATAATAATTAAAATGTGTCACATGGCATGTTCCAACTGTCATCAGAATATTCTAGAATAAGTCAAATCTTTGACTTTGTCCACAACAATGCTTTTCTCCATACTTCAACACGAACACTTTATCTCCATCAATGCTACAAGATTCTTTTGAAATACCGGAATGAAAAAAACCTATTGGGATCGGGATCATCCTACAAATTAAAACAACAAATAAATTCCATTACACTTCTGGTATCCGATGTCTGGCTCTTTCCGTATTCACTTATGGCTCTGGTTCCTGACTTCCTCCTTCTTTCTTTGATTGGTACCCTCGGAAAGCTCTTAATATTTGATGCATGTGTTCCTTTGAAATCCTTTGTATTTCTCTCCAAGTAATCTTGAGCTTGGTATATTCTTCAATCACTTGAAGTATGACATCATTTTTTTATAGTTTTTCTACTTCATATTTGGCTATAACATTTCTGCACTCTATTATTTCATCAATGACCTCCCTTGTCAACAATTGAACAAGATCTCTATTTATCCTTTCTATCCATTCTTTGAAATCTTTAGAGTCCTTCCCATCCTACCCTAATGTTTGGGGATCAAAGCCTTGACATGAAAATACTTCAATAAATTCTTGATTTTCTCTCATCAATCTTCTGCACTCAATGGTGACTTTTTCAAATTCTTCAACACATTGTACTAACATGTCACCCTCCCATTTCAACTGCTTCTTCCATTTTCCTGACAATAAAATTTTAGGTTTTGATATTATATTATTTTGTATTAACTCTTGGATACTCGTTTGTATGAGAATTTCCATATTTCACCTTTCATCAATAACCTGCTCCTAGCGAAGTCTACATTCATCTTCAAATATCCTCAAATTCTCTAAACAGTGGTATGCTTCTTTGTACATTCTTATTGCATATGTAATAAATTCATCTCCCTACTTTATCCAATATTCAATCCATTCTTCAAACATATTCATTTTATGACAAACTGCAACAATGGCATCTACTTTCTCTTATGACATTAGCACCAGATGTTGGGGTAGTTCAGCTTGTTCTTGACCAGATAAAGTAAATGACTTGATAAAATTCTCCAAGGTAGTAATGCATTCTTTCAATTCTCTTTTCTTCTGTTTATATTTATGTACTCTGGAAATAGTAGCATTTAAATTCACTTTTATTTCTTCTAATTCTTGCTGCCAAGATGAGTGTCAAAGATTAATACTTGTGATTTTATACTCCTTAGGAATTATCTCATGTTTATCCTTGTCATTTGTTGGAGTAGCTATCTGGATAGTTCTATTACCATTTGTATTCCTCTTTATGATATGTTTTACCTTTGCTTTGCACCTAGGTTTAGGAGTACTTACCTCCTCTATGAAATTATTGAGATTCAGAGGTAATATTTCTACTTCCATTGGAGAAGCTATTTCCATGATTAACCAATTAGGTGTATCATCATCTTGTTGTACCTCTGTAACTCTTTCTTGTCTTTGTTTATTACTTGATTCAAGAATTTCATCTATTTGACTTGCCATATTTTCTAAAATGGGGATTTCTTTAGTAACATCTGACATAGGCTCGGGATTGGTAGGATTTAGCACTGCCTCCTCTATTTGGAGACTTACATTTTCCTGTCTATCCAGATTTTTTGATTCTTCTCTCTAAATCTTATCTTCTTCATTTATAGCTACACCAGGATTCTCTTCATTTTCAATTCCATCTCCTGTGAACTGTGTAGCTTCTTTTCTAGAGTTTCAATTTCAATTTCAGTTTCAACATGGCCTTTATCTAATACTTCAAAGACCTGTGATTGTTCATTAACATTTTGCAAATTCTCAAAAGAAAATTGAGAATCAAGAGTGTCTTTAGCAACTCTCTTATTAGTAGGATTTTTCTCTGTATCTTCCATTGTTTCCATTTCAAGCACGCTAGGATTTCCTGCCTTTTAGGTGAGCATCCCTTGAATAAATTCTTCTTATTGAATATTTATAGGGCTAGAGCACCTATCTTGAATTTCTTCTATCACTGGGTGTACTATGGGCCTGTCTTTGGATTTCTTTTCTTTTACCTTTTCCCACATAGCACCCCATCTATCTACTTGTTCCTTAATTCTGGCCTCATCTTCCTCAGAAATTTCCTCTAAAGCCATAGGATTCCCACCTAGTGCTTGCTTCATACTGGCCATATTAACAGAAGGGGGAGAAGTGAATAGTGTTGCAGCTCTTTGAGATGAAAACCTAGTTTGTGTACCAACATTTCTTGTTACTCCTATTCCTTCATCAATAGTTATTCTAGTTTTGGGTTTGGCTATAGAAGAAGATGCACCTTTAGGTCTTGCTTTTGATTTGTCTTTACCTGTCTCTACATCTTTCTATTTTTCTGATAATTTTGTGGGAACTTCCTATCTTATTGCTTCAGGGGTTCTTTCTTCAATTCTAACACTCGGAGTAACCTTAATAGTGTTTCTTTTCTTCTTGGTAGGCTCTCCACTTTCAAAAGTAGTTTCGTCTCTTTGTTTTCTTCTTTTATCTTCTGAGTAGATGGGTCCAATTCCTCTTTATCTTAAACTTTTGCAAAAATCATTAGTCCAGTGTTGATTATACCTTAGGATAGGCCTAGTAAAATCATCAATTGATGTCATGTCTTCATCATCAACACCTGGGTCTGGAATGGGTTCATCATATACCCTGTCATCATTGTAAAACTAATTTAGCACCTGACCATCATCTTCTTCCAATTGGTCTAGGATGTCATAGAGTTTGAGCATTCGAGCAAACCCTAAATTCATTCTTTCATACCTTTTTCCTTCTAACCACGTGCTCATCTTCATAGTTAAGCCAATAATCTTCTAAATGAGGTACATGAGCACAAAAACTAACTATATTTCTAGCAATATTTCCTTGAATATCATAATACACTCTTTGGAGTGGAAATTCTTCAAAATGGTAGGTCCTTGGTACCTCTTCACATAGATCAGTTACTTTGATTGCACCGCACTTATAATTCCCTATTGTGATGGGAAATTTAAAAGAGGGCTTCTTGCGAGTGTTAGAACTGTGAAATTTTGAAAATTCTATAGTCAATTGCATTCATGAGTTTCCAAAATAAGTCCTCACCATAAGCATAAAATTCCCTCCTCATAACATCTTGCTCATATTTTGTCATATGATCTAGTTGAATCCATCTAGTCCTTGATATTTCATTGCATTACCCATATCAGCAAGACAGAGTGAGGGTCTCCCTAACCTATGATATTTTTTCACAAATGTATACTTGTTGCAGACTATTGGCAAGACACATCTATTGTTTCGGTGAAAGAAAAGTCATCAGAAAAGTCATATTGGCAAGAGAGTTGTTATCGGAATGAGTCATAATGAACTCATATATGTCTCACCGACTAGCGCATGGAGTGATGTATCGGCCAAACAAAAGATTATCGGAATGATGTCTTACCGAAAGCATCAGGTCTTGCCGATAAGGTGCAAAGGGTTTCCATCAGAAAGCTATAGGGAGGAAGTCATGTAGTCTTTCCGACTCAAGAGTCACACCGATTGAGATATGCATCGGCGAGAGAAGAGGTCATCGGCATGAGTTCCACTGAATGTGAAAGTTACACCGATGAAATACTTCGGGGAGAGTCTCACCAAAATGAACATATTGAAGAAGAGGGTTCAGCAAGATAATTGATATCGGTATGAGTCTTTTCGAGTTTTCAAAGTCATGCCGAGGTTTGGTTTTATCAGTGAGAGTGTGATTATGTCTCAGCGACCAGAAAGTTACTACGGGGTGCATCTCGGTAAGACACAATGAAGTCTATGAAACATCTCCCCGACTCGGAATTGTCATAGTGATATACAAAACTGAAGTGATAGCCATCGATGTGATTCTAAATGTCGATGAGAGCACAAGATGTCTTGGCGAAAGGTTTAATGAACATTGCAAAAGGATATTGCCCCAGATTTGAAAATTTCTCACCGACAAGACATTTGATGCAATAGTGTATGTTTCAAATAAGTATTCATTTTTGCTTCAGCTGACACATTAATGGAGCAATGGGATATAAAAGGGAAAATTCAATCAAACGCATTAGTGTTGAATTGATAGAAGATGAGTTAGCAGGGCGAACGGAGAACCAAGACATCTTTCAGCTTGAGGAGCTCGAGCGGTATACTATAAGTGATTGCATCTTAGCTTTCCAAAACTTTAACTTCTGTAATTTTGAAGAATGGAGTCCCCTAGCTCTGGGAAAGTTAAAAGTAGAAAAATTGATGAGAGTAGTCAAACAAAGGGGAAGAAATAGAAAACCGAAGGGGAACATGAGGGCACAGAAAGAAGATTGAATAAGGACCTCATTGACCAATTTCCTGGCTTTGGGCCTAAAGCCAGAAGATCTACACAACTTAGGATAGAACTTGACAAACTAGATGATAAATGCAAGTTTATTGGAGATGTTTGGACTTAGATAACGGTATATGAATTGTTCAATTTCCATTATCATCGAAGAAACCATTTTGAACCAGTTTTCAATCCATGGAAGCTGAATGTAGGAAAACTGGTGTACCCTAATGTATTTGTAAATGTAGAATTGATAAAATTGTTGGCTGATCATTATGACCCGAAACACAAAGCTATATTTGACCCATCTGGAAAGCCACATATACATTTTTCAAAAGAGGAAATAGGTGAGGTTTTCAAATTGGAAGGGTTCTACAATGAGGAGATCATATATGAAGAATTGGAGAATTAATTCTTGAGAATGGATATGATTTATAAGGGTTGGAGGCTGCCAATTCACAGGGTTAAACAGGGCAGCAAACCGGTTCCTCTGCAGGATAGTGAGGGGCCCCCTTATCATGTGGATTTGTTTGAACCCTATATGAAGTACATCTATTTCTCAATTTGTCAGGTATTGGGAATGGATGCCCCAGAATATATGTCAATTGTGCCAATGATTATCACAGTAGATATCCAGTACCACAATTCTAGGACATTTGACTATGCCTCATACATCTTTAAGGGGCTTGATTCAGGATTGATGGCTATCAAAGGTGGATCTTCTACCTTTCATCTCAGGAATTATTCATTGTTGATGCATTTGGTACTCTATTTTGGATAGGAGTTGGGAGTATGGCCTCCAGAGATGAGGATTTCCCAGTTTAATAAGGATGGTGAAACATTACTAGTTCAATTGTAGACTGCTGTTTGGGATAGCAGGTTTGCAAATGCTAGTTTCATTCATTTTGAAGATTATTTTGTAAAAAAGTTGTATAGGCCCTACCATTATCCTTGTAATTATTCATTATCTGATGAGATTAAGAGATTTCTTCAACCAAAAGATTTCAATGGGACAATTGATCATAATTGGGGAGATTGGTATTGCTTGGAGGGAGCTACCATGATCAGGGTTTATGGGTTTGAGGATGCCCCTTTTATTTTACCAAAAATGGTTCCAAACAGAATTGCATTCTTGGAGATTGTCAGACAGATGGATTACTGTAGTGTTATGAATTTCAGCTCTCTTGGGAAGGAGGCCTGTATGCCTAGTACATTGTGCTTTGGTGATTTCATTATGTTGGCTAAGGAAGGATACAATTTGATCCTTGATAAATTGTTGCATTATAACATGAAGAGAGGATCACTCAAAAAAAACTTTGATCCAGAGGGATACATTAATTCTGCTAAAATAAATATAAACTTTGGAGGGTATCAACATGTGCCCTATCCCTTTGATGATATGATTCGGAATTTAGATGAGGAAGAAGCAGAGATAGTGGTTGAAAGGTATAATCAAGGATTGCAGGATACTAAGTTGTTGTCTTCTAGGGAGGAGACACCTAAAGATGATGTGCCACAAGGCTAACCAGAGAAGGTATCCATATTGAGAACTCAACAATATATTTTCCCAACAAGAGAGTTGAGCATTGAAGAGAGTGGTGAAGCTGATATAAGGAATATTGAGTAGAGATCACTTGTTTCAGATGATGAGTTCATAAATTCCCCAGAATTCAAAGCATTTTTGTATAAGCAGAATTGAAAGGAAATAAGAGAAAAGGTTGATGATGTTACTATAGGAAATGAAGAACAGTTGCTGAACCAATTAAGAAAATGTGTGGATGAGGAGATGACAGGTATGATCCCTTAAAAGGGGAGGAAAATGTTGGAGAATGTTGGTGTCATGATCTTTCCTGGACTTGACATTAATTTTGCACTTGTCTTTGATAGTTTCTTGAAGGACAATAATGCTACACACAAGCTTGACAAAGAAAAAGTAACTGAAGTGTATGTTGGATCCAAGTACAATACTGATGAAAGATCATTGATGATTTGGGCCTTGTACCCACCCCACAAGAAGTAAGTAGTTATTTATACAGAAAAGGCATTTGGACATGTCATGAATCTAAAGGTTGGAGAGGATGATCCTGTGGCTACTGCAGAAATTGGAGTTAATATTACAAAACTGAACAAAGCACAAATTCAGATGTTGATAAAAGAAAGGGAAATGTATAAATTGAATAACGAAAGGATGCTGAAAGAAAATGATAGATTAAAGGATTTAGTAGGTGTTACTATGAAGGCACCCAGGATGCTTACTCAAGGTGAAAGTTCTCAGTCAAAGGATCATAGGGAGGGATCAAGTGCTTATTCCCAAGGAAAATATGATGCACTTGTGGCAATAATCAAGAAGAGGTAGGATGGTTTGACATCTTGGTTAAGTAAGCTCTGGGGAAAGTGATGCAGAGTGAGCAGGGAAGTACACCAATCTCAGATGGCAGAGGTTCTTTTATAAGTGCTTCTGTCAAACACTCGTATCAACACACCCTCAAATGACTGTCTTTGTATAAAGAAAAATCAACTCACCAAGAGCCTTTGAATCTCAGACCTCTGAGGGACTTGTAATCATCTCAAACATGTTCTAGAAAACCACAATCAAACACCATATCCATTATTAGCACTTAAGAAACCCCATGAGTTTATTCCTCAACTAGTAGACCTCTTTAAACCCAATTGCTTGTAGCACTGCCTGGTAGGACAGTCCAATTAATTCTCACCCACAAACCTATATCTGATGTAAAATAATTTTTTTAGGCAAGTATAATATGCTTCTACAAGGCCACAAAATCTTACTTCTTGACAGTGGTTGGAAAAGCAACCATGGACCAACCTATTGACGTCCTCAAGAGGCCTAATTGAGTGCACTTGACTAGTTTTTGGTTACCTAGGCTCACCCCTTCTCCCCAAAGCCTTTTTCAAAACTCCTACAGGCTACTTACAACCATTTCAATCATTCCTAAGTGCTACCTTGAAGAAAAATCTCTCAAAACAAGCAAAACTCATATTTTTGCTTTAAAAGCTAGGCTTGTCACATGAAGATACCAGGCCTAGATCAGTTTGTAACTTTCCCCACACATTTATCCATTCTTCAAAACATTTAAAAGATGAAAATATACATAAATACCTTCCATCCCACAAGAAATTAGCAACTATACACCATGGGAGTGGAAGATAGAACCATTTTTTGGCCAAACCCTAGTTTTGAGGGTTTTTTGACCTGCTGCTGCTAAAACGATGATATCTCCACTTATCCTCAATTAAAATTAACCAAACCACTTTCAAATGAAATCTAACACTCTCCTCTTTCCAACCATAATAGGTTTGATCCTGTACAAATCTTACAAAGGTCGTACCATGCGTTTTAGCCACAAATTTACACACAGAAATTTCCAGAAAACAACCACTTTTTCATTAGAACTTAAAAAAAAATGATTCAACCCCATGCCTCAACCATGAGAGGATTATTTAACATCTAACCACCCTTAAAAACACCCTCCAACTGAAATTTTAATTATTTGGACATTAGAAACCAACTTTTTACCAATTAGACTCCTAATTGCCTAGTTTTTCACTTTTAACAATTTGTTGACAATAAGTACATTATTATGCAACCTTTTGTATTTTTAGAACTAACTAACATCAAATACCCCTAATTACATCATTAATGGGCTCAAAGGCCTTATTCAATCATGAAATTACTCAAATACCCCCTATTTCCTAATGTCTTCGTTGATCTTGAATTTCGAAAATGTGTGTATTGGGTGCTCCTGCACCATACACCCTAGCTTAAAATTCTTCCAAGTCTCTTGGAAGTCTTCATCTACAACAAACCTAGATCTCCAACATCTGATGCTCCTTGCCTTTCCTTGTAGATGCTTCATCTTGACCTTTAGCTTAGTTTTGTCCATGATCAACAATCCTTTGCTTGCATTGATTCCTTGAACATGCACTATCAAACTTAGACCCGCACTTACACATGCCATCCAACTACTCTCAACATTCTCAACATGTCTATTCAACACCTCACTAAGCTCTTCACCTTTCATCTTGACTTTGGGCTTGTCCTTCATCAACAAAACTATCAACACAAGGAAGCAACATAGGACTCCCTTCATCCTCTGCCTTCTAACTTCTTTCTTCACAACCTTCCTTAGCTTTCCCATACTCAAAACAACATGTATAGTAGCATGCATCTACCACACAACCTCTGACCAATCCATTCAACTTTCTTTCTTCTCCATCACAATTGGAGACTCCTTAAATTCTAGCCTTCACTAGGCCATTCACCAACAACTCTTTCCCATTAGTTCCTTTCAATTCTAAAACGTCAGTCATTCTCATTTGTTCATCCTCTTCACCATTCAAGGTGACTGTAATGTGCTCGTCATCTAAACACTCTTCTAAAAACTCACTTACTATCATTTGAAATTATTTTTCACTCACTATCTCTTCTTCTTCCCTATCTTGTTCTTCATCCATGAAGCCTTCATTAGCATCTTCAAATTCATCTTCTTTTTCCTTCATCTTCTTAGTATCTTCAAGTTCCTTTACCATCAGTTTGTGCATCAACATCACTGCCTCATTTACCTCTATATCTTCTGATATACAGTCCACTGTGTCTGCAACCTTTGTCTTCTTTCCATCTGCATTTTCCTTTAGGGGACACTCCACTGCCCCAATCATGATCTTTTCATCCTTTTCAAGCCTTTCATGGCTTTCTCCAACCTGCTCACTTGTCCTGACTGTCTCCATACCCTTTTCCTTCATACTATCAGCCTTCAAGATCTTTGTAACATTAGATCTCTCATCTTTTCTTCTCACACACATATGCTGCACCTTATTTTTTCTAGTATCTATCTCATGTTGCTTTCCATCTATTCTTTCTCACTTAGCATTCTCAATCTTCAAGCATTCCCTGTCATTAGATCTTCCATCAACATGCACCTGTCGTGACTCATCTCCTCTATCATTATCAATCTTTTGCTGCTTCTCTTTACTCTGTCCTTCCCGTGGACATTGCTTTCCATCTTCACATACCTCACTAGGCCTCCCTTGCCTCTCCATTGATGACTGTATTTCACTTTTATTCTTTTCTTTTTGAGGGATCTCTGTCCCAAATGATCTTTGTCATAAATCACTGTACCAAACATGTCCTTTGCTGCATTGAAAGAGCATGAAAGGATGAATGAACGAATTATGGAGAAGTTTTAGGAAGTGAGCCAGAGAGATACTGCTAATAGTGTAGCAATTGAAAATGCTAATCATTTTATAAATAGACATCGAAACTTCCATGAAGAATTGCAGGGAGATGCGCAGGGATTGATAGATGTTGCTCTGAAAACATCGACCACAGTCTCTGATGATAGAGGGAAACTAAAAGAAGCTGGCAAATGGAAAATGGAGAATGAGTCGATGCTGCACAAAATCCTGAAGATTGCTACTATTGAAAGCACAACATTGGATGAAGCGAGTGAGTAGAATGAAAAGATGATAAGGATGGAGATTTCAATCCAGAACACAATTGGAGATGCAAATACACACGAGCATCGAGATTATTTGGATCATCTAACTAAGATTCATTTGTGGCTAAATAGAGCTTAATCATCCTTTAATCTATTTGTTATGTAAACATATGACATTTCTGAAAGGATGCGTCCTTTCGTGTATTCAATGTATAAATATCTATTTCGGGAATGAAATAGACATAAGTAGAATAGGATAGAAGATAAATAGCAGAATACAGTAGAACACAAGGTTTCACAAATATGAGACTATGATGCATGTTTTGAAATTATGGAGATATCAATGAGAATCATTTAATATGCTGGCGTATTTCTGGTGTCAATTGTTTGTTGTGCTCATTAAAAGTATTATTCAAGCTGTCTCCAATATTGATGTTGTCTAGTTATTTAAATTGACATAACAAGTTTATGTTTGGTTTATCAGTGCACATTTGTTGTATCTGTGTGATTGGTTGATTGATTCTTTCAAGGAAGGATTAAATCCTTTTAATTAATCACAGTAATCAAGGAAATTCATCTGGATTAGTAAGAAGAACTTAATAATCACAGTCTTGCATGTTTATACAAGTTATAAACAAAACATATGCCAAACAATTTGAATGTTCTCCAGAAAGAAGTCACTCATTTAAGATTTCATTTGACTCCGCATACCCAATAAGGCACTAGTCTCTGCTTTCTTTCATTACTTAGTTTCATTCATATTTTTACATCTGTTAACTAAACATATTAGGATTTAGGCTTGAATATTTCTATACAATTTATACCAAATTTAGTTTTATTTGTCCACCTGCATCTGCCATTGTGGGCAAAGCACTTCAAAGAAATAAGCATAAAGCCAAGTCTGCTTCACTCATATAGGTTCACCTACCTATGTCCAACATCACCTAAAGTGTAGAAGGTTTAAGCCATTCAACCTTGTCTGTTACCCTAAAACGTATCAAGAGATTGGCAGTCTCTTGAGGTACCCTTACCTGTGTTTTTGAGAGCTAACAAATTGGGGACTCTACTGGGGAATTAACTCAAAATCAACACCTTAATCATAGAGTCGGAAATCTATATAGACTCTGCTGGGAATAACAAGTAACAATTTTTTTCTTAGTTTTAAGAAAGTGAGTGGCGACTCTGATAAAAATATTTCAACATGAATGAAAGAAGATCTCAATATAGGGGAGGTCATACTGGAGCTCCTGCTGGCAGCAGTAAGTGGAGGCACAAGGATGATAGGGTTGATAAGGGTAAAAGGATAAGTGAGGACATGTGCATGACGAATAAAGACAAATCACCAATACCACATGGTGAAAAATATGAATGTTATGATACATGGAGAGACAATTCAAGTGCAGAACCTTGTACCCTAGAAGATCAAAGAAATCCTTTTTACGATCCTCAGAAACAGGCTGAGTTTAGAGCCGAACTCGAGGCTGAATGAATCAAAATTCAGCATGAATATGATCTAAAAATGGAAGGTAATCAGAATGGACCCAATGATCATGAAACTCCTCAAGAATATTATGAATCTTTAACTTATGAAGAAGTAAAAGCACGGTTTGAATCTCAAAGAAAGGAAAGAGAAGAACAGGAGAAAGCCCAAATGATACAAGCAATAAGAGAATTCAAATTACAGAAAGCTCAGAACATTACTCAGATAGCTGGTTACCCCCCAAAATATGTACCACCTCATAAGCAGGGTAATCATAGTGCAGGGCCTTCTGACCCACCAAGGGTCCCTCACCATCCAATAGGGAATCAATACAGACATCCAAATCATCCACCTCATATTCCCACACAATATACAAATATACAGCCACCTCATGGTCAACATCATGTGCCACATCATAATACACAATACAATAACCCGATGTACCAATATTAGTACCCACCTAACCATCCTCCTCTTCAGTACACAACAATGATCAGACAATTTGACTTGGCAGAGTTTCAATTATACCCTTACCCTATGGATGGCAGTTGGAGAAGTCTGGTGCCTAAGTTTACAGGGAGTAGTGCAATTATTGATGAAGATCATTTAAGGAGTTTCAATGCATTCATTCAAGATTTGGATGTACCTTATGAAGATTTACATATGAGGCTATTCATGATGTCGCTTATTGAAGAAGCTAGGGATTGGTTCAATAGCCTAACAACAACCTCTATTGATTCCCTCCAAATATTTCAGGACTGATTTATTGAGCAATATGGGAATCTAAGTGCACCATATGCTGCTCTTCATGAATTAATGCGCATTCAGAAAAGTTAGAATGACTCAATTTATGATTTCAACTGAATATTCAATAAACTGTAGAATAAAATACCTCCTGGATCAAAGTTTCTAGACTCTGTAGCATTGAGTGTTTATTTGAATGCATTTGATCCAAAAACAGGGTATGAATTAAGAAATGGGTTCCCAAGAGATTTGGTTGAATCCCAGAAGATGGCATTAACAATTGAAAACAACAGGAAGGTAGCTGGGATAATCAATAAGAGAGACAACCCTAGGGCTCCTCAACAAACCAATAATTATCAATACAAATAGGAGAACACATACAAAAATGAAAGGCCTAGGTTACATGACATGCCCTATAACACAAACTGGAAAGATGGGAAACCTATAACAGAAAGGCCTAGAAACAAAGAGACTCCTGATCCATTAATGAAGAAGGGAACATATATGGTGAATAACAATTATTTTTGTAAAATTTGTGATAAGCCACAATCCCCAGATTATTGTGTTGTAGCCCAAAGAATGCAAGAAGAATGAATGTTGATGGGAAATGGTGGAGATCACACAGTGTATTTGACTTCAAATACTTTTCACCGTGTTGAGGAGAGGTACTCATCTTCAGAGGAAGATGGATATGAGTACGATGTTTCAAATCAAAGGTACAATGTCCACATGGCCAAACAACAGGTTCTTTCTGATTTTGAGGATGATTATGCAGAACCACATTCTGATGAGACGCCTACTCAGGGCAGTATGAGGAAACTCACTAAAGAGGAGATAGAGAGATTAACCATTGCTGCAGTTGAAGAAGCAAAGAGTAAGTACTGGCTGAGAAACAAGATAGTAAATGAGAAGGAAGGTGTCCCCAGGGGAATCTTTATGAAGGATCAAAAGGTGACACAAGGAGCTTCAAAGAAAACAAAAAACAAACAAAATGATAGAAGCGAATATAAGCCTGTCCAAAAGGAGGAAATAAAGGAATTGCACAAAGAAATGCAAAAGACTGATCAACCAAGTAAAAGAGAAAAGGAAGAGAACAAAGGAGAAACATCAGAACAAAAGAAAATGATTAAGGTAGAGGGTTATTCTTTTGACTTCACTTAGGCTTTATCTCAGGTAAAGATGTCTGTTCCACTACTTGAGATGATGAAAATTAAGGAATACAGAGACAATGTTGTTCAATTAATAACAAATGGAAATGAAAAACATATAAATTCTGAAAGTAAGATGGCTACTAAAAATAAGCAAGAGAAGGTAAATATCCCAGAGGTTTGCCTTAGTAATGCATTATTAAGTCCCCCACAAGTTGATCCTTTTTTCACTACATTGCTCATAAATAACAAATTGTTGAGGAATTGCATGATAGATTCTGGCGCTGCCATAAATATTATGCCAGTAGGAGTTATGAAACAGCTAGGCATGTGGGTGGATACTACTAGAGGGAAGTGCTATGCAATGGATAACATACCTGTTCCTGTGGTGGGTATAATGAAAGATGTTGAAGTTAAGCTAGCTGCTTATCCTCAGGTGGCCTATAACATTGATATAACAGTAATTGACACCCCTCCTCAATTTGGGATGCTTTTATCAAGACAGTGGATAGCAGCGGTTGGTGGAAATGTCTAGTTTGACCTATCTTATGCAACAATTCCAGTGAATGGTCAGGAGGTGATGTTGTACAGAGAGCCAAGGATGAACCAGGTTGTTGATTGTGTACCACAAGATCAAATCAATTGTTTTTGTGATGTCGATCTTGGGATTTTTAAGATAGAACCAGCCCAGCCAGAATTAGTCAACACTGACCCAATTGAAAAGCATGTGGCACAAAATTGCAATGGTGTATGGAAAATGTACTTTGATGGAGCATGCATCCAAGAAGGTAATGGAGCAGGGATAGTATTTGTTTCACTTGAAGGAATTACATTTAAGTATTCATTTCTGTTAACATTTGAATGTACAAACAATGTGGCAGAGTATGAAGCTTTAATAACAAGTTTGAATATAGCTGTGAAACATAAAATCAAGTTGTTGGCTGTTCTAGGGGATTCTGAGCTGGTTTTTTCACAAATTAAGTCAAAGTATGTGGCAAAACATAAAAGACTGAAACAATACAGGAATGCTATATAGGACACAATTGAGTTGTTTAATGCCTTCTCAATTGAGTGGATTGATAGGTAAAGAACATAATGGCAGATTTTTTAGCAAATGTACGCTGAAAAGAGATGATATTACACTATCTGGAATATCACAAATTGAGTTCAAAACAAGGCCTGCAGTCC
The DNA here is from genome assembly GCA_007258455.2 of Sequoia sempervirens. Taxonomy (NCBI): domain Eukaryota; kingdom Viridiplantae; phylum Streptophyta; class Pinopsida; order Cupressales; family Cupressaceae; genus Sequoia; species Sequoia sempervirens. Next base: position 39,632,080 of record VDFB02000015.1, read on the forward strand.
CTGATAACATATATAGTTGGCAGGTCTTTAATGATGATACTGACCTTTTGAAATTCCTCCACTGTATAGATCAATATGAAGCCCAAGAGATTGATTTCAATCCTTTTGTTGAAGAAGTGGATGGGAAGCAAACAGTATTTGGGAAGGAGATCTTACAACTTAAAACAAACTTCCTAAAGGCTTAGTCGCATTAGAGAGGGTGTATGATGGAAATGATCGGTCCCTCATGAAGCAAGCACCAGTCAAAAGGGAAGATATCGAAGAGATTAACTTGGGAACTGAAATTGCACCAAGAAATGTGTACATCGGGAAGAAAATAAGCCCTACAATTAGAATAATGTTGATAGAGTTGCTAAGAAAATATAAACATGTGTTTGCTTGGTCATATGAAGATCTAAAAGCATACAAGGAAGATTTGTTTCAACATGAAATACCATTGAAGCCAGATGCTAATCCATTCAAACAAAAGAAAAGACCCATAAATCCAACATTGGAGCCTAAAATGCAAGAAGAATTGGCAAAGCTCAGAGATGGGGGAATCATTAAACCAATGAGGCATTCAACATGGGTCTCAAACTTGGTCCCTGTGAGAAAGAAAAATGGAGATATCAAGCTATTTGTAGATTTCAAAAATCTAAACATGGCATCCCTCAAAGATAATTATCCTCTACCCAATATGGAGGCTATATTGCATAAGGTAATAGGGTGCGAACTATTGTCTATGATGGATGGGTTTTTAGGGTATAACCAGGTCAAGGTCAAAGAATCTGAGCAATATAAGATGAAATTTACAACTCCTTGGGGGACATGTTTTTCTAAGAATGCCATTTGGTCTCACCAATGCAAGAGCAACTTTCCAAAGAGCTATGGATGTGGCATTTGCATATTTGATCAATGCTATCATGGTGGTGTATCAGAATGACCTTGCTACTTATTCAAAGAAGGCTGAAGATCATGTTCAACATCTGGAGAAGGTATTTATTAAAGCCTTAAAATATGGTATTAGCTTGAACCCTAAGAAGTGTCATTTTGTAGTCACAGAGGGTAAACTCTTGGGACATATTGTTTCAAAAGAAGGGATTAAGATAGATCCTGAGAGGGTTGAGGCCATTGATAAAATTCTTATCCCGAAAACTATTAAGGCTATACAGTCATTCTTTGGACAAATTAATTTTGTTAGGAGATTTGTTTCTAACTTTGCTGAGATCATTAAACCCATATCAAAAATGTTGAAAAAAGGACAAAAAGTAGAGTGCACTGCAAAAGCCTTGGAAGCTTTTATATCCATTAAAAGGGCCATCAAGGAAGCTCCTATCCTTAAATCTCCATATTTTGCAACCTTTTTAGATATTTTCATTCGCTTCAATGCACACTATTGTTGTTGTTATGTTACAGAAGAATGAGGATGGTTATGAATAGCTTGTGTCTTTCTTTAGTAAGTCATTATAGGGGTCTGAATTAAAGTATGATATAATGGAAAAACATGCATTTGCATTAGTGAAAGCTATAAAAGCTTTCAGGCCATATCTTGTTGGAGCAAAGGTGGTTGCTTATGTCCCTCATGTAGCTATCAAAGATATTCTAACACAATCTGAAGTAACATGAAAAAGATGCAGATAGATTAACAAAATCCAAGAGTTTGACATGGAAATACAAATTACTAAGCTGGTAAGAGGTCAGGGCTTGGCTAAGTTAATGACAAAAGCGAATATTGAAGCAAATCAAATTTTCAATGTAGAAGAAGAGACTGCAATTGCGAGCATTGAGAATACTCCATGGTATGAAGATATCATGCATTACCTTAAATACATGAAGTGTCTAGAGGGATTGAGTGACAGCCAGAAAAGAACTCTGAAGTTGCAGGCATCTAAGTATCTCTTCATGGATGGAGATCTGTTTTGGAAGAGTAGGGATGGTATACTATTGTTATGTCTGGATGAATCACAAGCCAGGCATGTCTTAAGTGAAATGCATGAAGGAGTTTGTGGAGGACATTACTCAGCAAAGACAACTGTGCATAAAATTCTTAGGGCAGGTTATTACTGGCCAAAGGTTTTTAATGACTTTTTTACATATGTGAGAAAATGTGAAGCCTGCCATAAATTCTCTAGAAAACTAAAATATCAGGGAGCTTTTCCACTTCGACCCCTGCATGTTGATGCCCCTTTCCATCAATGGGGAATTGATTTCATTGGAGAGATACAAGAGAAATTGAGTGGAGGACATAAATGGATACTGGTGGCCACTGATTATTTTACCAAATGGGTAGAAGCAGTCCCAACTAAACAGGCTACAAGTAAGGTTGTAACAAATTTCTTAATGGATAACATCATTACCAGATTTGGTACACCACTAAGGTTGATCATGGACAATGGGATGTGTTTTAGATCAGATGAATTCATAAAATTTTGTAGCACATATGGCATTATCATTTCTTATGCGATCCCTTACCATCCACAAGATAATGGTCAAGCAGAGTCTAGCAATAAAAGTCTTCTGAAGATTATAAGGAGGATGTTAGGTCAGAACAAGAAAGCTTGGGATTCAAAATTAAAACTGGCTGTGTGGGCTGATAGGATTACTATAAAAAAGGAAATTGGAAAATCCCCATTTGAATTGGTGTATGGAACACAAGCCAGGATGCCTTTACAAATTTTTTTACTAGTCTACAGGTTTGTCCTTCAGGAAGATTTGGATATTCCAGAACCTATGGAGGAAAGAATGGAGCAGCTATCTAAACTTGATGAAATAAGGAAAGTTTCCCAAAATCAGAACATAAAGTTACAGACATAGATGAAATATCTATTTGATAAAAAGGAAAAAGATAGAAAATTTGAGGAAAGTGATTTGGTATTGATGTGGAACGCAAGGTGTCAGGAAAAGGGAAAGCATGGGAAATTTGAGGCCTTTTGGCTGGGACCTTTTGTGGTTGTTGGAAAGAAAGGTGAAGATTCATATTATCTACAAAATATGGTTGGTGAAGATTAGGAATTTCCTGTACATGGGAAATTTATGAAACATTTTTTCTCTTGAACAATACAGAGGATTAAGGGTTGCCAGTGCATGGAAAATATTTAACAATCCTCTCAAAATTCTATCTTCCATGCACAATAGTCTAGGAAATAAAAGGAACAGGAATTGCCAGTACATGGACAATCATGATTTTCCATCTTTCAAAATAAAATTTTTCCATGTACAGTAGTGTAGGGTCATATTCATTTCCATTCATTCCATCTTGCTCACTTGACCCATCACCTTGAGTTTGGTCTGCTCAACAAGAAATCTAGATCCTTGCAATGATCTCACAATCATTCATCCCCAGACGAAGCCACTGTTACAACTGTGAAATTTTGAAAATTCTACAGTCAATTGCATTCATGAGTTTCCAAAATAAGTCCTCATCATAAGCATAAAATTCCCTCCTCATAACATCTTGCTCATATTTTGTCATATGATCCAGTTGAATCCATCTATTCCTTGATATTTCATTGCATTACCCATATCGGCAAGACAGACTGAGGGTCTCCCCGACCTATGATATTTTTTCACTAATGTATACTTGTTGCAGACTATCGGCATGACACATCTATTGTTTCAGTGACAGAAAAGTCATCAGAAAAGTCATATCGGCAAGAGAGTTGTCATCGGAATGAGTCATAACGAACTCATATATGTCTCACCGACTAGCGCATGGAGTGATGTATCAAACAAACAAAATATTATCAGAATGATGTCTTACCGAAAGCATCAGGTCTTGTCGATAAGGTGCAAAGGGTTTCCATCAAAAAGCTATCGGGAGGAAGTGATGTAGTCTTGCCGACTCAAGAGTCACACCGATAGAGATATGCATCGGCAAGAGAAGAGGTCATCGGCATGAGTTCCATCGAATGTGAAAGTTACATCGATGAAATAACTCGGGGAGAGTCTCACCAAAGGGAACATATTGAAGAAGAGGGTTCGACAAGACAATTGATATCGGTATGAGTCTTTTTGAGTTTTCAAAGTCACGCCGAGGTGTGGTTTTATCGGCGAGAGTGTGATTATTTCTTAGCAACCATAAATTTACTATAGGGTGCATCTCGGTAAGACACAATGAAGTCTATGAAACATCTCCCCAACTTGGAATTGTCACAGCGATATACAAAACTGAAGCGATAGCCATCGGTGTGATTCCAAATGTCGATGAGACCACAGGATGTCTTGGTGAAAGGTTTAATAAACATTGCAAAAGGATATCACCCCAGATTTGAAAATTTCTCACCAACAAGACATTTGATGCGACAGTGTATGTTTCAAATAAGTCTTCATTCGTGCTTCAGCTGACACATTAATGGTGCTACGGGATATAGCAGGGAAAATTCAATCAAACGCATTAGTGTTGAATTGATAGTAGAAGAGTTACCAGGGCGAACGGAGAACCAGGACATCTTTCAGTCTAAGGAGCTCGAGTGGTATACTATAAGTGATTGCATCTTAGCTTTCCAAAACTTTAACTTCTATAATTTTGAAGAATGGAGTCCCCTAGCTCTGGAAAAGTTAAAAGTAGAAAACTTGGTGAGAGTAGTCAAACAAAGGGGAAGAAACAAAAAACCGAAGGGGAACATGAGGGAACAGAAAGAAGATTGAATCAAGACCTCACTGACCAATTCCCTGGCTCTAGGCCTAAAGCCAGAAGATCTGCACAACTTAGGGAAAAACTTGACAAACTAGATGATAAATGCAAGTTTATTGGAGACGTTTGGACTCAGATAAGGGGATATGAATTGTTCAATTTCCATTATCATCGAAGAAACCATTTTGAACCAGTTTGCAATCCATGGAAGCTGAATGTAGGAAAACTGGTGTGCCCTAACGTATTTGTAAATGTAGAATTGATAAAATTGTTGGCTGATCATTATGACCCGAAACACAAAGCTCTATGTGACCCATCTGGAAAGCCACAAATACATTTTTCAAAAGAAGCAATAGGTGAGGCTTTCAAATTGGAAGGGTTCTGCAATGAGGAGATCATATATGAAGAATTGGAGAAGGAATTCTCAAGAATGGATACGATTTATAAGGGTTGGAGGCTACCAATTCACAAGGTTAAACAGGGCAGCAAACTAGTTCCTCTGCAGGATAGTGAGGGGCCCCCTTGTCATGTGGATTTTTTTGAACCCTATATGAAGTACACCTATTTCTCAGTTTTTTAGGTATTGGGAATGGATGACCTAGAATATATGTCAATTGTACTAATGATTATCATAGTAGATATCCATACCACAATTCTAGACCATTTGACTATGCCTTTTACATCTTTAAGGGGCTTGATTCAGGATTGATGGCTATCAAAGGTGCATCTTCTACCTTTCATCTCATGCATTATTTGTTGTTGATGCATCTGGTACTCTATTTTCAACAGGAGTTGGGAGTATGGCCTCCGGAGATGAGAATTTCCCAGTTTAATAAGGATGGCGAAATATTACCAGTTCAATTATGGATTGCTGTTTCGGATAGCAGGTTTGCAAATGCTAGTATCATTCATTTTGAAGAGTATTTTGTAAAAACATTGTATAGGTTGTACCATTATCCTTGTAATTATTCATTATCTGATGAGATTAAGAGATTTCTTCAACCAAAAGATATCAATGGGCCAATTGATCATAATTGGGGAGATTGGTATTGCTTGGAAGGAGCTACCATGATCAAGGTTTATGAGTTTGAGGATGCCACTTTTATTTTACCAAAAAGGGTTCCAAATAGAATTTCATACTTAGAGATTGTCAGACAGATGGATTACTATAGTGTTATGAATTTCAACTCTTTTGGGAAGTAGGCCTTTATGCCTAGTACATTGTGCTTTAGTGATTTCACTGTGTTGGCTAAGGAAGGATACAATTTGATCCTTGATAAATTGTTGCATTATAACATGAAGAGAGGACCACTCAGAAAAAACTTTGATCTAGAGGGATATGTTAATTCTGCTAAAATAAAGATAAACTTTGGAGGGTATCAACATGTGCCCTATCCCTTTGATGATATGATTCAGAATTTAGATGAGGAAGAAGCAGAGATAGTGGTTGAAAGGTATAATCAAGGATTGCAGGATGTTGAGTTGTCTTCTGGGGAGGAGACACCTAAAGATGATGTGCCACAAGGCCAACTAGAGAAGGTATCCAGATTGAGAACTCAACAATATATTTTCCCAACAAGAGAGTTGAGCGTTGAAGAGAGTGGTGAAGCTGATATAAGGAATATTGAGTACAGATCATTTATTTTAGATGATGAATTCATAAATTCCCTAGAATTCAAAGAATTTTTGTATAAGCAGAAGGGAAAGGAAATAAGAGAAAAGGTTGATGATGTTACTACAGGAAATGAAGAACAATTGCTGAACCAATTAAGAAAATGTTTGGATGAGGAGAAAATAGGTATGACCCCTAAAAAGGGGAGGAAAATGTTGGAGAATGTTGGTGTCATGATCTTTCCTGGACTTGACCTTAATTTTGCACTTGTCTTTGATAGTTTCTTGAAGGACAGTAATGCTACACATAAGCTTGACAAAGAGAAAATAACTAAAGTGTATGCTGGATCCAAGTACAATATTGATGATTTGGGCCTTGTACTCACCCCACAGGAAGTCAGTAGTTATTGATACAGAAAAGTCATTTGGACATGTCATGAATCTAAAGGTTGGAGAGGTTGATCTTGTGGCTACTGCAGAAATTGGAGTTAATATTGCAAAACTGAACAAAGCACAAATTCAGGTGTTGATAAAAGAAAGGGAAATGTATAAACTGAATAATGAAAGGATGCTGAGAGAAAATGATAGATTAAAGGATTTAGTAGGTGTTACTATGAAGGCACCCAGGATGCTTACTCAAGGTGAAATTTCTCAGTCAAAGGATCATTGGGAGGGATCAAGTGTGTTAGAGCCTTTTTTGGTTGTCTTTCAGGTTCTGGTTGTGTGCCTTTGTTTTTCATGATATAAATTTTTCTCTGGGGTGTGTTTCATTTTGGCACATGGGTTAAATGGGCTCCCACAAGGGTTGAGCCCAGTGTGCTAGTTTTCATCTCCCCGTTGGTGCGGCCTGTGTTAGCATTTTTCCTGGTTTTTGTCTTCCCCATTTTTGGGCCTTTTTATTTGGTTCCCCTTTCTCTTTTTCTTGCCCTGGCTTCTCTTTTGTCTTTTCGGAGGCGGAATGGATGCTTGAACAAAACTAGAACTTTTCCAAATTCTGAAGTTCTAGTTCTTGTTCACGCATCCGTCCTAGTTCTGATTCCGCGTACTTAGAGTTTCTTTCCCTTTCTGCCCTGCGTCGATCGTTGGTCATTTTCCCGGCTCCACTCGCTTTGTTTTCCATTTTCTTTTGGTGGGGGCAGAACCGGGTCGGGGGTTTGTCTTGGAAGTTTTCGCAAGGTTCCTGTTTTCCTTTTGTCTCCACCTCTAGGGCTATTTGGTCTTGTTTTGGTTCCGGCTCCGTATCCGCTGACTTTTGCGGAGGTGGGGGTAGGATCGTTTTGGGTTCTTTTTCCTTTCTGGCCGCTTGTTCTTTTCCTTTGGTGACAGATCTAGCCAGTGCGCGTCTCACTTAAGTTCCTCCCCAAGCCTTGTCTCTTGTTCATCACCGGCCCCTTGCTACCGCTTTCACCGGCCCCACGTTGCCTCTGGCGTGACTTTTGGCTCTCGGGGTAACCTCTTGGTGACCCCTGCTTGTCTCACCGAGGCCTTATCTTCTCGGTCTATGTTCACTGTGTCGGGGAGATGTCTCCTCGACCCCTTCGTGTCTCACCGACGGGATTTCCTTTCGGTGTGATGGTTGTCATTCGGGGTGAGGTCTTCTCGACTCCCCTTGGTCTCCCCGAAGTCCTTTTTACCGCCCCCCCTTTTTTAGTCTTCGATGTGACTTCCCTTCGGCATAGGTTTCCTATTGTTTCCCTGACCTGTTGTGCATTCTTTGCTTGCATAAGTCTGAGTTGCCTATCGGCAAGACTTATCATATATCATAGCAACTAGAATTTATTTGCAGGTGGTTGTTGGCGTGACCCTAGTTTTGTTTTGGCGATCGAGTGTGGGTTCTATCAGCAAAGGGCTTGAGGCATCAATGTATGTCATAGCGAATCTATTGTGTCTTGCCGACGATATTTTGTGTTTTGCTTTCGGCGTGGGTTATACCTTTCGTTGAAAGGTTTTGGCGATGTCGGCTTGTTATGCTGACCGACATTTCAGGGTTCTTCGATATGGCTAATGTTGCTTCACTATAGTTTCTCAGCGAACTCAGTGTGTCTTGCCGATGGGGTTCAGTACATGGCTTTTGGTGTAACCTGATAGAATCTCTATGATGTCTCCCCGATGGTCCGATCGTATGGCGACAGTGTCAAATAAAAAGTTCTTTTCGGCGAGAAAAACCTTAAGCTATAGCGGCATGACAAACGCGAGGGGACTTTCGGGGAAAGGAAATGACATCTACAGGAGGTCTCCCCGAGAGCGATAAGCTATAGCAACTGTGAACAAAATTAAAGGATTGCTTCGGTGTGAGGTATCCCCCTGTCTCAGCGAATGGAAAGCACATAAAGGAAATACATTTCGATGAAGCATTTTGAACCTATATGACATCTCAATGAAAATGGCTAATGGATATTTTAAAGGCGACCGTCTGATCATGGACGATCAACGGTCGAGTTTCAAGCTAAGCCATGGTCAGGGTTTCTACTACATTCACGCTAGAAGCCTGGTGCATTCATGGCAACAGAGAGTTGGTCGCTGGCTCCACCGAACCAGCATTCATGGTGACGCAGCTCTGGTACAAGGACGACATGGCTCAAGTATGGACGCGTGGATTTGGCGGCAGATTTGACATCGATTGCCTGGCTTCTTTCGTGCAGGAGTGTCTTTCCTGCAGCAACCCGACCAATGACATTTATGAGGCTAGAGAAGTAGTTGAAGAACATGGCGATTAGGGTTTGACATGGCGCTGATGTGACTCTGAGTTGGATGGCATTTCTAAAGCTATTTAAAAGGAACTTCTGAATCATTTGTAGGGGTCTGGGTCCAGAAGTTAGAACAAAAATCTAAAGAGAAGAGCACTAAGTCATAGAGTCAGGTTTTTACCAGATTTTGAGGTTTAGGGTTACAGTCTATAAATTGTGAGGTCTTGGACACATGTATGAATCTGAATGTATAGATTGAGATCTTTAAGTCTCTCCTTTGTATTGTGCGTATGGATTGTTAATGAAAGTTGATCAAGGATCACTTATTTAATCATTTTAATGTAACGTTTTACTGTCTGTTCTGGTTGTTGCTCTTATTCAAGGAATAAGTTAAATGCTTTAATCATATCAGAGATTCATATGTATGATAGGAGGATTTGATAAGTAGTCTTATAGATCTGATCACTAGTTGTGAGACTAATAAGGTTAATCTTGCAAAGACTTTAATGTCCAAAGTAATGGTTCCTTCTATTTGCAGATTATTGTGACTCCTAGCCCAATGGATATGGCACTGATCTGATATATGCTATTTGTCTTTAGGGTTCTAGTCTTCTTGCTCAAGATCAATCATTTTATTTAATCAATCTTGTTTGATGTCTTGCCCTACCTCCTGGTTGCTGCAAGTATTGTGTTACTGGGAATCTAGCCATATTTGAGGTTCTCAATACTTGGAATCAGGAGTCATCTGCTATAAAAAGCAATTTCTAGTCTTATTTGAGGCATTGTGTGGGTATACCCACCCTGGTTTTGTAGAGCGTAAAGTGCAGAAGATCTCAGTCTTTGATTGAATCTTGTCAGTTGGTCTAGGTCCTTTGAGCTGCCCTTGACTGGAGATGGCTACTCCATAGTTAGAATAGGAGACCAACCTAGTTGCTCATTAAAAACAACCAACAAGATGGCGACTCCACTGGGGATTGACTAGAATCTTTCCTTATCAAAGAGTCATATCAATTGCCATTTTGGTTAGGTTCAAAGTTTGAAGAATCTCAGGCTTGGAGAAAAGCTTTGTTGCAGTGAACCTGAAAGCTACAAGATCTATGGTGCTCTGTCAGATGGAACTCAGAGAAATATTTACATGTAAGTGAGCTTCATATCATTTGAATTTCTGTCCTCTACAAAGAGGTGGCGACTCTTTCAAGGTAAACCCATTGAAGATTCAAAGAATAGTTCCATGACTGCAACATTTCCAGGTATTCTTCATGCTTTTTGAAAAAAAAACTTTATTCCCCTTTATTTGGTGAGATCAAGCACTAGCATCAAGGGAAGTTTGAATATTGCAAGTGGATAGTTGTAGAGGGATAGGTTTCATTTGCAAAATGCATTGTTGTCCTGTTTCTCCCTCTACAAGCTTTGATACCATGCTTAAGGCACAGTCTTGTCCTCATAAGAGAAAGTATGATAAGGAAAGATACAACCCTTTGGATTTTGATAAAATCCAGGATTACCCACATGCTGCCCCTAGGGGAATCAATAAATATTTACCCAAGTTTAAAGGTGGTGTTGAGGAATCAACATCAAGACATATTCAGCTTTTTATTGATTTCATTAGACACTGTCAGGTTGAAAAAGAGGCTATGGTCATGAAGCTATTTGTCAGATCTTTAGAAGGTGTGGCTGATGAATTGTTCACTTGCTTACCAGTGCACTCCATTGTTTCACGGTATCAGCTCCGAACTTTGTTCCTTGATACCTTTGGTGATGTATCTAGTCCTAGTAGAGGTCAAGAAGAGGAAGAAGTGGTTGAGAGGGTAGGACAAAGCACTGACCTACTAAGTTGTAAAAAAATATCAGATTTTCTAACCACAAAATATCAAAGATGTGCACACAACAACTCTAGGTTGTTGTGGGCAACTCATATTAGTCTTGACGATGAGGACCTACAGGATGCAAGGTATGATGCAAGTGATTCCGATGCCCCTTCTAATGGTGATCTTGCAGATCATGATGACACTGATTTCAGTCTGAAATCAGATTGTGCTTCTGAACCAGAGTCGCTCAATGATGAGCAAGATTGGGATGATGATGATAGTTGGACAACCCATGAAGATGAGTTAGAATCCTTTGGTGACTCTCATTGCCAACATGATGAAAAATAGAGCCAAGTGAAAAGAGGAAGTGGGAGTAGTAGTTTAAACCATCATTGCACTAATGATGTGCCTCCTACTGAAAATGATATAGAGCAGTTGCAAGATGTGTTGAATGGTGAGTGTATCCCTTTGTATACACTTGATGAAGTTTTCACAGAATGTGACAATATGCAGAGCACTGGAGCTAGTTGTTTTTAGCTTCAGGGTAATGTAAATAGTGAATATGACAGCTTGTTGTCACATAATAGTCAGCATTTTGAAAGTATGCCTGACTTTCAAATGCATAAGGATCATGTACATGTTTATAATGGTGAATATGATAGCCTGTTGAGAGGTACTAACATGTTTTATCAGGCATCTATTTGTGATCAAACTATGTTTTCATATGGTCTTGATCAGTATTCACAGGTATTGCCACATGATACAGAATCAAAGAATCAAGAGTGTGGCAATGATAAAGTTTATTGGACCTGGTTTCCAGTGGAAGATAAAACTAAATAGAGAGAAAGTTTTCACTTGCACAAAGGCAATCATATACTTATGTTTGCAGAGGTGCATTCATTCATATTGTTGCAGTTTGGAAGAGGCAAGCATGAGTTGGGAGAGACCAACTCATTTTGCAGAATTGTATTTGATAGAGGTAAAGAATGGCTCTCATTTTTCATTTGGTGACCTAGTGTCATCAAATGAAATAAAGAATCAACAATGTAACTCTTGAATTGCATGTTCATGGACAATTCTCGAAGTGGTGCTTCATCTGAAGCATTTCTTTTTCCATGAACATTAGGTTAGGTTTTTGCTTTTCTAGTCAGTTTTGTTTTGCTGTGTCTACTAACCTTGTCCGGTTAGCTCCTCGTTTTGGGTTTCCTTTTGTTCTGGTCTACTCTCCCAGTGATCTGAATTCTTGTTATGCCCACGGGGGGCATACATCCCCAACTAGAGCCTATGTTAGAGCCTTTTTTGGTTGTCTTTCAGGTTCTGATTGTGTGCCCTTATTTTTCATGATATAACTTTTGCTCTGGGGTGTGTTTCATTTTGGCATGTGGATTAAATGGGCTCCCACAAGGGTTGAGCCTAGCGTGCTAGTTTTCATCTCCCTGTTGGCATGGCCTGTGTTAGGGTTTTTCCTAGTTTTTCTCTTCCCCATTTTTGGGCCTTTTTATTTGGTTCCCCTTTCTCTTTTGCTTTCCCTAGCTTCTCTTTTGTCTTTTCAGAGGCGGAATGGATGCTTGAACAGAACTAGAACTTTTCCAAATTCTGAAGTTCTAGTTCTTGTTTACGCATCCTTCCCGGTTCTGATTCTGCGTGCTTGGAGTTTCTTTCCCTTTCTGCCCTGTGTCGGTCGTTGGTCCTTTTCCCGGCTTCGCTCACTTTTTTTTCCTTTTGCTTTTGGCGGGGGTGGAATCGGGTCGGGGGTTTATCTTGGAACATTTTGCGAGTTCCTGTTTTCCTATTGTCTCCACCTCTGGGATTTTTGGTCTTGTTTTGGTTCTGGCTCTGTATCCGCTGACTTTTGCGGAGGTGGGGGTGAGATCGTTTTGGGTTCTTTTTCCTTTCTGGCCGCTTGTTCTTTTCCTTTGGTGACTGATCTGGCCGGTGCACGTCTCACTTAAGTTCCTCCTCGAGCCTTGTCTCTCATTCGTCACTGGCCCCACGTTGCCTCCGGCATGACTTTTGGCTCTCGGGGTAACCCCTTGGTGATGCCTGCTTGTCTCCCCGAGGCCTTATCTTCTCGGCTTGTGTTCACTGTGTCGGGGAGATGTGTCCCCGACCCCTTTGTGTCTCATCGACGGGCTTTCCTTTCGGTGTGATGGTTGTCATTCGGGGTGAGGTCTTCCCGACTCCCCTTGGTCTCCCCGAAGTTCTTTTTACCGCCCCCCCCTTTTTACTCTTCGGTGTGACTTCCCTTTGGCATAGGTTTCCTATTGTTTCCCCGACCTATTGTGCGTTCTTTGCTTGCATAAGTCTGAGTTACCTATCGACAAGACTTATCATATATCACAGTGACTGGAATTTATTTGCAGGTGGTTGTCGGCATGACCCTAGTTTTGTTTTGGTGATCGAGTGTGGGTTCTATCAGCAAAGGGCTTGAGGCATCGATGTATGTCAAAGCGAATCTATTGTGTCTTGCCGACGGTATTTTGTATTTTTCTTTCGGCGTGGGTTATACCTTTTGTTGAAAGGTCTTGGTGATGTCCGCTTGTTATGCTGACTGACATTTCAGGGTTCTTCGATATGGCTAATGTTGCTTCGCTATAGTGTCTCAGTGAACTTAGTGTGTCTTGCTGACGAGGTTCAGTATGTGGATTTCGGTGTAACCCGATAGAATCTCTATGAGGTCTCCCCGATGGTCCGATCCTATGGCGACAGTGTCAAATAAAAAGTGCTTTTCAGCGAGAAAAACCTTAAGCTGCAGTGGCATGACAAACGCGAGGGGACTTTCGGGGAAAGGAAATGACATCTACAGGAGGTCTCCCCGAGAGCGATAAGCTATAGCGACTATGAACAAAAAGAAAGGATTGCTTTGGTGTGAGGTGTCCCCCTGTCTCGGCGAATGGAAAGCACATAAAGGAAATACATTTCGATGAAGCATTTTGAACCTATATGACATCTCAACGACAACAGCTAATGGATATTTTAAAGGCGGCTGTCTTATCATGGACGATCAATGGTCGAGTTTCAAGCTAAGCCACGGTTAGGGTTTCTACTATGTTTGCGCCAGAAGCCTTGTGCATTCATGGCGAAAGAGAGTTGGTCGCTGGCTCCACCAAACTAGCATTCATGGCGACGTGGCTCTGGTACAAGGACAACATGGCTCGAGTATGGACGCGTGGATTTGGTGGCAGATTTGACATCGATTACCTGGCTTCTTTTGTGTGGGAGTGTCTTTCTTGTAGCAACCCGACCAATGACATTTATGAGGGCAGAGAAGTAGTTGAAGAACATGGCGATTAGACTTTGACATGGTGCTGATGTGACTCTGAGCTGGATGGCATTTTCGGAGTTGTTTAAAAGGAACTTTTGAATCATTTGTAGGGGTCTGGGGCTAGAAGTTAGAACGAAAATGTAAAGAGAAGAGCACTAAGTCACATAGTCAGGTTTTTACCAGATTTTGAGGTTTAGGGTTACAGTCTATAAATTGTGAGGTCTTGGACACATGTATGAATCTGAATGTATAGATTGAGATCTTTAAGTCTCTCCTTTGTAAGTAGTCTTATAGATCTGATCACTAGTTGTGAGACTAATAAGGTTAATCTTGCAAAGACTTTAATGTCTAGAGTAATGATTCCTTCTATTTGCAGATTATTGTGACTCCTAGCCCAATGGATATGGCACTGATCTGATATATGCTATTTGTCTTTAGGGTTCTAGTCTTCTTGCTCAAGATCAATCATTTTATTTAATCAATCTTGTTTGATGTCTTGCCCTACCTCTTGGTTGCTGCAAGTATTGTGTTACTGGGAATCTAGCCATATTTGAGGTTCTCAATACTTGGCATTAGGAGTCATCTACTATAAAAAGCAATGTCTAGTCTTATTTGAGGCATTGTGTGGGTATACCCGCCCTGGTTCTATAGAGCCTAAAGTGCAGAAGATCTCAGTCTTTGACTGAATCTTGTCAGTTGGTCCAGGTCCTCCAAGTTTCCCTTGACTAGAGATGGCTACTCCATAGGTAGAATAGGAGACCAACCTGGTTGCTCATTAAAAACAACCAACAAAGTGCTTATTCCCAAGGAAAATATGATGAACTTGTTGCAATAATCAAGAAGAGGCAGGATGGTTTGGTATCTTGGTTAAGTAAGCTCTGGGGAACGTATTCCCATAAAATTGCTGCATTGAAAGAGCATGAAAGGATGAATGAACGAATTATGGAGAAGTTTCAGGAAGTGAGCCAGAGAGATGCTACTAATAGTATAGCAATTGAAAATGCTAATCATTTTATAAATAGGCATCGAAACTTCCATGATGAATTACATGGAGATGCACAGGGATTGATAGATGCTGCTCTGAAAACATTGACCACACTCTCTAATGGTAGAGGGAAACTAAAGAAGCTACTAGATGGAAAAGTGAGAATGATTCGATGCTGCACGAAATCCTGAAGATTGCTACTGTTGAAAGCACGACATTGGATGAAGCGAGCGAGAAGAATGAAAAGATGATACGGATGGAGATTTCAATCTGGAACACATTTGGAGATGGAGATACACATGAGCACTGAGATTATTTGGATCATCTAACTAAGATTCATTTGTGGCTAAACAGAGCTTAATCATCCTTTAATCTATTTGTTATGTAAACATATGACATTTCTGAAAGGACGCATCCTTTCGTGTATTCGATGTATAAATATCTGTTTCAAAAATGAAATAGACATAAGTAGAATAGGATAGAAGATAAATAGCAGAATATAGTAGAACACAAGGTTTCACAAATATGAGACTATGATGCATGTTTTGAAATTATGGAGATATCAATGAGAATCATTTAATATGCTAGCGTATTTCTGGTGTCAATTGTTTGTTGTGCTCATTAAAAGTATTGTTCAAGTTGTTTCCAATATTGATGATGTCTGGTTATTTAAATTAACGTAACAAGTTTATGTTCGGTTTATTAGTGCACATTTGTTGTATCTGTGTGATTGGTTGATCGGTTCTTTCAAGGAAGGATTAAATCCTTTGAATTAATCACAGTAATCAGGGAAATTCATCTGGTCAGTAAGAAGAACTTAATAATCACAATCTTGCATGTTTATACAAGTTATAAACAAAACATATACCAAACAATTTGAATGTTCGCCATAAAGAAGTCGCTCATTTAAGATTTCATTTGACTCTGCATACCCAATAAGGCACTAGTCTTTGCTTTCTTTCATTACTTAGTTTCATTCATATTTTTACATCTGTTAACTGAACATATTAGGATTTAGTCTTGAATATTGCTATACAATTTATACCAAATTTAGTTTTATTTGTCCACCTCCATCTACCATTGTGGGAAAAGCACTTCGAAGAAATAAGCATAAAGCCAAGTTTGCTTCACTCATATAGGTTCACCCGCCTAGGTCCAGTAGCACCTGAAGAGTAGAAGGTTTAAGCCATTGAACCTTGTCGGTTACCCTAAAACGTATCAAGAGATTGGCAGTCTCTTGAGGTACTCTTACCTGCATTTTTGAGACCTAACAACGAGCATGGCTATAGAGAGCCTGAGATGGTTTTAACTGTCTCACTAATTCCAATAAAACAATTTTATCTGTAGGATATTTGGGCAGCATAAATGGGTGTCTAGCAAATATCTCCACTCTGATGTAGGAGTAAGTTGGGAATTGTATGTACCAGCCTCCCATAGGTTGAATGGCACTTCGTGCTTCTAGGGATAATCTCTTAGATTTTTCACCTTCCATTGTTCTCACTAGTTTCATGGAGAAAAAATCATTAACTTTTATGTAATCACCTTTATACCCATGAACAATGATATGGGGTAAATGTGCATATATCAAACTATTGGCAACTTGTGTGCCTAGAGTACCAATTTGTTTTAATCCTTTTTTTCTGGCTCTTATAGCCTAGGAGTAAATAACACATGATGACATATAGAAACACCTGTTCTTGGGGAATGTATTAGTCTATTCATGTAGCCTATCACTTATCAATTTTACCCAATGCAACACTTCAGGACCTTCTATCATTCGAGATATTATTACAAACATCTAGTGTTCAAATTCACTTGCATCTTTCAAACTAGCTACTCTGCTCAGCAAAGTTATTATCTCTTGTATCTCTTGTTTAAACATAGACCTCTGAATTACCTTGGTCTGTGGTGTGATTGGATGTTGGAAAAATTGGGTGCTCATAATTTCTTTGTTATGCTCTTGAGTGCTCTGATATGTCTTGGCCTTGGCTTTTAGGTCCACATTGAACATCTGTGTGTAGGAGGGGAGATCGAATGTACACATAATTCCTTTTTGAGACAGGTCTGCATAAGTTCTTCCTTCATTTTCAGCAATCCTTTTGGCTAGATTATAATATTTTATGCATTGCATAACTAATTCTGGAGCTTCCATTGTTGGCAGAAACCTTGCTGCAGGAAGTAATCCATTGGATATGGCATTTTTGGTGCATTGGGTAGCATTATTTTGCAATAGCTGTGAATGAATTTCAATGTCAGAAGACCATCCCATGTGGGTATCTATGACCACCACATTAATGGGTACTGCCTGTGAATTGTAGTACTTGAATTCATCTTCTACTCTTGCATCATAAGTGCTCATTTTGGATACAATGTTCTCTACAAATTTTAAAATATTTGTCTATATGTGTGAGTTAGGGTTAAATTTAACCAAAACTTACGTTTCATAAAATTTTCAATTCATTCTTTGATCAAATTTAACAACTTAGAGAAAAATTAAAATTCCAATTTCAAATGGGAAAATACCACTATTGAAGATTTCTAGCTTGAGAAACTCTTATCAATAAATCAGTTATTCAGAACATACCTAGTTTTGGTTAAAAATGGTGATTCTTCATAACACAACTTCAAAACCCTTGGTAGCTGCAACTTAGTTTCTCAAAATTTTACCTGTCTTTGCGTGCCAAAGTAGCTTCATGAATTCAATGTCTTTAGAAAATTTTCAATATGACACGAAGTGGAGTGTTGTAAAAGAAATTGCACACTCGAGGTGGTGCCAAGTACATAGGTAGTTCACCACCTTCATTAATTACCTATTATTTGTCATTAATTCCTAGAATAAAGGTGTAATCATTATGGAATATGGTTCAAATCATGAACACCTAGATTTCTGAGCTAGCTCGCTATTTTAGAAGAAAGATGGCATGGTGATTATACGTGGCAGTTATATGTCACACTGATTCTATACAAGGTATATGCCATTAAATATATGTAATTAATGATGACCACTGGAGTTGAGGCTTTTCATAATGCCTTTGAAAAAGAAACACATAACACTAGGATCTGGGAAATACTTCTTGGAAAAGAGAAAGAAAAAGAAAAAACCAGAACAAGAGAAAGACCAGAAACCAAAACTGAAAGATATACTTGATGAAATTTCAAAGCAGACTTTCCAGTTTCTGACTTTTACTTCAAAGAAACAATAAAGCACCAGAATCCAGTAAAAAGGGAAAATTACTGGGTTTATAAAATTTGATCAATAAAATACTAAGCGGAACTAGAGTTATTTGAAGATACAAAATATTTTGGCTCATGCAGGATTCCAAAATTCTGATTTTCGGTAACAAAATAAAACATTAAGAGCATACCGAAACACTGAAAGACTAGGGAGAAAAAAGGGAAATCATACAAAGAGGCCAAGTGAAACTGAGAGGACAACCAGCAACCAGCCAAGCACCAAGAAAAACAATGCCAAATCAAGCAAAAACAACAAAGCAAAAAGGGAAAAGAAAGAAAAGAGGGGGTCAACATTTTTCCAAAAGGGGAAAAATGGGGCGTGTTGTGAGAATCTACTTGAATTCCCTTGTGGGAGATGTAGTGGCCAAGAACTACACCTTCTTGCATCATCATGAAGCACTTTTCACTATTTAAGGACAAGTTTTGGTCTTCATATCTCTGTAGGACCCTTCTGAGATTTTTCAACGCTTGATTAAAATCAACACCATAAGTGGTGAAGTCATCCATATAAATTTCCATGCAATCATGAGAAATGTCTGAGAATATGTTGATGACTACCCTCTAAGAAGTTGCAGGTGCATTGCATAAGCCAAATGGGAGCACTGAACAGGCATAGGTCCCCCATGGATAGGTAAATTTAGTCTTCTCCTAGTCCTTTAGTGCAATTTGGATCTAGTTGTAGCCACTAAATCCATCTAGAAAAGAAAAGTACTACTTTCATGCAAGTGTGTCCAAAACTTGATCAATGAAGGGTAAAGGAAAGTGGTCCTTCTTAGTGGCAACATTAAGTTCCCTATAATCAACACAAACTTGCCATTTCCCTCCTTTCTTGGGCACAATCACTAATGGAGACACCCACTAACTATTTGAAATGGGGTAGACAAATCCTGCATCTAGTAATTTCTACAGTTCTCCTTTCACAATCTCTCTCAGTGCAAGGTTAATTCTCCTCTGTGACTGTCTTACTGGGGTGTAATCATCTCTGATGTAAATTTTGTGTGTACAAAGTTTAGGATCCAATCCCTTCATATCATGATAATCCCATGCAAATGCATGTTGATGGGTCCTTAATAGGTTTTCCAATAACATTTGTTGTTTTTCATTCAATTTACTATTAACATTCAAATATTTTCCTTCAAAAACCTGTACTTGTCTATTAATTCTATCATGGTTGCTTCATTAACACATGATACCTTTAGTTCATATGGAAACAATGTATGGGACATACTTGTTGCTGCAGGAAGTCTGTCTGCAGGAACAATGGTTGTAGGAAGAACGTCTGCAGGAATAATGGCTACAAGAAGAGCATTTGTAGGAAGAACATTTGCAGGAACAATGGCTATAGGAAGAGTAGGCATAAGTTTCTTGACTGGAGTATCAGAATGAGAAGATGATGCTTCCTCCACTTCACAATGGTTTTGAATGATGTTAGTCAATACTTCATCCTCATCTTGGAGCTGCATGAAAGAGCTTCTACCTAGCATCATAATTTGTGCCATAGAGTTAACTTCCTCGGCCTCTTCACCAACATGTAGCCATACTAGATTATTTTCATCATGAGATGGTTGAGCAGGCATATAAAGAACAAACTTTTTAGTGCTCATCCCATCTGAAATGGTCATGTCACCTGACCGACATCCAATGTATGTATCTACAGTTGCTAACCATGGCCTTCCAAGAATAATGGGATACCCACCTAGTGTAGCTTTAGGAGAAAGAATCATAAAGTCTGCTGGGTACTCCCAAGAGTCTAGAACTACCACAAGATCTTCCACTACACCATTAGGCTTAATAGTAGAGTTATCAACAAGCTATAGGACAATAGGAGTAGATCTCATGCTTGCGATATTTAGTTGTTGCAGGATGTCTTTGGTCATTACATTTATTGTTTCCCCTAAATCAATCAGAGCATTCTTTACTTGGACCCTATTTATAGCAACTGCTACCACAAGACTACCTAGCTCATTATACTTGGGAATAGTCACTTTTCCTAGCATGATGTGAGCTGGCTATCCCACCACATCAACTGTAGTTGGGTCCTTATTTTTCCTACCTGGCTTCTTAAGACATGCATCCTTGATTGCCTTGCCATATATTAGAATATCCTTTATCGCCTGAAATAGAGGTATCTGGACACATTTATGCTTTAGTTGATCAAAGATATCAAAATTTGTATCCTCCTCTTCTCCTTTCTTCTTGGCATCTTCCAATCTCTGAGGAAATGGCAGTTCTTGTTCAGCCTACTTGACTTGGGCTGGTTTAGGTCTTTTAGGTACGCTTGGTTGAATGGGATCATTCAGAGGTTCCTCTTCCTCTTCCACAGGAAGCTCAGTGATAATGGGCTTGGAAGGGGCTGGTAGAGTAGTACCTGAACGCAAGTGGATATCACTTACACTCACAACATATGCAGGGAATTGATTTGAATCAATGGAGTATGCAAGATGCTGCTATGGTTTGTTATTTGGATTGGGTGTGGGCTGAGTTGGTAGCTGAGTAGGTTTAGGTGCATTTGAGCTTAGATTAGTAGGTGGAGGAATTATAAAAAAAATTTGGGGTTGAGAAGGTGGCTACATGTAACTAGTTGTCTAGGTAGGCCATTGTTGTCCTCCTCTCCATTGATTTGTTTGCTGCCAATTTCCTGGAGGTGGCTACCAATTCCCTTGAAATTGCTACCAATTCCCTTGAAATTGTTGTCAATTCCCCTAAGGTTGCTGCCACTAGGGTGGAGAACTCTGATGACTTGGCCAAGAATTTGGAGGGTTACTCCAAGGTTATAGTGGATATCCTCCATAACTGGGTGGATATGGGGACTCCCATTGGTTACTAGATGAATAGGAATTAAAATATGGCCCAGCATAGGATAGTGGATCTAGTGGCATACCTTTTCTTGGAGCCCAAGGCTTCCTTTGTGCCACATAGTAGACTTGGTATTCTTCAATCTGGATTGGATTGAACTCAAGTGGAACCTACTTACTTTCAAGATTAGCTACCATATTACATTTGCAGTCCTTCTTCTTTTTTCTACAGTGGGGGCAATACTCTGTCAACATTGCCTTTGCCTCCTCTTGCTTCTTCTTGGCCTAAAGTGTATCTAGCTGAGTAGCTAGATTGTTTATAATATCTTGCTTGAAGTCTTCCAACAAATGAGTAATCTCCATTCTTGAAACTCCACTGGTAGTTGACTTACCCATGGAAGATTGGTAAGCTCTCCCTTTCTTTGAAGCTACCCTAGAGTAGTTCTAGTATATTTTCTTGATATCTTCCCAAGGAACTTGGGAAATATCTCCTCCTCCCATGAGGTCCAAGGCATCAGTGCAGGTATCATTGATTCCTCTTAGGAAAAGAAATTTTTGTGAGTCTTCATTAAGTGTATGGTGTGGATATTTTTGTAGGAAAAACAAAAACCTTGCACTGTAATCTTATAGTCTCTCATCTTCCTTTTGCTACATCCTGAAAATGTCACCTCCTCTCATGTCACTATCCGTGCAATATTCCTTGTATTTCTCAAGGAATTTTTTTTTCATGTCTTCCCAAGTTTCCATAGTATCTCCTTCCTAGGCTCATGAACCATCTTAATGCAGCCTCTTTCCAAGTGGTAGGAAATATCTTAAGCCTATGGGCATCAATAGTATAATCATAACTCTTACAGAGTATGTCAAACTCAAATAAAAAGGTATCAGGATCTTCTGTGAAAAGTCCATAAGACTTTTGAAGTGCTGAGGCATGGATTTTCTTGATTTTTTCAACTTCAATATGATGGGAAATGGGGAAAGGAAAATTTGGTTGATTAAGTCTATTCCTATTTGCATCACCCATGCCTACTTGAGGTGGTACCAAAGAAAAGGGGTTCTCAAGCTGATTTTGATCTTTAGAGGAGACTTCAAAACTAGTCAGATCAGGATATGCATTAGCAAAGGGGTGTGGATCTTCTTCTTCTTCTTCTTTTGGTAGATTCTGATATTCAACTAGCTGGAATAGATTAGGATTGTTAGGAAGGAATCTTCCATAAGCATCCCTTCTCCTTCCTTAATGCATGTAGTATCACCCACTATCAGTCGGCTCACACAAAGAATTAGTAAAGAATAAGGGGGATCATTAATTCCTAAATGAGTATATACTAAGAACAACTTCCAGAAATAGTACAGCAAGAAAAACTACTAATGAATCCAAAAGACTCCCTAGTTTGACACCATCCCTAGCAACAGTGCCAAAAATGTTGGCCTCCTACAATGATTTTAATAACTAAGCCTTTACAACCATGATTTAGAGATTGGACATCTAACTTGAATAGCTATTTCAATCATCATGAAGGTGCATTTAACTTGTCAACCTAGGGACATGAACTTGAAATGGGTCAGTATAGTATGTCCACTAGGAACTCAAAGTAGCCATTTCATTTGACAGCTAAGGAACAGACAATACTGAAAGTAAATTGTTTGAAAAGGAATGAGACAAATGTTGAACATCAAACAACGACTATGCTAAGCTAAAATGCATAACAGGAATAAAAATCTGAGCAACAAATAAGAAACTACTCTGTTTACTTTGGCTATAGGAACAGTCACATAATGGAATTCTAGTGGTTGCAGGAACAATCGGTGCCAGAATTCTAAGTACTAAATAGAAAGTAATACTAAACTAATGCTAAACTATGAAGATGGATTACTCACCAAGTGGGCCCCCTTGGATAAGTATCTTCTAAAACTAATGAGAACTCAGATGCTCGAACTCAGAACTTTATTTTATTCACTATAAATCATGAGTACAAAAGAGTAGTGTATATGTATTACTAAAAATTGGAGAGTGCAAGTACAATATCAAATCATGCAACCTCTTGAAGAAGGAGCATCAGATCATTATTTATACTAAAAACTAAACAAGGGAGTCAACTCCACGACTGGGAGGATTGCATTTAGGGAAAATAGAGAAAATTGAGTGATGGTGGTTATGCGTGCATGGAATCTGGTCATACATGCAGGTCCAAACCCAGATTCAACACAACAGTAATGCCTGTGCATGCATGATCATTAAAGTCCACTATAATGTGGTTATGTTCAGTTGCATGAAGAATATTTTGTCATCAACCTCCTTTGACTTGGAGTGATTCCTTTGCTAGACATTATGGTGCATGCCTAGTTGGCAGTGTCTTCCTCAACCTAGCATATTAAATCTGCATGGCAAAGTCAGTACGCATAATAACTGCACATCTATAACCACCTTAAGGAACATTCATTAACCACATGCAAAATCAATATAGATAATCCACATAATATGCCAAATGTCATTAAAGCTTGCAAATATAGGATTAAGTCCAATGTCAATGGTTTGAGGGAAACATTATGAAAATACCAACATTTAACATTAAAGTCCATGACATCTACCAGCAAATGAACTATAGATTCTACCCAAAATTGGACAAAAAACTAGGCTCATCATGAGGCACTGGTTGTTTATTGATTGTTTAGCAATTAAGTGAATGAATCACACATCTAGCTATGGACTTAGAATCAAAACAACATTTATAAAATTCTGCTAAATTTGAATCACATGTTTGAAGTATACCCATATTCTAAGCAAAATAAACACTAATTCGCTCAAAGGTCTACCAAATCTTTAGTGAAGTTAGTGTGCTTGCATTAAATAAGAATGGATTTGTATTGGAGTGTTCTTGAAAATATTGATGTACCAAATGAACACAGTAAGGAATACCCTCCTTGGTCCTACAAAGCCTAAAGTGAAGGAATAGAGACCTCATAATTCTTTATTTGTTGTGTTGGCCACTAGCTCTTGGTGATTTTTGAATATAAAGGTTGGCCACCTTTTAGAAGATTCCAAGGTTAGCTGGAAAAATAACCAACAAAGTTAAAGGCTTGGTTCTTACCAGTAGATTATGCCATACAAACCTTTATGAAATTACAAGATTTGAATCAAAGGGAGTTAGATGTGATGTCTTATACTGAGTAATTTCATAGGTTGTGCATAAGGGAAGGTCACAATGAAGATGAGGTTGAAAGAGTGGCCAGATATTTGAGTGGTTTGAGATTGAACATAAGAGATGAAATTAGTTTGAACCCACCTAAGATAGTAGAAGAATGTTTCCAAATGGAAGTAAGGGCAGAAGATAGAACCAAGAGAAGGCAAGAAAGACAAGGAAGGGGTAGAGGTAACATGAATAGAGGAAGAGGCACAAGACAGTCCAAAGAAGATCATGAAGATGCCGATAAAAGTAGAGAACAAGCACCTGAATCAAGAGGTGGATGGAAAGGTGGAAGAACATGCTTTAGGAAAATAAGAGATTCTAATGATTTTGGAGGTAGGTGTTACAAGTGTGGTGAGTTTGGTCAGCCTTTCTTCAAGTGTCCAGAGAAGTTTGGAACCACACCAAGTGAAGGAGAAAAGAAAAATGAAAGAAGAGCCCAAATAGTTCAAGAAGATGAAGCTGAAAGTTCAAAATACAATACACTTCGTGCTATTCCTGAAGTAGGTGAAAGTATGATGATGAAGAGACAAGTCTTGAAGACAACAAAGGAGAGAGAGCTTCTTCAAAAAAGAGAATTGTTTAAGATAGCCTGCAGATGTAAAAACAAGGTATGCAAACTAATAGTTGATTCAAGGTTTACTGATAACATTGTGTCTAGTGAAGTGGTTGATCAATTGAATTTGGAAAGAGTGCCTAGAGAAGACCATATAAAGTTTCATGGGTTAGTGATAACCAAACTATGGTGATGGGTGAACAAGCTACTGTGGAATTTCAGATTGGTCAGTATAGGGATCAAGTTGTTTGTGACATTTTTCCCATGAGTTGTTGCCACATGTTGTTAGGAAGGCCCTCGCAGTTTGATAGGTCAGCTATGTATAATGGAAGGAAAAACACTTATACCATAGAAAAGGAGGGAGGAACATACATATTAACTCCATTGAATGAAGAGACAAAAGAGCATGGTGAAATCATCATGATTGGGAGGAAAGAGTTTGTGAATGTTGATGAAGGTAAGAGTATGAGTTTGGCAGCCAATACAAGGAATGACAAAGTTGATAGTAAGAGTGAAAACAAAAGGAAGTCAATTGGCATAAAGAATGATTTTGTGTGGAAGGAAAAAGTAAATGGAAGTGTGTCTCGATTTGAGAAAAATTAGTGCAAGTGTGAAGAGCCTGTGGATAGACAAGAAGTGTGTGATGGAATACTAATAGGGTCAGTTATGTGTCCTGTAGCAGCAAAGAAAGGAGTGAGGAGGTAGTTGAAAGTTGTTAGTAAAGAGGTTGGTGATACAGTGAGTATGAGGATAGAGGTTGGTGAAGTTGGTAGGACTGATGGGATAGTGGTTCATGATGGTGATAGGATAGTGAAAAGGTTAGATGCAGGTCTGACTATGATGTCAACGTATGAAGGTACATAGTATTGGAAGGCTAACAGAGGAAAAAGTGAAGAGAGGAGGATTGAGCAAGTATCTATGCATGAAGAGCAGAGGAAAGTAAAGGAATTTGATGGAAGCTTATGTATATGTGTAAAGAAGGATGTGACATTAGTAAGTGATGAAGGAAAAGATAAAGAACACCCCACTAAGTAGTATGACAGAATGAAGCATGATTCAAATGAAGACAAGGTCAAAAATGACAAAGAAAGTGAGAACCAAAGACACAATGAACCTATTGAAGACAAGCATGGAGATCATAGGTAGAAAGAGTACAAAGGAGGAAAAACTACATCAATCTTTCCAAGGGACTTGGAAAAATTACAAGTTGGGGTGTAAAGTGCAGGGGCACCATTTAAAGATTTTTGTCAATTTAAGGTTTTAAGGTCTAGCCTTTAAAATGTGAACTCAACCCATTCCACTTTATGTGGCTCCTGCGACTTGTGGAATGGGTCTACACCATTAGAAAATATATGTGTACATGTTTTTTTGCTGCAAGGGAGGTCGAATAAGGTATTGAGCATGATGCCCTAAGGGTGGAAAGTGTGTTTTCCAAGTGACATTAAGAGGTTTAGTGCTGGTAAAATTTGTAAAATGGTGGGGCAGTGTTGTGTAAAGTTGTATTGAGTTTATGTAGAGGTATTTGGTCCTGTTGGAGGTGATTGCAAGTTTTGACAAGGTCTAGTAAGGTGTTTTTTCTATAAAACCCTATGTTTTAAGAGAATAATGAGGGTTTCTATTTTACCTCTTTAGAGTGAGTTTTTCTGCAAATAAGTTGTTTATTCTATGGTTTGAGAACTTGTTGACTACTTCCTTAGTGATTTTGAAGTTTGGTGAAAACTTTATAGGAAAGGTACTTTGGAAAAGAGGCCTAATTGAGGCCTAGTTGGTGTGGAAAATCTAGTTTTGAAGGAATTTTTGCAAAGTAACATATATAGATTTGTTGATATGTTGTTGAGCACCAAAATGGGTCCCTAAAATGGTTCAATTCTTGGTATGATAGGATGTCATTGAGAAGATTTACTTGATTGAGTGGGTTGGCTATGCTATAAGGAATTAGGTTGATTTGGTGAAAAGTAAAGAATTCTGATAATTGTGACTTGTGAGTTGTTGTTACAGGTTGATTTTGTGTTGAGTTGTGTTGCAGGACCTCCCCTACTTACATCACTCCTCTTCTTCCCAATCTATCACTAGAAAATGCGCATTCATCAAGGCACCATATCTTTCATCTATCATGTTGTCATCATTAAAAACTTGGTCTAACACTTGAAACAAATTGATTGATTTCATGAATACGACATTCATTATCATATAGTGGTGCATCTACACTTCCATGTCAACCTTGCAATTTTCCCAAAATTCTTTGATATGAGCTCAATGGGAATATTCTCTTCCAACCCATTTCTTCAACTTACCCTTGGGATCTATTCCTCCTTTGTTTGTATGAAGGTCTAGATTATACTCAGCCAACTCCTTCTTTGAGTATTATGCACAGGGAGCCACACAAGAAGCATACATTCCTTGTCCAAGGGTGAGGGGATTAGGGACCCCTGCTCTATGTTTATTGCTTAATAAGGTGTGAGAATTTTGTAGCTTTTGAGTTACCTCCAGCATGATAATCTTGTCAATGGGGTAGCATGGTAACCTATAAGGTCTTCCTAAGAATCCCTCAACCTTGATGTAAGTGAACTTTGAGAATTGGATGAATAGATATCCAAAACCCTTTATGAAGGCCTTTACACTGTGTGTTACCCTTCTCCTGAAATCTCCTCCTAGGAATCTAATTATATGCCAAGTGAAGGCATCATTTACTCTTCTATACTCCTTGAAGTTCCTGTACTGTAGTTGAGGTTAGAAATCATATACTTTTAATTTCCCCTACTTGGTTCCCAATTCTCTAGCACATAATAGTCCTTTATATGGGAACTTGGCAACCATGAGTTAGACCAAATATGAAGTCATGTAGAAGTGAGAGGTCTTCTTTACCTCCATCAATTGCTCATGTATGTTGTCACTAATCATCTTCGCCCAATGGAACTACGTCTTTCCTTTGAAGATCTCTTCTATGAAATAGAACATCCAATTCTCAAAGAATGTGGCTATGGAAAAACCCATTACTCTGCTTAAGAGTGTGACCAGATCATGGGGCTCCTCAAAGAAGTAACTATTTTATAGTATTAAAGCGAAACTTCAATATCACTTTCTCTCTTCTCCTTAAGCCAATATTGGTTGATCATCCGTTTGCACTTGGTGGGATCTAATTTCCATACCTAATTGGTGAATTATTTCTTAACTTCTTCCATCTTATCAAAGATGGGGATGCCAAGGGTCCTACCAATTGACTTGGTGGAAAAATCCACCAATAGTCTTCCATCATGATCAATTATCTTTATGTCAGAGTGGTAGCACTCTTGGTAGGCCATTACCAACTTTGGGGTTATAAGTGTGGGGGGGATATCAACTACTTTGGCTAGGCTACTCTTTATTTTCAAGGCCCTTTCTATTTTGGGGTTAATCATAGCCGTCTCCCTAAATTCATCTATACTAACATGTCTAAAGTCAATATTCAAGATTGTCTCCCAGCTGGAGCTAATCTTTGACATGTGCTCCACTCCATGAAACTTGTATTTCATTTTTTCTTTCTCTTCTTTTCCTCTATGGGTACAAGTAGGATTCTTTCCCTTTTCAGGCTTCTACGTAGGCTTCTTGGATGGACTTGCAACAGGTTCCATAAATCCTGCATACAAAAGATGCACTAATTGTGTTTACATATAAATTAGGAAAATGTTAATTAAATCTTGAAAATTGAGCATTAGATCCATTAATACATCATCAAAAGATCATAAAATTCATATTTATCAATAATTCAGGGCTCATTTGGATCATTTAGCCTAATGTTGGCCTAGGGGTGTGGGTTTCCCCTAGGAAACAACTGTTAGGATGAAGGCAGTGAGAAAATAGCTACAAGGTAATGAAGACTTGTAGGCAGCCGCCCGTAGTAATATTTCCACATAGTTCATATGGCAACCAAATTTCTCATGGAATGATTAAGAACATGCAGAAATTAGCTACAAGGCACTTGAAGTTGTTGGATTAGGCTTGGATGTTATTGCAGGTTTGAGGCATGCGGGCACTGCAGGGTGGAAATACATAGAGGATTGGCCATTAAGTAGTAGCATTCAGGGGACAATGACCTACATGTGGATGTATGCACTACCGAAACCACAAAGGACTTGTACGTTTAGTATTATGCCTTAGTGTTTGATCATTTTTGAGGCTACAAAAAAAAAATATCAGGCCGTAGGTAGATGACCACTATTAAGGAATGACCTCGAAGGGATGAAGGTCTACAGAAAGTTACCTATATAGGTAGGCCAGCAATGGCCCCATCGGCTTAGGTTTTCTGTTGATGAACTTTAGAATTTGCAAAGGGAAATGACTCTTGCAAAATTTTCCATGTAGGTGGACATGGGTGATTTTCCATTAGATAGCAGCACAAGGGAAAGGGCATCCCACAAGTAGAAGCCTGCAAAGACGGACCTGCATAGGCATTTGACCAATAACTCAATGTTATTAAGTTCAAACTTTGATAGGTGGGAGATTCACCTTGTAGGGCTCGTAGAGCAGAAGGGCGTCAGGACTTGGCACTCATAAGAGCGGCCAAAGGGAGGTAGCAACTCGATGGCGGAAAACTGCATGAACAGGCCTGCATAGATTTTCTTAGCAATTTTTTCGAAGGCCTTAGGTCAGGTGTTCGGCTGAGCATGCAGAATGATGTTAAGTTTCAACACTTAAAGAAATGACAAAAGGGTGGGTGCCATCCACAAGCAGAATCCCGCAAGAGGATTTCCACACTCACCCAAAGACTTAGCAACTTATTTGAGGTTTTTCCAAAGTTATTAGGAATGACTGGGGTGATGATGTAGGTCGTAAGGGTTTTTCCACCATTCAAAGAATGGCAAAGGAAAAGTGAGAATCCTTATGAACTTGAAGATGTAGTTTAACCGAATCCAGGAGTTTTTAAGATGTTAAATAGATACCCAGTACGGTTCCGATGGCTTGGATGGGATTTCCGCAATGAAGGATGGTTTAACTTCCAAAGATTCTAACATTTATAAAACCATAGTTTTTGAAAAGAAGCACTACTCAAAGGTTTGAATGTGAGCTTACTTGGAATAGACAAATTTTTTGATGAAGATCCGACTCAAATAAGTAGCGAAAATCTGTGTGGGTGGGAGCAATATTTTCATCATCAAAAAATTCAACTACTAGGGTGAAAATTATAGGTTCAACCCTTCTATTTATAGGAAAAGAATCATTAATGATGGGCATTTAATTTCAATATGGCGGCAGGTTAGGTTGGTGGGGGTGTGGAAACCTGAGTTAGGTCGGACATTGGTCAGGGTACGAGCGGTGAAGGTGAATGCGAGATCCATCATGTAGGTAGATGCATGATGTTTGCTATTATCTAGCAGTAGAATGAAAATGACGGTCCATATGGGGGAGACCCATAGATACGATTCTATGAGGCTTGGCGGATGCAATGGAAAAAGGTTGAGGGAAACTCTCAGGTCCAAACCTACAAAGGAAAAAGACAACCAATTTTTGGCATCTCATTTTGGTTAATGGGATTTTGGTGACTTTGTTGCATATGACCAACCTAAGCTCAAAA
This sequence comes from Sequoia sempervirens, assembly GCA_007258455.2. Classification (NCBI taxonomy): domain Eukaryota; kingdom Viridiplantae; phylum Streptophyta; class Pinopsida; order Cupressales; family Cupressaceae; genus Sequoia; species Sequoia sempervirens. Next base: position 39,662,366 of record VDFB02000015.1, read on the forward strand.
ATAGGGGCATGTAAAATGAGGCAAAGGTGAAGATGACTGGATGAAGGAAAAAAGGAAAGAGGGGTTCCCCAGTCTAAATAGGGCGTGTGTGCTATAGGCACAAAAATGGCAACTCCACTGGGAGAATGCTCGCAAGCATTCCAAGCATAATGATTCATCTGGAACCCAAAATCTCTGGTTTCATAGACCAGAAGCTAGTTTCTTGAAATGAACTAAAGACTTGAAAAGAACAGAATCCTTGGTTGAATCAAATCATAAAAAATATCTTAGAAGTGTGTGTAGTGAATTCATTCCCTTCCCTCATAGACCATATAGGATAGCAATCAATCAGTTGAGGCAAGCTACATAAGTTGTCTAACCCCAAAAGTAACCTGTACATTGCTTCACTATCAGTTAGGCATCCATAGCCTCAATGGAGTTGTTGTTGTGACCCCATGAACATTTCTCTATTTCTAGCTGGGAATCCATAGCCCTGATAGAGTTTCTCACACACCCATGCAGTTGCCTGTTTCAACATTTTTTTTCTTTTCTTTTCATCAATATTTTCCTTTTGATACTCTTTTTCTCAACTACATAAGCATTGAAGCTCATAGTGGGTTTGGAAATCACAATGGTCACTGGAGTAGACTTAAAAAAAAATCACTAGCCAGAGCCTCATAATGACTATCATATGGCTCATCAAGAGTAGTTAAGATGTATTTTATGTGTAATCTGAGATAGATGTGAAGGGATTCAAATAAGGGTTCTGCCCTAAATCAAGTTGAAGTTCAAGTAAGGAAACTATCTTATGGAGGTGAATAGAAATTCATGATAACTAATGAAGACTTATCTAAGGAATAGATGGGAGCGGGTAGTGAAGTGGGCCCTCTGATGAACCAAGCATGTCCACCACATCAATATTGGAAAACACCCTCCACAAAAACAAGAGCTGAGAATGTGAGCAAAAGCAAGGCAAAAGAACCTACCCTAACTATATATAGCTATATACAAAGGGGTGAGCTTGGACAGCTCAAGCAAGGAAATTATGCTTGAGGTACTATCCATTGATAGGCAATGGGACATCCTCTCTAGTCAAAGTTTTGAGGTGAAAGAAATTATCTCTCAAGATTTCAGAAATTTGAAAGGGGCCAAGCCAGAGCTTGTCAAATTTGTCATGTCCCCCTTTCTTCTCATGGGCCTTGTACCAACATAGGACTAAATCTGCAATCCTAAAGGCCTTTACTTTGGCTTGGCGATCAAACCATCTCTTGACTATGCCTTGATGCTTGGCAAAAATTTCTATTGCTTGATCACAAACTTCCTCTAAATGCAACAATTCAGCCAAACAGGCTTCTTGACATTCTCCCTCCTCATAGTAGGCGTTAACAAATTGGAGTGTAGGGATCTTGAGGTGGACTGGGAAAATAGACTCTAGGGCATAGACAAGGAAAAATAGGGAATTTCCCAAGGCAACTTTGTGACGCATGTGATCTACCCATAGAGAAAAATGTAATTGGGTGTGCCAGTCTTTTGGATTTTTGTCTAGTTTTTAGATGATAGTCAACAAGTTCTTGTTAGTAGATTTAGCCAAGACATTCCCTTGGGGTAGTAGTTGGATGAAAATTTGAGTGCAATTCCATAATCAAAGTCCCAACTAGCAAACTTAAGGGATGGAAATGAATGACCATTATCACAAACTAAAGCAAAAGGACAACCAAAGCGATTTAAAATAAAACTTTCCAAAAAATTAGTAACTACTTCAGTTGTACATTGCCTACATGTTATTTTTTTGCTCCATTTGGTGCAGTAATCAATGGTGGCTAGAAGATACATATGGCCTGTAGAGGATGGTGGGCTTACCGGTCTGATGAAGTTGAGTCCCCTTTGAGCAAAAGGCCTTACCTCAGCAACTGGTTGGAGTGGGACAACAACATTTCTCTCCCTGGTAGCAACGGTCTGATAGACATGGCAGGTTCTAACGTTGTTGTGCACATCATTGAATGGCATCATCCAATAGTACCCTGATAATAAAATTTGATGAGCAGTTGAGGGACCAGACCCATGACCAATGCTGAACTTATCATGAAATTCCTTTAGCACTTGAACTGCTTCTTTTCCAAGGCACCTGAGATATATTCCTTCATGATTTCTCTTGTATAATATGGATCCTTGTAGCATGTAACTACTGCCTTTCAGTCTCAAAGCATGTTTTTGGATGCCTTGCAACCACGATGGGCAATTGTTATTCAACAATTAGTAGACAATGCCATCATACCACTTGCCTGGGGAAACATCCTCCAGCTAGTATTGCTACATTGTAAGCTCGTGTCCTATTTCTACTATTGTGCAAGTGAGGGCTTGTCCTCGAACTAGCTTCATGGGAAAAATCTCCATGTCATACTCCTATTGTTGGATTCCAGTTGTGTTTATGGTTTGTCCTTGATGACAAAATCCCTAATCCTTATGATTTACAATGGCACTTCTTTGATGTCTCTTGGCTTTTATAGAAAGTTATTTGTTATGTTTAAATTTCAAGATGGTGATAAGAATTCAGGTTCAAGCTATGAATACTATTTCTGTGTCTGAAAAAACTTGTAAGTTGGTATTCTTTGTCAGGATGGTTCTCTTTGCATTTCACAGGCTTTCACATATCGGCATGAGTATGGCAGGGTCTCCTCGATCCACTTTGAAATGTCTAAGTTGCCTATCAGCAAGACATTTCTAATGTTATGTCAATTGAATTTAACATTTTGGCAGCTTTCAGTGTAACATTGTTTGTTGTCTCAGTGACAGTAGTTATATCGGCATAAGTTAAATCAGTCGGTATGTGGTCTCAGCAATATTGGTTTGTCACACCAATCGGCATAGGAAAGAATCTCTATCGACAGGAGCTTGGCCGTCGGGCTGAGGTCATAGCGAAAAGGTTATGTCTCTCTGCTAATGCATGTGGACGTCTTTTGGCAGGAGTGTTGTAATCGACATATGGTCTCTCCGAAGACATATTGTCTTACCGACCGTGTTCAAAAAGGGTCTTATCGGCAAAATTTTTTCTTTAGTATAATGTCATAACGAACCCTATGGGTCTCGCCGATGGAAAATATTAAGGGCTCTTGGTGAAACATATTGTGTTTGATATAATATCTCTTCGACTATGGAAAGTCATGGTGAAGACGAATGAAAGGCTTTCGGTGAAAGGTTGGTAAAGTCTTAGCGACTCAGAGTGAATAAAGTCTTTCGGTGAAACTAAATGTATTCTATGAAACATCTTCCCGACAGCATTAGGTTACAGTGACAGTGTTAAAACAAGATAGAAGGCTCATCGATAAGAAAAACCATTTGTCACAGTGACCAATGTGTATCATGTGGAGTAACGGTGAAACATGGAGCAGTCTATATAGTGTCTCCCCGACTATGTATAGTCTCGGTGACTTGGGAATGATAAAGGCCTTCGACATAGGTGTTGAATTGTCATGGCGACAATGTGTATTGAATGTCTTTTAGAATGACAAAGTTTTTTCTCCAAGAGGTCTCCCCAAAAGTTGTCTATTACAGTGATTGTGAATGAAACTAAAAGGGAATCTTGGTAAGAAGTTTCCTCATGTCTCAGTGAAAAAATGTTTTACTAAGGAAGACCATCGACGTAGCATGTTGTATTCGATATATCTTCTCTCTGACTCTGGTGGTTCTTGGTGAAAGTGACAACCAAAAGGTTTTCTAGCAATGTTAGAATTTCCTACGGCATAACGTGTCATCGTTTGAATTGAAAAGACTAGGGAAAACTTTTTGAGTTTATTCTCTTAAGCTGGGTATTGAACCCTAACCTGGCCACCATCATGAATGTTTACATTTCTGTTGTTGCTGACTGTAATGGTTTCTACAGAGGTCTTTAGAAGGTTTTTTTGATGTGCCTCTCTATTTGGATGCTCGATAGTGGTTGATGGAGCCATGGGAGTTACAGATCTGTCTGAGAAACAATCTCACAAGTTTTAGAAGCTGGGTGAAACGGCTCTTGTTTTGGTTGGTTGTTCTGCCGTTACTTCTGAAGTCTGTTACTTTTCTGGCATTTATAAATAGGAGCAGAAAACTAAGTTTTATGTTCGGATGTTATTGTAATTCTGAGATTATCATTCTTGGGCTGTATGAAAATGTATGATAAAACTCTGCAATAAAAATCTAAATAAAAATGTAGAGATTGTAAATTTCTTTTCTATGAGGCATTTTAGGGATCCAGTTATTGAATCTTTAAAGTATTCTGTAGACGAGAAAACAGAGAGATATGTGCTTAACTAAAAACAGAGAAATCCTCTGAATCATTACTATTGTTCAAAACATAATTTGAGGGGTTGGTACTCCTTGAGATAGATATCTCTAAATGAGGGGTTGATGCTCCTTGAGTGGGTGCTCAAAAATCAGCCTATAAGGCATTGTGAACAGTTGATTAAAAGATTAAGCCTGGAAGGAATTTAGGGATTGGTTTTTATACCCCAGGAGGGTTTTCCACTCAGAAAAATATTGTGCCTCTTTGTTCTTCTGTGTTCTCTCTGGTTTATTATGCTGTTGTTGTTTCAATTCACTGTTGAGTCATTATTTTTCTCAATTCTCTTTATGAATGATTATAGTCAACTCATGAATGCTCTAATCAGAATGATATTGAGATCAAATCTGAGCTGTGTGTTTAAATATTTTAAAATTCAGTCAAATAGTTAAAACACTGATTCACCTCTCAGTGTCATTTTAACTCCAACAATTGGTATCAAAGCATAGGGTCCTCTGATAGGTTTTAAATTACCTTGGATTGTTCTTGGTCTTGGAGTCTGTTTTTAATGGCACATTCTCAAGAAGGTGCTTCTATAACCAGAGCTCCATTATTTGATGGAACATTATGTGTTCTGGAGAATAAGAATGGAAGCTTTTTTGTTTCTTTTGATGTTGATGTTTGGAGCATTGTTTTAGAAGATTATAATGTACCTGCCACTATTCCCACTGATGCTGCTGAGAAAAAAAAGTATGAAACAAATGCCAGAGCGAAGCATTCCATCTTGTGTGGATTAACTAAAGATGTGATCATTAAAGTCATGCATTGCAAATCTGCTCATGGAATCTGGGAAAAACTTGAAACTATATATCAAGGGAATGAGAAAGTCAAACTATCAAAAATCATTACTCTCAAACATCAGTTTGAGGAGTTGAAAATGAAGGATGATGAGAAAGTGGCTAAATATTTCCTAAGAGTTGATGAAGTTGTCAATGGAATGAAAGGTCTAGGTCAAGAGGTTAATGAATTTGATGTGGTCACAAAAGTGGTTAGGTCCTTACCATCTAAATTTGAATCTAAGGTATCAGCCCTAGAAGAAAAGAAACACTTTGATAAGCTTACCTTAGATAGCCTGCAAGGAATACTTACTGCCTATGAAATGAGAACTAGCAAAAACAATTCAACAGGAAAAGAAACTTCCTTTAACTCTGAAAAGAAAGAAAAAGTCGATGTCAGTGAATTAGAGTTGTCTGATTCTAAAGAATCTCATTTTGTTAGAAGATTTAAAAAGGGATCAGGAAAATATAAGGGAAAACTTCCCTTTAAATGTTTTAACTATGGAAAAATAGGTCACTTTGCTGTAAAGTGTCCCTATGATGATCAAATCTATGACAACGAGACAACTGAAATATAGCCTAAGAAGAAGGCTTTCAAACCTAAACAAAACTTCAATTTTAAAAAGAAGAAAAGTCTGTTTAGTAATGATGAATCTGATATTGAGTCTAAAGACTCATCAGCTGATGAAGTTGGAACTTTGTTCATGGCTGAATTTTCTCTGCAAAATGATTCTAACACCTTTGACACTGAAGAAGGTGAAGTAGATCTTGAAAGTGAGCTGAAATGTGCTCTTCAAGAGGTCAGAAAACTTAAAAAACAAGTTCTTACTCAAGAACATAAACCAGATCAAGAATTTATCTCTCTGAAAACTCATCTTGAAGAAGCTAAAAGAGTTGAAGTCTACCTTAGAGAGACTGTAAGCTGCAAAGATCATGAAATTCTAAAACTGGAACAAGAAGTAGTCCTTCTTAGGAAGGAAATTGAAAAATATGAAAGCACTCTAAAACTGAATGAGATGCTCAACAAGCAAAAGGTGTATAAAGATAAAACTGGTGTTGGTTTTGAAAAGGGTGAATTCTCAACTGACAAAGCAAAAAAAAACCCCTCTTCTGAAGTAAAAAATTTAGGTTCAAATCTCTCAGAATCTGGTAAGGATCATGGTAAGTTTTTTAAAGGTAATAGACCTTCATATAATGTCAATTCTTTTTTCTATGGTTATTGCTTTTTCTGCAACAAATTTGGTCATAAGGTGAGCACTTGTAGGCTTATGAATTCTAGAATACCCAGGTTTGGTCTTAGAAAACACCATGGTTTTGTTAGACAAATTAGATGTTTTAAATGCAATACTCTAGGACATTCTGTCAAACAATGCAGAACTGATCTACATTCTAAACAGCAGAAAATTAAAAAGGTTTGGAAACATAAGACTATCAACAACATTGAACAAACTATGTTGGTTCAAACTACTTTTCATTCAAAGAAAAATGACTTATGGGTCCTGGATAGTGGATGTTCTAACCTTATGATTGGCGATAAGGACAAGTTTATAAAACTTGAAGATTATGTAGGTGGATATGTTAAGTTTGGTGATAACTCTAGTATTCAAATTAAAGGTAGAGGTTCACTTCTTCTAAATGAAGACACTCCATCTATAATGTGTACTATGTGGAAGGTCTCAAGCACAATCTTCTAAGTGTTAGTCAAATCTGTGATAGTGGTTATCATGTTCTTTTTAATTCGTAGGGATGTAAGATTAAGAACAAGCTTGGAAAGGCTGTTGCAGCTAGGAGGACAAAAGGAAATGTGTACAATCTCCTTGACTCATCTTACAATGACAATATTCAAGGTATGTGTCTAATGGGCCAAATTGAAGAGAGCTGGTTATGGCATAAAAGATTAGGACACATAAACTTTGAAAATCTGGTTAGAATCAGTAAGAATCATAATGTTAGAGGTTTACCAATTCTTAACAAGCTAGAAAATTTTGTGTGCAAAGAATGCTTAAGTGGTAAACAAACTAAAATTAGCTTCAAGAAAAAAGAATATTCTTCTTCAAAACCTTTACAGCTTGTGCATACTGATTTATGTGGACCAACTAGAACAAGGTCTATCAATGGTGAAAAATACTTTATGCTTTTTGTAGATGATTATACTAGAATGGTTTGGGTCACATTTCTTAAGCACAAATCAGAAGCCTTTGAAAGGTTCAAAATCTTTCATAAAATGGTTGAAAAGGAATCTGATCTGAAACTCAAATTCCTTCGATTAGACAAAGGAGGTGAATTCACCTCTCAAGAGTTTATTGATTACTGTGAACAACACGGTATTAAAAGGAAGTATGCTGCAACTAAAACACCTCAACAAAATGGGGTAGTTGAACGTAAGAATAGAACTATAAAAGAAATGGCTAGAACCATGCTAGATGAAGCTAAATTGTCTGATATGTATTGGAAAGAAGTTGTTCATATAGCTGTATACATTTTGAATAGAGTGCAGCTTAGGGTGAAATCTAAACACACTCCTTATGAACTGTGGTTTGGAAAAACTGTTTCTGTCAAATACTTAAAAATTTTTGGAAGTGTTTTATCAAAAAGGATGATGATAATCTTGGAAGTTTTCAATCCAAAAGTGACGAGGGTATCTTTTTGGGATACTCAACTCACAGCAAAGCTTATAAATTTCTCAACAAAAGGCTTAATAATATTGTTGAAGTTGTTAATGTAAAATTTGATGAAAGACCAAATTTGAATGCTGAATCTTTGCAAAATAATGAGGAAGAAGAACTTGAATTTGAAATAATTTCTGAAGGAGCTGGAATAGCAAAGTCTATTGCTGAATTAGCAAGCCCTAAAAATGAAAATACAAGTCCTGAAAAGGCTGCATCAAATGCTCCTTCAAAAACTCTAGCTATATACTACCCCAAAGATCAGATTATTGGGGATAAAAATGCAGGAGTTCAAACTAGAAGAAAGGCTGCAGAATCTAATGAAAAGGCACAAATTGCTTTATGTCTAGTTACTCAGTTTGAGCCTAAAAAGTTTAATGAAGCTCTCACAGACTCATGTTGGCTTAATGCTATGTAGGAAGAAATTGATCAGATTGAGAAAAATAGACTTGGGAGTTAGTCCCAAGACCAGATGACAAGAATGTCATTGGAGGCAAATGGATATATAGAAATAAGGTTAATGAAAATGGTAATGTTATTCACAACAAAGCAAGATTTTTCTGCAAAGGCTATGCTCAACAAGAAGGTATTGATTTTGGTGAAACCTTTGCACCTGTTGCTAGACTAGAATCTATCAGAATATTCTTGGCTTATTCTATTTACAAAAACTTTACTATTTATCAAATGGATGTCAAAATTTCTTTTTTGAATGGCTATTTAGATGAAGAGGTCTATGTTGAACAACCTGAAGGATTTATATGCAAACATAGTCCTAACCATGTTTACAGGTTGAAAAAGGCTCTCTATGGCTTAAAAAAAGCACCTAGAGCTTGGTACTCTAGGCTGGACAGTCATTTAATTTCTAATGGCTTTGTTAGAGGAGGTGTAGACAGTAATCTTTATATTAAAACTAAAGGTTTTGATATTTTAGTTGTTGAAATTTACGTTGATGATACTATCTTTGGCTGCAATAATGTCACTATGAGTAAAATTTTTTCTCAGTTAATGGAATCTGAGTTTGAAATGTCAATGTTAGGAGAATTAAATTTCTTTCTGGGTCTTCAAATCTCTCAATGTGAGACTGGAATATTTCTTTCTCAATCCAAATATGCTAGAGAGATGCTTACAAAATTTAAAATGGATGAATGTCATCCTATTAGCACACCCATGGCTACTAGATGCAAACTTACTAAAATTGATGATTCTCCTAATTCAAATCAAATGGAATATAGATCCAGGATTGGCAGTCTCTTATATTTAACTGCCTCTAGACCTGACATTATGCAGGCGGTTTGCACTGTTGCACGTTTTCAGGCATCACCTAAAGAATCTCATGTTACTACTGTTAAACGGATCTTTTGATACATTCAGGGCACTCTTGATTATGGTCTTTGGTATCCTAGAAGCAATGATTTCTCTTTGATTGCTTATACTGATGCTGACTGGGTTGGTTGTTTGGATGATAGGAAAAGCACCAGTGGTGTTGCATTCTTTCTTGGTGATCGTTTAGTGGCATGGCATAGCAAGAAACAAGTATCTGTTTCTCTTTCTACTGCTGAAGCATCATACATTGCTGCCACTTCATGCTATACTCAAGTACTGTGGATGAGTCAGACTCTTTCAGATATGGGTATTAATGTTTCTAAACCTATTTCCATTCTTTGTGATAACACTAGTGCGATAAATATATCAAAAAATCCTGTCATGCACTCTATGTTGGTTGTTTTTTCTGTAAACTAGGTTGGTCTCCTATTCTACCTATGGAGTAGCCAACTCCAATCAAGGGTAGCTCAGAGGACCTGGACCAACTGACAAGATTCAGTCAAAGACTGAGATCTTCTGCACTTTAGGCTCTGCAGAACTAGGGTGGGTATACCCACACAATGCCTCAAAGAAGACAAGACATTGCTTTTTATAGCATATGACTCCTAATGCCAAGTATTGAGAACCTCAAATATGGATTGATTCTCAGTAACACAATACTTGCAGCAACCAGGAGGTAGGGCAAGACATCAAACAAGATTGATTAAATAAAATGAATGTTCTTAAGCAAGATAACTGAAACCCTAAAGACAAATAGCATATATCATATCAGTGCCATATCTATTGGGCTAGGAGTCAAGACAATCTGCAAACAGAAGGAATGGTTACTTGGACAAATAAAGCCTATGTGAAACTAACCTTATTAATCCCACAGCTAGTGATCAGTTCTTAAAGACTACTTATCAAATCCTTCAATCATACATATAAATTTCTAAGATGATGAAAGCAATTTAACCTGTTCCTTGAACATGAGCTATTATCAAAACAAACAATGCAAGAAAGTATTACAAAGGCTAATGGAATGATCCTTGATCAGTTTCATTAACAATTCAAATGTACAATCCAAAGGAGAGACTCAAAGACCTAAACAAATACATTTGGGTTCTGGTATGCATCCAAGAACCTTACAATTTACAGACTGTAACCCTAGACCTCAAAATCTGGTAAAAACCTGACTCTGTGACTTAGTGCTCTTTTAGTTCTGATTTCAGTATCTGGCCGAAGACCTTTACAAATGATTCAAAAATTCCTTTTAAATAGTCCAGGGATCACCATCCAGCTCAAAGCCACATCAACATGCCATGTCAGACCCTAACTACATCGTGACCAATCAAAACCCATGCTGCGACCTTCAACAACTTCTCTAGTCTCATAAATGCCTCTGGTTGGATCTCTGTAAGGAAAAAATTTCCGCACAAACAAAGATCAATCAACTTGCACCAAATCCGCTGCCAAATCTGCGCACCAATACCCGAGCCATGCCGTCCTTGTCCAGAGTTGCGTCACCATGAATGCTAGCCCAGGAGAGCCAGTGACCAACTCTTTATCACCATGAATGCTCCAGGCTTCTGGTTTTCATGTGCATCGTCAATACCAAACCTCGACCATGGTTTATTTTGAAACTCAACCGTCGATCACCTGAGATCAGATGACCATCGCATTCTTCACAAGATGTATTGATCGATCACTTTGTATCGGCGAGCCGAACGAGAGCCCTTGATCTCTATCATCGACCACCACAGGCCATTGATCTATGTGGTCCTCTGCATGGCATACCTGACATTCGGCCATTGATAACCATCAAGCACTTGTATCATTCTGATTAAAACATCACCGTTCACATTTGGCATGTGTACATTTGCGGCCTTTAAGTTGCTTGGGTATTACCATACCGCATCCTGTAGCTCACAATAGATCGTCAAGACGTTAATGATCTCACACTGACTGAAACCTTTTTCTTTTTGTGCATCGCTATATTATTAAGATATCAGGAAGACCTCCTATAGAGCACACCATGTCTTTCCGAAAGTCTTTATTCACTTGTGTGTCGCTGAGACAACTCAAAGCCTATGCCGACGAAGACCCTTTTATGTTCCATCGGTGAGACCGAAGGTCACTCGCCGAGACCTCTAAAATTTGGCAAGACGTTATATTGATAGCCACAACTCACGCCAAGAGACATCCATATGCTCTTGTCGATGAGACCAAGAGGAGTTCGCTAAGATGTTACACCGAATGCTCCAAGTCTGGCCGAAGTGAATCCCATAAGTTATGTTAGCAAGACAAACACTTCGCCTAGACTTATTCTGAAAACCCAGACTCTTGCCGACACACTTCCATCCACCATCGGTCGGTATGACATTTCAATTTCAATAAGACCTTATCCCGACTACACACAATAAGCTAATAGAGAATACTTTTTGTCGCCGAAATACAACAGAAGCCTTGCCGACTGTGGCCTGAATGATAAATTCAATCGCCAAGACATCTGAAATGTCTTGCCGATAGGCAACTCAGACATTTCAAATTGGATCAGGAAGACTAGGTGTACTCAGCAAGACGTCACAGCGAAGTCACCATGGGGCTGGTGAAAACGGTAACAAGGGGCTCGGGGGGAACTTAAGTTGCAGGTGTACCGGCCAGGCAGGTCAATGAATCAAAAAGCCAGTGGAATGGGAACCAAACAAGGTCAGAGCCAGAACCAGGAAAGAGACGAAGTCAGAGCAGGAGCGGGGAAAGAAATGAAAACCAAAATGACCACTCGAGACCAAAACCCAACCCGAATCTGCCTCCGCAAAAGACAAAGGAAGGGAGACAGGAGCATAACAGAACCCAAAACTGGAACCCCTAAAAAGGTTCCAAAACCTGTTCTCATTCCGATCCCGCGCCTGCCAAAGGAAACAAAAAAAAAACAAAGGGAAGAACGCGGAGAGGAAAATGACCAGTGACCGACGTAGGGCAAAAGGAAAAGAAACTCCAATCACGCGGAATCGGAACCAGGACGGATGCGTGAACAGGAACTAGAACTTCATAATTTGGAAAAGTTATAGTTCTGTTCAAGCATCCATTCTGCCTCTGATAAAACAAAAGAAAAGCCAAGGCAAGCAAAAGAGAAAGGGGAACTGAACTAAAAGCCCAAAAACAGGGAGAAGAAAAACCAGGAAAAACCCTAACACAGGTCGCCCCACCAGAGAGATGAAAACTAGCACACTGGGCTCAACCCTTGTGGGAACCCATTTAACCCATGTGCTAAAATGAAAGATAAAACTCACAAGCCAAGGATTTGCAATGAAAAACAAGGGCACACAACCAGAACCTGAAAGACAAACAAAAAGGCTCTAACACTCTCGAACTAAACATATTGTTATTAAGTTTCATTTTCTGCGAGAAAAGGTTTTGGCTAATGAAGTCTGCTTACAGTTTGTTGGATCTCAAGATCAGGTGGCTGACATTTTCACTAAGCCCTTAGCAAAAGAGCTATTTGAAAGGCTGAGACTTCAATTGGGAGTTATCTCTCAATCATTACTTCACTGAATCTCCAAGCTACTGCTTAGGGGGAGCAAGTTAAATATTTTCATTCTCTTACTGCTCTCCTATAATCTTGGTTGTTACTCTTCTATTTTTTTTGCAACTATTTCTCATGATATTTTGGTTGGCTTCTTAGTTGTGTTTCATGGAAATTGCACGATCTTCTCTTCTACTCTTTGTCATTGAGGCAAAAAGGGGGAGAGTCATTTGTGTTTTGCCATCAAGGAAAAAGGGGGAGTTTGTTGGATTCCAGTTGTGTTTATGGTTTGTCCTTGATGACAAAATCCCTAATCCTTATGATTTACAATGGCACTTCTTTGATGTCTCTTGGCTTTTACAAAAAAGTTATTTGTTATGTTTAAATTTCAAGATGGTGATAAGAATTCTGGTTCAAGCTATGAATACTATTTCTATGTCTGACAAAACTTGTAAGTTGGTATTCTTTGTCAAGATGGTTCTCTTCACATTTCACAGGCTTCCACATATCGGCATGAGTATGGCAGGGTTTCCTCGATCCACTTTGAAATGTCTGAGATGCCTATCGGCAAGACATTTCTAATGTTATGTCGATTGAATTTAACATTTTGGCAGCTTTCGGCATAACATTGTTCATTGTCTCAGCGACAGTAGTTATATCGGCATAAGTTAAATCAGTCGGTATGCGGTCTCAGCGATATTGGTTTGTCACACCGACCGGCACAGGAAAGAATCTCTATCAGCATGAGCTTGGCCATCGGGCTGAGGTCATAACAAAAAGGTTATGTCTCTCTAACTATTGCATGTGGATGTCTTTTGGTAGGAGTGTTGTAATCGGCATATGGTCTCTCCGAAGACATATTGTCTTATCGACCATGTTCAAAAAGGGTCTTATCAGCAAAAGTTTTTCTTCGGTATAATGTCATAACGAACCCTATGGGTCTCGCCGATGGAAAATATTAAGGGCTCTTGGTGAAACATATTGTGTTTGATATAATATCTCTTTGACTATGGAAATTCATGGCGAAGGCGAATGAAAGGCTTTCGGAAAAAGGTTGGTAAAGTCTTAGCGACTCAAAGTGAATAAAGTCTTTCGGTGAAACTTAATGTATTCTATGAAACGTCTTCCCGACAACATTAGGTTACAACGACAGCGTTAAAACAAGATAGAAGGCTCATCGATAAGAAAAACCATTTGTCACAGCGACCAATGTGTATCATGTGGAGTAACGGTGAAACATGGAGCAGTCTATATAGTGTCTCCCTAACTATGTATAGTCTCGAAGACTTGGAAATGATAAAGTCCTTCGACATAGGTGTTGAATTGTCACGGAGAAAATGTGTATCGAATGTCTTTTAGAATGACAAAGTTTGTTCTCCAAGAGGTCTCCCCGAAAGTTGTCTGTTACAGCAATTGTGAATGAAACTAAAAGGGCATCTCGGTAATAAGTTTCCTCATGTCTCAGCAAAAGAATGTTTTACTAATGAAGACCATCAGCGTAGCATGTTGTATTCAATATATCTTCTCTCTGACTCTGGTGGTTCTTGGCGAAAGCAACAACCATAAGGTTGTTTGGCAACGTTAGAGTTGCCTACGGCATAACGTGTCATCGTTTGAATTAAAAAGATTAGGGAAAATTTTTTGAGTTTATTCTCTTAAGCTAGGTATCGAACCCTAACCTGGCCGCCATCATGAATGTTTACGTTTCTATTGTTGCTGATTGTAATGGTTTCGTTTCTACATAGGTCTTTGGAATGTTTGTTTGATGTTCCTCTCTGGTTGGATGCTCGATAGTGGTTGATGGAGCCATGGGAGTTACAGATTTGTCTAAGAAACAATCTCACAAGTTTCAGAAGCTAGGTGAAATGGCTCTTGTTTTAGTTGGTTGTTCTCTCGTTACTTCTGAAGTCTGTTACTTTTCTGGCATTTATAAGTAGGAGCAGAAAACTAAGTTTTTTATTCGACTGTTATTGTAATTATGAGATTATCATTCTTGGGCTATATGAAAATGTATGATAAAACTCTGCAATAAAAATCTAAATAAAAATGCAGAGATTGTAAATTTCTTTTCTGTGAGGTATTTTAGGGATTCAGTTATTGAATCTTTAAAGTATTTTGTAGATGAGAAAACAGAGAGATATGTGCTTAACTGAAAACAGAGAAATCCTATGAATCATTACTATTGTTCAAAACATAATTTGAGGGGTTGGTACTCCTTGAGATAGATATCTCTAAATGAGGGGTTGATGCTCCTTGAGTGGGTGCTCAAAAATCAGCCTATAAGGCATTGTGAACAGTTGATTAAAAGATTAAGCTTGGAAGGCATTTAGGGAGTGGTTTTTATACCCCAGGAGGGTTTTCCACTCGGAAAAATATTGTGCTTCTTTGTTCTTCTGTGTTCTCTCTGGTTTATTATGCTGTTGTTGTTTCAGTTCACCGTTGAGTCATTATTTTTCTCAATTCTGTTTATGAATGATTACATTCAACTCATGAATGCTCTAATCAGAATGATATTGAAATCAAATCTGAGCTGTGTGTTTAAATATTTTAAAATTCAGTCAAATAGTTAAGACACTGATTCACCCCCCCCTCTCAGTGTCATTTTAACTCCAACACCTATAGCAGTGTGACCCATTTTTATCTTCTTTATCCTAACTCATTTTGCATCAACAGGGTCTTAACTATTGGATCCAAGACAATTATGAACACTTTGTTCCTCAAGATATAATTCTTAAATTTTTGTACTCTGTGAACCAAGGAATATGCCTAATTTTCAACTTTATGATAATGCAATTCTGCATCTTTCAACGAGGCACTCACAAAAGAAATGGGGTGCTCATTCCCCTCGTCATATTTCAATGTTAACATGCTAGCACAGGAGTGATCTAAAGCAAAGGAATAGATGTAGAATGGTTTTATATAATTTGGACTAACCAACACTAGGGCATTAGCAATATCTCTCTTGATTTCTTCAAAAGCCTATTTGGCTTCCGGCGTCTACTCTACCTTGGCGTCTTGCTTGATCATGGAATTCAGTGGCTTGAATATTTTAGTGAAGCCTGTGATGAACTTCCTAATGAAGTTTATTTTCTTGAAAAAGGACTTCATTTCCTTTTTGCTACCTGGAGGCTAAATTTTCAATATATATTGGATGTGTTCAGGGTAAATTAAGATCCCCTTCTCTTATATTTTGTGTCCTAATAGTTTTCCTTTAATTACCCCGAAGATGCTCTTCTTCGGATTTAACGAGATGCCAAACTCTCTACACTTTTGGAAAATTTTGCACAAATCAGAGACGTGGTCTCCTCTCTTCTTACAAAACCCCATGAGATCATCCATGTATATAATGATGCATTTTTTGATGAGATCCTTAAATTCTATGTCCAAGGAACACTGAAATGTTAAACTTACATTAATTAATCCAAACAACATTCTTTTGTATGCAAAAGTTCCCCACTTTGTGGTGACCGTGGTTTTGTGCTTGTCTTCGTATTATACCATCACCTGATTGTATTCTGAGTATCCATCTAAAAATGACATCATTTGAGACCCATTGACTATCTACAAGACCTCATCTAGTGAAGGCACTAGATACTTATCCTTTTCAGAGGCTCTGTTTAAGTTCCTGAAATCCACGTATAGCCTAATTTCACCATTCTTCTTGAACATGACCAAATTTTCTACCCATGTAGAATGTCAGACTGGGAAGATTATTCAGGCTAACAACAACTTATGTACATCTTTGAAGATGATAGGCTCCAACAATGCATTAATTGGGCATTGATGCTACTGGAAAGGTCACACATCTAGCCTAAGGGGAATGGTGTGGGTGATGATTGACATATCATATGTCTTCAGGTCTTCATATCCTCAAGAAATTACATCATGATAAATGTGCAAGGCATTAATGATCCCTTTTCTTTCCTCTGGTGTACAAACTTTTCCAATGAAAACATTTCTAACTTCTTTAGTCGTGCCTAGGTTGTGAACATCACATTGATTGTCTATTGACTCTTTCTTAGTTTGTTGATCTTGATCCCTTATCTGATCTAAATCAAAAATTATTTCTAGTTGGACCATGCCTCACAATATTGTGTTTATCTATAGATTAATCACTCCCTTTATGTCAATTTCAGCCTCTTCTGGTTCTACTTCATCTATGATTTAGGTTGCAAATATGTTGGAGCTTGTGATGAAGTCCAGAATGTGCTTATCATCATTAAATATCTAGAAGTTGGTGATGTTGTTGGGTACTAATGGGGTAGAGGTAAGCTCTATAGTGGATTTCTTTAATTCAGTCAAGGATAGAGGCTAGAGGGTGCTTGTTGCTTGGGCTAATGCATCGGCAATATGATTCTTACTATGGGGGATCAGCTAAATATTGAATGCATATAGGTATTTTATAAGACCCATACCTTGTGTCTATAGTTTTCTAACCTTCTATTGTGATAGGAGTATAGTTTCCTAACTTGTTTCACAACTAACTCAGAATCACTAAATGATTGCAGCATCTTAACCTTATTTCTTAATGCCATCAATAACCCATTAACTAATGCTTCGTGTTCTGCTACATTATTCATGCAATAAAATTGGAGTCTATGGGAAGAAAAATATGTCTTACCCATGTGACTGATGAGCTCGAAGATAACACATGCTCCTTGCTTGGACTTGGGTCCATCGAAGCGTAACGTCCAAAATTTAGAGGAACTTTTGACTTTGGAGCCGACAGAGCATGCTTCCTTTCTTGGTTGTGAATTTTCTTATGTATCCTTGGGTGGTTGCATATATATGGGCTAGCTCCAATCATGTTGTCCTCCTATAACTTCTTTTGGGATGACCTGCCCCTTGATATCCTCAACTTCTATTTGACATAGGTAGCATTGAAATTCAGAATGGGATGCATTATGTACCCTCCACCAACTTGGTAGTAGTAACTCCTAAAATTCATTCTAGCTCCTAAATTGAGTTGATCCTGCACACATTTTTGCATAAATTCTTGGAAGCCTTCTAGCAACCCAAGGTTACCATCTTCATGTAGCTCTTCATCTTCTAATTCAATTAGTTCTTTAGTGCTACTTGGGAGGGAAGTCAAGTTGATGGGAGCATCACACAACATGAGGACTTCTTCGGCCACTCCTTATTCATGGAACTCCTCATCATCTTGATAGACCACAAGAAAATAACTTCCTAATTTTGTTTCTACAAACAACACCTCATTTTTATTGTTGTACTTCATGATCATAACTTCATTCTAGGCTCCCCATCAATGTGGATCTGATTAGACAGCCCCTTCCAAGGAAGCCACAGGTGGGAATAATTTAAGGATCGTGTGAAATACCTTCCCAATATGATGTTGTAAGTTTCTAGGATATTGACAACCTGAATTTGTATAACTTGCTAGACTCTTGGGTCCACTGCAATCTGCATGGGTATTCTATTCAATTCCCCAAGTATTCTCACTTCCATCTTATCCAACTAAGCTACCTTCCATTGGGAGGGGGTTGGATTTATTCCTAAGGCCTTTCATACTACCAATGGGATGATATTGGCCAAAGCTCCTGAATCGACTAGGCAGTTATGTAGGTTCTTGCCAAATATTTTGATCATCGTCCGGAAAGGAGGGGTCTCCAATTTCCCTTGGAACAAACCTAATGAAACATCATCTTGGGATCCTTGAGCCTTGTCTTTATTATTACTCTTATCCTTGGTTTTTTCTTTATTTTTCTCTTTAGTTGGTTGCTTGTTTACTTGTTGATTTGGGGGATGACTGAGCTTCTTTCCTAAGATTTCCTTGATCACACACTCACTTTAGAGGTATCAAATGAAACTCTCTTGGCAAGAAATTCTTGGGTTTATTTTGATTGAGCAATCCCATTGAGTGTCCTAAAGAAGGAATTTCTGACAATCAATACTCTGAGCAATTCATAGGCTGAAAGAATCAACTTAACCTTTTTAAATTATTTGGCTATGTATTCCCCCATTTGTTCATTCTCTGCTTTAGAAGATTTTCCTTGGGAAGAACTAGTGGGCTGATCTTGAGTTTGATTTGGCTACCTATTCCAATTGAAGTACTGGGAGGGTACATGATGATAAGTGGGATTTTCAATGGAATTAGGATCAGGTGGACTATTAAAGTTGTTGGAAGGAGGAGAGGTCATAAAAGGATCACCAGCCTGTCTATTCCTCAAGTTGTATGGGGTTTCTATTTGATGAAACATTTGAACCTCAACCTCATGTGGCTATTCCTCATCTACTAGACTATTATCTATTAAATCAAAGAGTTGAGATAGGGAGCTCTCGTTACTTATCTCTTTCACCTCTTCATCCTTGGACACAAAATCCTTCTCAGGCATCTTGCTTTCATCTTTCAGGAAAGGAGCTTGGTTGACAACCATGTTGGAATCAAGCAACACTGAGAGGGGGGGTGAATCAGTGTTGTGCAATTTTTGACTTTATTAATCTGATCTTCAAAGTACTTATAACATTCAACCAAAAGAAATATGCATGAACATAATGTAAGCAATCACAACACCATAACACAAGGATTTTTACATGGAAACCCTGTTAGGGGAAAAACCACGGTGGATGGCCAATCCATAATATAACCTAAGTATGCTCAAAAAGATGTTTACAAAATGGGAATGCACTTGCATTTAGGAACACTTCCTAGAGCTCATTGCTCAAAATTAGAAAGGATAACTACCTTACAAAATTTTAGAATAATTCCAAGGATTTGAACTAAGAAGGATAACATCTACAAATGCTTGATTATAGTTCCGGTTAGGCTCAAAAATCAAGTTCTGCTCCTTCAGACTGATTTTTCTCTTCTACTCTTTTCTACATCAACTCACAACAAAAATCCTTAATGCACAAGTGAAACTGTGCTTAATCACTTTCTAGATCTTCTAATATGTGCAACATTCACTCACATAAAAATGATATAATCGATCACTTATATATATCCACTACAAGATATTTGATCACTCCATGTTAGCTTCAACAAGATAAGAAAATTTTTACAAACTGTCAGCTTCAAATCATTCATAATATTCAATGTGAATCCACAAGAGTCAGCCATAGCATAGTGAGGACCCAAAACTAAATGATCAAACACAAAAACACTTAAGTAATAACTTCTCAAATATTTGCGACACACTATATCCACCAAGTCGGCCTTCATACACTAATGAACAAAAAATTAGACAACTAAACCTCTCAACTTACATCCAGATCGATATGAGGCACCAATATTTGTAGATAACACGTATTATGCATTGAACAATACTCCCTGAGATCCACAACATAAAATAATAATAGAAAATCTGCATATGAATCGAAGAACATAGATTTACCGGATGCTCTATTCAAGCTTAACAAATAAACATTGATTTTCAATTTGTCTGTTGGTATGAGAAAAATACAATGTGTGGATCGACTAGCTGACAAGGGTTGCCATCAATGATAGCACCATAAAGCATGTGCAGTGTCTCTTTCCAACAATCTCCCCCTTTGGCATTGATGGCAATAGTTAGTGAAAAATAACTAAGTGTCAGATCAATACCAACAAAATACATTGCCAACCAAAACTCCAAAAATATCTCCAAAACTACAACTCCCCCTTAGATGAATATACATTTTTCATTTTTCTATTCTCCCCATTTGACATCAATGGAAAAGATAGGGAATTTGCATATAAAGCAAAAAAACTTCAAACTACATATGTACAAATTTGTTTCAACAATTTACACAAACTTGAAAATATCTGCAAAATTGGTTTTCAACAAGTTCGGGCTTGAGTCCCAACACTTCTTAAGAATCTCTAGAATAGTTATGTGACCATAAAGAAAATAAGATTGCATCTCAACTGATTCAAGGTTTACAGGGTCACTAACCACCAAAGCATCTTGTGCTTCCTTCAAAGCACTTAACATAGTTTCCATTTTTGGACCAATTAAACCTCTAAGTTCACAAGATCTTCCCACAACTCTGTCATTTTCATTCTTCAGACTCTTTATTTTTTCAAGTAAAGAGATAACTTGACCTTATTGCACTCCAATAGAAATAGTTAAAGGATCAAAAGCATCATAAATAGAAGCTAACTCTTTCTCAAGATCCTTAACCTTCTTCTCATTATCCTTAGTAAGTTTTGATAAAGACAAACATGACTTGTAGACTTTTCCACCCTTAGATAGATCATTATGAAAATTATTTACACAGATAGTTAACAGAGATTTATCTTTAGCTATCATACCTTTCAGACTACTTAACCTTTTTTCATCAAACTCCTTTTGTACCTTAACCATAGCTGACTTTTCAAGTGACTCAAAATGAGTACTTACCAAATTTATGAGATTCTTCAACTCACTGGAGGAGGAACCAGATTAATCTTTAACATGAGTAGACATGATCTTCCCTAGAATACCAGATGCAAGATTCAATAATTCACTATCCTCAATGTGGGAATTCAAAATTTCTTCCCTAGCCTTAGCTTGTGCAAATGATGCAACTTTCATTTTTTGAATTGGGGACAAGGTAGATAAATGAATAAGGGCATCTCCCAACTCAAGATCAAGTTCTTCCTTTTGCTCATCCAGAAATCTCTTCACTACCTCTGCAGTGTCTCTTGCTTCCATTGAAATTTCCTTCTTCTCTTCAACCACCCTTTCTTCAACCATAAATTTTTGCTTGTCATTTGGAATTTCAACTTCTTCAACCAACATCTACTTTTCTTCAATTGACACAGCTTTAGGAGCTTCAGTCTCCATGGGTGTTTCTATATGATGCACATCAAGAGGAATTTGAGTATCCTCAACTATAATCTCTTCATTTACTAGACCAAATGAAATTTCTTCTACATGCTTTTCTTCAAAAACAACACCAATCATGTTCTTTAATAGAACTTCCTTTAGAATTCTCTTAGTTTCTTTTGCAACTTCTTCTATCCTTCCCAACATAAGCTTGTTTTATCCTTGACTTCCTCTCGAATTCTCTTTTTTCTTCTTTCAAGATTGAATTCATTTCCTCAATTGACATTACCGAACTTAGATTAGAAAGAATTCACTCTCATCTGCTCATCTTTAGTTCTAGCACTGACTCTCCTCATCTCTAAAATTTCATACAATTCCTTAGGCAATTGTGCCATTATTTCAACAAGAGTCATTTTGAAATTGTTCAAATACTTTATTGTAGCCTCCTCAAGGATTCTTTGACCAATAGTATCAAAAGTACCATACACTTCACATAAAGGCTTGAGATTTCCATCCTTAATTATACCTCTTTCAACTTCCTCTACGAACATACCTAGTTTCTCAGGCTTCATCTTCTTCTTTTCTTTCACCTTTTCATTAGAGGGCTTGTCCTTAGTGACTATTGTAGCTTGAGTTCCCATCTTCTTTATTTCTCTAACTTCTTCATCATATTTTGTATCCTCATCTTCTAAGACAGGTGCATACACTCTTGTGCTCTTATCCTTCTTCCTCTTACCAGATACCTTGACTTGAGCTTTTGCAGGGGCTGACTTCTTTGCATGACCGAATAGAGGTACAAAGCTCCTTGTTGACCTAGTTTGGGCAGAAGATGTTGTCGGACTAGCAGATTTAGTTTTAGTAGGCTCTTTTCCTTTTTTGGCATCTACTTGATCTCTCTTCCTTTTGGCTTCTCTTACTGCTTCTACAGATATGCCCATACTTTCTGCAAATACTTCCACTTCTTTCCTTACTCTTCAAACTATCATTGGCTTCTTTAACTACTCATGGACTTGCATGCCCTTTTCTGCATATGTTCCAAACCTTTCTTTTGTCGGATCCACAGTCTTACTTAACAGATGTTGCGCATATAGCTCCAAAATTCCTTCCTTGACTTCATATCCCATTGGCATAATCCAAATGGTTCTGGGATCAACTACTTCCATTAAGAATTGATCAATATCCACCATAAAACAAATTGTGTCATTATACTTCTCAATAATAGAAGTAGAAATACTTTCCCTTGCTTGCATTACTTCCTGAAAGTTCTTGAGATATCCCCAGATTGTAGTTTTCCTAACTTGACTATCACCAAGGTTGAATAACATGTCTCTAATTTGAACAGCTATAGGCTTATCACCTTTTTTCCAGAACACTTTCCCAACTCCCAGAACTTCATTCATGAAATAAAATAATAAACACAACAACATATTACCATATTTGAAAGAGTTGTTCTTGTCTTTCTTTATCTTTCCAAGATTCTCCATAAGCTGACTTCGAAGAAATTTGCACAAGTCATATTCTGCATTCTCCCTTACAATCTGATAAGTTGCATTTATGGCAGTACCAGATATAGAATTCTCTCTGCTAAAGTGATATATCTTATAACCAATGACCATCGAGGAAAATTTCACATCCACATTAGTGATGTTATCAATTTTCATTGCTCTTCTATCAAATGTTGAACCAGTCGCATCAATGACTATCTGATTCTTTACAAACTTCAAAATTGGAAAACCACCGAAAGAATTTAGACCTGTAACAACTCTTATAGCTTCTTTTTCTATCTTGAAAGGTTGATTCAACCACATAAATTTTCCATGGACTCAACTCAAGATGTATCAGAACCACTCATTTTCATCAAACACGAGGAATTTCACAAACTGGGTGAATTTATTCTCCTCTAGGGTTTTGAATTCTGGCTTAACACAGAAATCCTCTCCAACAATGTTTTTGGAATATAAGTTCAGCAACAACGAGCTTCCTAACTCTTTAATATTAGCATGAATATATTCCCTAATGTCTTCAATATGTAAAACTTTGTAGGGCATAGATGAAAATGCACCTAAGGGCTCGGTCTCAATAGACTTGAAAGGGTGCCATTTGAATTTTGGATGAGGTCTATCCTTCACTTCAACTACCAATGGAGTAGCCATTTCAACAAATTCATAAGTTTACAAGTTTTCCTAAAAAATACCTTTTAACCGGAGTAGGGTTTGAGCTTCGAATCGCCTTCACACTTGAATTCTCCCAAATTTCACCAAAGTTAACTTTAGAGCTCAAACATTTCTTCTCAAAATGCAAAGTGACAAATGAAAGATAGAAATGACCTTTTTATCACTTGCACTCCTAACTTTTTGACCCAATAAATGCTTTTTCCCTAACTCATCCAGATACCCTGTTTTCATACATTGTGAAAGATAACTCTTCTGCGGACCTTCAATTTCACATAAACACTCTCTCCAATTATTCAACAGCATCTGTAGATCACCAATGTAACCATTGATCTCATCCACATCTTGGTGTCAATTATCGACAGGGGGTTTGGAAAATTTTCTTGATAGTTCCCCCTAGGATAAAAAGCCTTAACTTAATTCCCCGAGGAATTACCAGAAGCTAATTCTGGTGCTGCCTCATTTTCTATAGCAAAGGGACTCTTCTTCACCAATTTTTTCTTCATTTTCTTTCTAATATGATCTGTAGTAACTTTCCCTTTTCCTTTCACATCCTTCTGCATGTTTCTTCTTTGATTTACTAGACCTCTTCTGCATAATCTAGCAATGTGACCAGTTTTGTTGCAATTGTAGCACACCACATTTCTTTGTCCAGACCAATTGCTCCACTGATTTTCTCTCGATCTACATTGATTAGAAATATGGCAAAATATATTGCATGTCTAACATCTGACATCTCTATAAAAAAAATTCATCACACTTCTGCATTCACTTGACTTATGACCATACTTGTTACAATTGAAGCACTAACTAGAGAATGATGGACCATTTGAATTCATTCTACTTCTACATTGAGCTTCCATATGACCAATTTTTTTGCAATTAAAACAATAACCATTGAACCTTTGAGCATTAGGTTGTCTTACCAGATACCTTCCAATGTTGTTCATCTAATTTCCTTGTCTAATTCTCCTTTTTTCCATAATTCCTTTGTCCAAATCCAGAAGTTTCTCCTTCCTCATATGCAAGACCTCGCTTGTCACCATCAGTCCTCTAACTTTTAATTAGTTCATCAAGCTTGGCTGAGCTAACCTTGAACTTCTCCTTGTATTCATTTGCAGTAGCAAGGTCATTTATGAGATCAACAATGTGCTTTTCAAGCTCTTCCTCATTGTGTTTGGTTTGTTCTAACTCATGTTCCAACTGAATGAATCCATCAGTAAATCGGTTGCATTCTACAAATTTCTCTTTTAGGGATTGAGAAAGCTTCTCTTCATTCTTCTTTCTTTCTTCAATCTCTTTATTCATCCTCATCATAATAAATTCAATCTCATTCTTTAGAACTGTATTCTCTCTAGAAAACTTTTCACATTCTTCTGTCTTTTCCTTCAGGGCTTGACTCAGTTGTTCATCTTCAATACATTTATTGTCATCCTACTTGATCTGATCACAGAGTTCCGTTCTCTTCTCCCTGGACTTATTGATTTTATCTTTCAATGACTCAATGAATCTCTCAGCATTTAGAAGATTTTCTTTCAATTCCTAGACATCATATTTTGACTAATCAAGATCATCTAGGGCCACCATAAGTTGTTGTTGAAGAATGCTTGAATCCATTGAAACACTTTCCAAGATCTTCCCCAAGTTGTTAAACTTCTTCCGAGGAACTAATTTTTGATAACTATTGTTGGAATCAAGCAACACTGAGAGGGGGGGTGAATCAGTGTTGTGTAATTTTTAACTTTATTAATCTAATCTTCAAAGTACTTATAACATTCAACCAAAATAAATATGCATGAACATAATGTAAGCAACCACAAAACCATAACACAAGAATTTTTACATGGAAACCCTATTAGGGGAAAAACCACAGTGGATGGGAAATCCACAATATAATCTGAGTATACTCAAAAAAATGTTTATAAAATGGGAATGCACTTGCATTCAGGCACACTTCCTAGATCTCACTGCTCAAAATCAGAAAGGCTAACTACCTTACAAAAGTTTGGAATACTTCCAAGGAATTGAATTGAGAAGGATAGCATCTACAAATGCTTTAGTATAGTTTTGATTAGGCTTAACAATCAAGTTCTACTCCTTCAAACTAATTCTGCTCTTCTGCTTTATTTTGCATCAACTTGCAGCAAAAATCCTTAATGCACAAGTGAAACTACACTTAATCACTTTCTAGATCTTTTGATATTCACACCATACATCCACTCACATCGAACACACATCAAAATGATATAATTGACCACTTATATATATCCGCTACAAGAGATTTGATCGCTCCATGTTGTCTTCAACAAGCTAAGGAAATATTCACAAACTATCAGCTTCAAATCATTCTAATATTCAATGTGAATCCACAAGAGTCAGCCACGACATAGTGAGGACCCAAAACTAAATTCTCAAACACAAAAATACTTAAGCAATAACTTCTCAAATATCTGCAACACACTATATCCACCAAGTTGGCCTTCATACACTGATGAACATAAAATTAGACAACCAAACCTCTTAACTTACATCTAGATCAATATGAGGCACCAAGATTTGTAGATAACACAAATTATGCATCGAACAATACTCCCTGAGATCCACAACACAAAATAATAATAGAAAATATGCATATGAATTGAAGAACATAGATTTACGAGATGCTCTATTCAAGCTTAACAAATAAACATTGATCTTCAATCTGTTTGGCAGTATGAGAAAAATGCAACGTGTGGATCAACTAGTTGAAAAGGGTTGCCATCAATGACAACACCATAAAGCATGTGTAGTGTCTCTTGCCAACACTCCATTACTATGGAATCATATGGTTCCAAAGGAACTAAGTCTCTTATACCTAATCCATCAACTACATTTTGGACTTCTACTTGAAAAAAAATTGTGACAGTTTGGAGTTCTAGGAAATCCACTTTAGAATCCATGTTCATCTTGTGGATATAGCACCATCCGAATAGGGTAGCCTCAGCTAAATAGACTCCACTTGTAGTCTTATTGATACCACCTGGTTGATCAAGAGGCATGAGAACACCTCCATTGTTTAGCCTAGTGTTCCAAGTTCTATTTTTCCTTTGTGAAGGCCTCCTTTCAAAGTTCTACCACAAAGTATGCCCTCTTTCATAATTCTATCCAGAAGGTGCAATAGAATCATGATTATCTCAATTGAGGTTGGCTTAAATGCTCTTTTGAGAAGCTTGAAGCTGGTTATTTTGATTTCTCAAATGTGTCATCATTGTAGATGGTTTCTTGACTAGTTTGGTTAGCTCATGAATCTGATCCATCTCCTCATTTTTCTACTATAGTACTAAATTTTGAAGGAATATAGGTTTTGTCACAGGTTGGTTCTGCTAAGCCATTGGGAACTATGATCCTTGCAGGTATGATGGAACTTGAGGCTATTGAGTATAAGCCTACTACTGTGAAGACTGCAAGTAATGAGGCACGAAAGGCACTTGGTTCAATGGTTGCCTTAGATGTGACACTATTGGAAGCTAAGGGACTTGATTCAGCATAGATTTTTGATGAGCCAAAGCATGGGAAATTCCTTAGATTTGAGTTGGGTGAGTAGGTGGTCCTAACAAGGGTAGTAGACCTACAATATGCTTCCCAAATTTTGTGCTTTTTATGACTGCTTCTGCATATTCATCCACTAACCTAGTAGGTGGTGGGTGCATCCTTTTGACCAAGGTAGATGTGCGACTATCTAAGGCAGTATAATACACCAGTCGAGCGGAGGAATCATCAACCACATAGGGAGGTTGCAACTTCATGAAAGCCCTATGAAATCATTTATTGAATGAGTTGATTGGATCATTCACCTCTCTTTTTACAGACATGAATTGCTGATATAGTTCATTGGGGCTGATAGGAACTTTGAACTTCTACAAGAATGTGTTCTTCATGTTAGAAACCAAGATCAGACATGCAAACCAAAAAACCTTCCACAGAAGAGAAAAACAAAAAAAGGTAAGAGATTTGCATGAAGATGTGCAAAAAATATTATTCAGGAATTGAATTAATTACATGAGATGATTTTCTTTATAAAAGAAATGTATGCATAGCCCTAATCTTACCTTGAGCAACAAGATAGCTCAACAAGATAAGGATGACAATAATAACCTAGGAATTAAAATATTACGTAATTAAACTTATGCAAGTGTAATTAAATAATTAATTACACCAACACCCCCCCATAAGTGCAACTTAGGGAGACTAAAAAAGCATGCACCTAATGCTAGGATGAATGCAAGAAAGCATGAATGGGTCCCAAAAATAAGGCCTGATCAGGTACCTATGTACAAATGCAATGAAGGAGAAAAAGGAGAAAACCTAGAGGGACAAAATCTCCCCTCAATGAGATGACCTGTTGCAAAGAAGCACTGGAAGAACACAGTTTTTAACATGGTATCAGAGCCTTGATATGCAACCCCTTCTTAGATTTTTGATAAAATCAGTGCAGAGTTCATTTAGGATTCCTTGAGGGTTTCATGCCTTGACTTCATCTATGCAGCATATTGTATCAGATTGAGGTTTTCCATTGGATTTAGAGCACTGGAAGAACACTGTGGAGTAACACTAGAACTGAAATACGACAAGCAAGGAAAGATACCTCTTATTACAAGAAACCATAGTGGAATCATAATAATGCAACAGTAGACCTGATGCCATGAAACACTAGAAAACTCACAAACTGGAACAACCCTGGAATCCATAAAGCAACAGTAGATAAAATGATGCCCCCCATAAGAGGGAATGATATGATGAAAGAATATGGAAGCCCTGTATCTCGATGTCGATGCCAAACTCTAACTAAAACTAATCCATAGGAGAAAGTACCATGAAGATTCTTGAACATTAACCACAAATTTAGTGGCCCTCAAACTGAGATGTGACCCAATGCAGATCAATAACCATAGGCTCTCAATATAAAGTGTGAACTGATGTGAATCTGATGTGTCAAGCTATAAGCAAGATGTGGCCAAAAGAAACTAAGAAACCAAATACAACCCATACGAGTTGTCATCAAGATCAAGATGGAGATGAAAGTGCAACTACACTCGAATGTGATTATTATGCAAGAAACCCCCCTGATGGAACTTTATATTAGTTCATTTATTACAATACCCAATGATTGCAAAAGGAGATAATGCAAAACATGCATAAATGAGAGAGAAAAAGTAAACCTAGTGAAAGAAAACAAGAATGAGTGCATGCACAAACCAAAGTTCACAAATGCCCCCTAATAAAAAAGGACCCCAGATCTATATATAGGACTAAACAAGCTTTCCAACACCGTAAAGATGGAAAAAAATCAAAGATCGTGGCAAAACGTTATGAGCTCAGAGGCCATAAATGAACATATGACTTGAAGCAGAAATAAATGTATCTAAATATAAAAAATTATGAAAAATAAACTACACCATAGGATAGTTCTTGGAACCAGCTTTCCAACAGTATCTTTTTTGCAAAAAACTGATATTGTAGACACCTAAAAATGACCTAGGCCTGCAAGCTTCATTTTTACCACTTTCGTCCTAGCATAATTATGTCATTAATTATGTCCTTGGTCCACATTCGACTATTGATTAAATAATTCATAATTATTTAATTAATTCATGTCACTTATTCTTCATGATTATTAAATAAATAAATTTTATTTATTTATTAAATACATCATTAATTGGCTAAGTCTTCCCTTAATTAAATAAATTTCTTAATTTATTTAATTCCCCCTTCTGCATTTAATTCTTATTGATTATTAAATAAATGAATTTCATTTATTTATTTAATACGTCATTGATTGTCTTAATTAAATAAATTGATTAATTTATTTAATTAATTGGTCTTATCTTCTAAAATTAAATAATTAAATTTAATTATTTAATTGCCAATTAACATTCTTCTCATTTTAAATAAATTAAATTATTTAAAATGTCATGTCAATCCTAACTGTCAGTCCTTTTTGATAAATAATTTTAAAAAGATTATTTATTATCTCTTAAAATCCATAATTTGAATTATTTTAATTCAAATTAGTAATTAATCTTCCAAAAATCAAGTAATCGGGTAGATTCTTGATTTTCCAAATCTTATCTTCAGTCTGAATCTTATCTCTTTAATTTTTTGAATCAGGCAAATCAGGAAATCTTATCTTCTTGATTTTTCAAAAATATTTATTTTATAATTAATTTCCTCATTTATTCTCCACTGTCGATCTAATTTTATTTTGACCGTTCGATTAAAGATTTTGGCCTAACCCTAATTAGGGATTCTTAGGTTTAATCTGGATCGTTCATTTCATCAATTTATCTCGTCCGTCCATTCGAAATGGCATTTTCTATAAAATGCCATCTTCCTCTCACTTTTCAATTACACACACACATGTTGACATTTTGCATAGTTATTATAGGCATTTTCTCTCACACTTAGTTTGTCATATGCAATTTCATTATTTATTTAATATAGTCATTTAATCACTTTTGACATTTTGTTTTAGACATAGGCATTGGCAATAGGCATAGGCATTTAGATTTTGAATAAATCCTTCAAAACTCGCTTTAGTCTTGTCATTTGTCATAATTGCTCATACACGAATCTGAGGGCAACATTTTATTGCAAGCTAGGAGGTGTAATGAAGGTCAACCATGGAAGATGAAGATTTCTGGTTACAGCCAAGAAGTCATACCAATCCAGTCGAAGTCTCCATGTCATATCCTTGTCCTTCAACAGTTAATCCAGTCCAAGACTCCATGACATATCCAGTCCAAGAATCCATGTCATATCCGGTCCAAGTCTCAACGTCATATCCTAGTCTGTCACATACTAGTCCAGTCCAAGTCCCCATGTCATATCCTAGTCCTTTACATACTAGTCCAGTCCAAGTTTCCATGTCCTATCCTAGTCCTTCATCCATTAATCATTTTCAAGTCATCCCCTCACAAGCCACATCTAGTCATGAAAATTTTTTCATTCCTCAAAGTCACATCCCATCGTCTACACTTGACAATACATGTCAAAATGAAGGCCCAGAGCATGACCTTATGACGTCACCCTCATGTCAAGAACAAGGTAGTTCATCCAATGACCCTATCTTTCATTCCATCCATGAAGTCCTTCAAGACAATCATGACATCCAGAACACACCTCTCCTTGACAACGGCTCTATTTCTGACTATATAATCCATGACAACCCCATCTTCGACCAAGACCCTACCATTGACCAAGAAATCCAAGATGATCCACTCCTTAACCTTTATGCCATTCATGATCAAACACTTGCCGACCTTGTAAAGGCCTCAACTATTGACACTTCCCACGATGAGACACTTGCCTCCATGGGACACATAGATGATATTCCTCAAGCACAAGAGTATTCCAATATGGACATATTTGAAAATGATCAAGCTATAGCTGAATTTACTGGACTCTATGACACTGACCATAATGATGGCTTCGACATTTCTTTGGAAGCACCAATAGAATCATCTAAACCTCACATGTCACAAGATCAGACCACAGATATCCAACAAGACAATGAAGCTAAGACACTTTATCAATTAGGGTCATCTATCTTTGTCAGAGCAGGCTTTCTTGCAGACGAAAATATTACAAGTGACAGTGTCCATAGACATCATGATGGGTTAGCATCTTGCTTTCAAAACAATAAATACCCCATCGCAAACAGAATCTGTCAGAGCATGCATTATCAAGGAAAAGGACTAGGCATACATGAGCAAGGCATTCTAGAACTAATACAGCTTTAGGAAAATTACAGACATCAAGGTCTTGGGTATTCTTCAGTCAGCAAATCAAACGATGTTAGTGGTACCTCCTCGATACTGGGGGAAACCTTGTCAGATGCAAACGTCAAAATGGAATCCATGAGAAATCTTTGTCATAAGATTGCTGCCAACACCCCCTCCACCCACACCATGAACTATCATTCCATCATAAATACACCTTCCCTTTGGAACTAACAAAAACAAAAGTCTTACAAGTCAAAAGATCAAAATCAAATGTCAAAGGCCATTGAATCAAAAAAAAGGACAAGTGGACAAATGAAATTAAAATGGATCCCAAAGAAAGATGGATCAAACAAAGACACCAAGTCAAATACAAAAGTCAATCACAATGTGGAGCCACAAGACAAGAGGACTCCCACATATAACACATGTCCACCTCCTTCAAAATGGTCATCAATCAAGACATATAAAAGTGTTGGTTCCAAACACCATTCCCTCCAAAATCCGTCATCCACCATCCCAAGTTTGGAAAAATAAAAATTCATTCATCCAAACGCTCAAACAACCTTTCTAATGTCCACCATCATTTGTCATAATCTTACATCTCACTTAAAGTCCAAAAAATCCTACGCCACAACCACATCATGGCAGAAACTCTTTACCACAAGGACTCTCATGGCACTCTATTGCGATGTGCGTATTTTGATAAGGCCAACTCTAGTATCAGAAAGGATCACAATGACATCGATCAGTTGTATACAAGTGCTACGATCTTGACAAGACAACTCCTTCAGCAAGGTCATTTTTGGCATATCATGGCACCAGTCTCTACATCGGCACCGTCAGTGATTCAGAACAGTCAGTGGTTATCTAAAGCATCCAGGCTATCCACAATATCAAAAACACAAAAAAAATCAAAAATCAAAAAATTGTCACCCGATGAAAAACTTGGCAAACAGCATCTTGCGACAATTCAAAAATCAAAAAGTCAAGAAAATAGTAAAGAGAAAAATTTCATCCAATGGTGAAAACCCCGCAAACAGCGCTTTGGATAAGTAATTATGATGAAAAACCCGCAAACAAAGGCCATGTGTAAAATAAATCGCCTATGTGGACTTTACACTTGGGGGCAAGTCATCTCATTTCCCATGCCTTCCTCATGACATTGACATCCATCTAAGCCCCCATCATTTCCATCAATTTTCCTACCTACCTTAGTCTTGATATAAAATTGGCACACATAAATCATGCTTTGGGAAAACTCTTGACATGTCTATCCTTCGTCATACACGATTCATGAAACATCATGTCATTGACTATCATAGTCTTATTGTCCTTATATAACATAGTCCTTGAAAATCATATGACAATTCCATTAGTCTCATGTCTCCCGTCTTTTACCAAGGCCACCCCATATCCTTTCATGCCTCATCACCTATCTTGGCTTCCCTTGTCAAACAGTCTAAGGATAATCATCATCCCATCTAGTCCTAACCAAGTCATTCCAAATGCAACGAGTCTAATCCATACAAGCACATTATCCAAAATTTTACTTGACTGCATTCTTGGCTTAGCTGTAGACCACCATACTTTCATCACATTATCGTCATCATCCTCACATTGTTTCGGGATGCGTCCTTCCCATGTCAAACAATGTTGGCATCACCTATCAATTGGTATTCATCTTGACTAGAGGCACAATCATGTTTTTCCTTGGATTCTCATGTGTAGGCATCAATCATATGCATTTGTCACAATCCTCTTAAACATCAAAATCGAAAAATAAAATCATAAAATGACAAAAAGACAAAAACATTGGCAAAAAGTCTTGAAAAAAGACAAAAACATTAGCAAAAAGCCCTGAAAAAGACAAAAACATTGGCAAAAAGTCCTGAAAAAAGACAAAAACATTGGCAAAAAGTCCTAACAAAAGACCAAAAAATATCACAAAATGTCCTGAACAAAGACCAAAAAACATTGCAAAATGTCCTAAACAAAGACCAAAAAACATCACAAAATGTCCTGAAAAAAGACTTTAAAATCATAAAACGTCCTAAAGAAAACCACAACAAATCATCATACTGCTCGAAGAACACAAACGCAGTATTATCTCTTGTCAAAGTCAATCAGGTCAATCAGTCCTTGTCATTTGTCTAGACTACGTTGTCTCTGCGCATTTGCTATGTAGGCAAGACTCACATTTTAGTCCCCGAGACATTAGGTCAGTCCTTTTAGGTTTGTCAAAATAAAATTATGATGCAATCTTTGGTCACCAAGACAAAGTCATTAGTCATGTCGAACTACGAGGTCAGTCCATTAGGGTTCATGGCATCACACTGGCACACACGTCAAAAAGTCTTCAAGACAACACGAATCTTTCCCAAACAAACAAAACTCATCATGACAATCATTATCACAAAAAGACAATCTCATCAGCACATATCATCATGACAATACCGACATATGGCCAACACAAGTCAAACTCAGTTAAAACAATTCAAACTTAGTCAAAATAAGTCAAATTATCGCAACCAGTCAGACTATCAACTCTTGGTTACCTTTCAGATGGGTCCTTCTGAAGAATAACCTCTGTCATTTATGCCTTAGGATGTGTCCTTCCTAGGAATCAACATTGTCATCTGACATTTTTGAGGGATCCTTTCTGACACTTAAGGATCATTCCTCTCGACAACAACGTTCTTTCAGATGTGTCCTTCTGAAGAACAAAACTCTGACATTGGTGCCTTAGGATGTGTCCTTCCTAGGCATCGTCCCTATCATTTGACATTTTCGAGGGATCCTTTCTGACACTTAAGGATCATTCCTCTCGACAACAACGTTCTTTCAGATGTGTCCTTCTGAAGAACAAAACTCCGACATTGGTGTTTTAGGATGTGTCCTTCCTAGACATTGACATTATTCAGGATGTGTCCTTCCTGAATATGGCAACCTTCGGCATTTGTCATCTTGGCATCATTTAAATTTACATTGACACATCAATGCACTCGGCATCCAGACGCACTTGGCAAACACTTGGCATTTGTTTTTAGTTTTTATCATGATATTAGTTTTTCAGCGAGATCCCACTAAGCCGGATTTAGAGAAGCAGCGACGTATCATGTCAATTGACACGCATGACTACTAGTTTCTCAGCGAGGTCCTGATTTTGGGATTTAGAAAAATGACATATCATGGTAAGGACTCTTTCTTTTTGTATTTTGACAATCATGCTACTAGTTTCTCAAGGATGCCCTAGAAACAGGATTTAGAGAAGCAGCGACATTTCATGATTTGTCCTTGTCTTTTTTCTGCATGTGGTTGATTATGGCAAAAAGACTGGGGCAAGCACACTCCTAGTATGAGGCATGATCATCCTTGTCTGTGACTGCTTGTCTTATGTGATGGTATGAACTTGCACACCTTGATCTATGTCATATCATGGTGTTTATTGGCCATTACAACAGTTCGCCCAATGATGATTAAGAGCAATAAATATTAAAGTCCTATGGCAATGTTTTGAAGGATTTGGTCTAGGAACTAACATGCATCTTCTTTAGTCTTGTCATCTTATCTCACCCATCTCATATAGGCATTGCATCCATATCATAATCCATATCTTTTTCATTAACATTTCTTTGTCTCTTCATATTCTAGTTGCTACGCCCTTAATATTATTGTACATCGGGTTATGAATAGTCGGCTTGTGGCTATCTTAACTCTCTATTAAGTCATATTATCATTAGTATATTGTTATTTAGTTGTTTAGGTCGGCCTAAGTCTTATATATGTGTGTCTAAGTCGGCCTAGGTGATATCCTTGGCATAAATAGGTATATATAGGAGGTTGTGAGTCTTATTTCATCATGAAGTGTGAAGTGTGTTCTCATTAGAGATATTTGGAGGTTTGCCCCCTCGAAGTGGCCTGTTATTCTCAGTTATTATAAAGTATTTGCAGTATATTCCATATCATATTCTTCTATTGTGCAAGTTATTTCATAACAAGTGGTATCAGAGCATGATCTTGGCACCATAGAGACAAGGTTTTTCTCAATTTTGGAGGCGATTTTGGGAAGAGCATATATTTCAGATTTTGGCGAATTTTTTTCTGATTTTTAAAGGGTTTTTGAAGAACATATTGAAGAATCTACAGTCCAGATTTCAGAAGAATTGGAGCAGAATTAAGCGAATTATTGCAGAATTAGGGTTTCTACACCATTTTTTTTGGAATCTACATATCTCGCACATCTTGTTGAATTGGAGTCTGATTTTTATTGGGTTTTTGAAGACATAATAAAGGAGATTACAATAAAAATTTGAGAGAATTTAAGTTTCATTTGGTGATTTATTTCAACATTAGTGGTTTCCATCATGACAGGGCCTGCAACTAGGGGTAAAAAGAATGTTGTCACTCCGGGGAAGACTCCTGATAAGGATGGTGAAACAATCAAGGATATTACTCATAATGAAGAAATCAATAAGGTCAAGGAAGAAATTTCCTCAATTAACAATAAGGTCAATGAAGAAATTTCCTCAATTAAGATGGATATGTGTGACCTAAGAGGAGATATGGCGGACATGCGAAACATGTTAAGCACCTACATAGCTGAATCAAGAAAGGAGTTCTCAAGCGACCAAGGTGAGAATTCTAGGTCAGCCACTACTAACACAAGATTTAGTACTCCTATTGGATCTAGGAATTTATTTCCCAAGGTGGATATGCGCAAGTTTGATGGTAAGGATCCTCTAACATGGATAAACCAAATGGAGAATTTTTTTGAAGTACACCAAATCCCAAATGGACAAAAGGTCACAATGGCTTCCTTATATTTAGAACCAAATCAATTCATTTGGTATCATTGGCTTTGCACTCATCGAGGTAAAAAGGGGCTCACCGTCTCATGGTCAATTTTTACAGAGGAACTCCAAGCACAATATAGCAATAGCGTCACAGACAACTTCTTCAGCCAGCTAGCTAAACTTCAACAAACAGGATCAATTAAGGATTATATTCAGCAATTCCAAAATATATCCTTAAGGGTGGATACAATTACGGAGGAAAACTTGAATGACTTATTCTTGGGTGGTCTCAAGGATCACATTCAACATGAGGTACGCATGTTTAGGCCTAGTTCCATAAATGAGTTTTTTTATCTTAGCACGCAGGGTAGAGGAGAAATATTTGATTCCTAAGAAGTAAGGGGCTAATGTGAAAAG